>JAQJVK010000004.1:20613970-20951470 GCA_035578135.1 Flexamia atlantica | reverse complement strand
AAATAAGATACAACGTTAGTTCTAGTCTTAAACTAATCTTTGGATCATTGGTCTTCTTTGGAGATATTGATAGTTTAAAATGGGTGGGTTGTAAACGATTTACAAGATTTAATAATATTTCAGAAACATTTGAGATATATATTTTAGAAAAAATAATTATTTTTACCGGTATTGATCAGAGCAACATCCTGGCTATGTTGGATTGAAATATGTTCTTTTGCATTTGAAATTCGCTGACGAAACTTCACATAGACCAGGAACAACATCGTCAACTACTTTTTCTAGAAGATTCTGTACGTTTTCAGGTTCTGTGTCCTGGATGAATGCTTAGCAAGTTCTACATTCGCTCCTCATAGAACTCTGTGAATGTATTCTTCATGTTAAAAGTTAAATACAACTGTAAGACGAACCAAATATTGTTTAGAATCATATATAGAGTAAGAAACAATGAAAAACAGAAAATGGGTTTTTTACCCCAACCTCTAAAACTTGCTCTCCTGTAGATTTCATCTGGAAAGATAAGGTCCCTTTTCCCTTGGCGGGTCACAAATGGAAAAAATGATTCCAGATATTATTTGGTGGCATGGATTGCGCAAAACTAAAGTATTTTCAAATTATGCTTCATTACTATACAAACTTCGATCTCTAGTCCACTATTGGATGCACTGAACATGTGCACTTGCAAGAGGACTGTTGATATTTGGCTCCAACACCGCCTCCTCCAAAGTCGTTCCCGATATATACTATTTAGGGCTAATAATATACCCTAATTAGACTGTAGGGACTTAAGTTTGGGGTTTACAAGGGAGGGTTTGTATTTTTGAAGAATAAATAAATAGGGATCCCCAAGTAAAACATGCAATGGGATCGCCATCATATCGCTAAGATTTTTTACTTATTTAACAAAATCAAAAACAACGTACTATCTGTTTGTTTTTTATAGTTTTTATTGGATAGTTTCAAATGTTTTAAGGTATATTAATTTCATCGAGGATACACTAAATTATTTTGCCAAACAATTACCTCACATATATATAAATACAAGTAAAATTGAATTTAAAAGACAATCAGAAAATAACATTTTATTAAGCATGTTTACTTTGGATTGATAAATAAATTAACATTATTGTACAAAAGCAGAGTGAAATACATTCAAAAGAAATAAAACTTGAAATTTTTACTCCATAATATTTGGAAAGTCGCCAACATATTATTGTAAGATAAGCCATTTTAAAGCTCAAAAACTGGATCGTAAAGTTGTTAAAAGGCCAGTTTTTGAATTTACAAAGTTAAATATTCTGGGGCCCGTAGTCACTGATCTTTATAGGGCCATATTGTTATATCTTGTCTTTCAAGATAAAACAGGAGCGTCTTTGGCGGACTTCTCAAAAATTACAATCATTTAAAAAACAATAATCTTTTTAAATAATATTTCTTAATTTTTTTATAATTTTTACAAAGTCGGATGAGAATTCAATATGAATGGTAACATGGATGACATGAAAGGCAGAGTCCAATTTTTGAATGTGAGAATCAATAATCATCATTTATTACACGAATATGAAAGAAATCAAAATTACTATTTATTTTATACTATAACTATATGTAATGGTTTCCAAGAAAATATCAAGATCAATCGAACGAAATTAAAAAAATAAATAAAAATTCTGTAGAAATTAAACTGTAATAATATAAAAGATTAAATTATTCTATATAAGTATAGAATAGAAGAAATATCGTAGTTGCGAAATGTACTGAAGTGTAAAATTGTTATTTGTGTCCCCACATAAACAAAAGAAAATAAAATATTATTACTGTACCAATAGAACTCCGTAGATCGGCTGCATCCTGGAGCGGTGGTAGATGAACTGAATGCCAGGCACCAGCTTACTTTTTAGCGTTGAAAACATCTGTCTTCACAAATCATGCAATTACTGTCAAATTTAATGAGTATCCAACCCAAACTTTTCGAGGCTATAAGGCAAGGCCTAGATACTTGAAAGAATTTACAGCATTTAAAATGATGATTATAAAAATTTTACTTTTTTGTTCGGATAATCAAAATAAAGCTTTATGATTTTTAGTAGAAACATAAAATGTAACCTATATACGGTATCTTGAGCTTTTTATTTAAAAATACACACACTTTAATATACGGGGTGAGAAAAATACTGGAAACAACTTATTACTATTGTTATATATTGTACTATTGTTCTATGTTATATAGTATTATGTGTAATGTGTCCTAATGTTTACCAGAGTAGTACCATACACGTCAACTTGGGTGTATAAAAATATGTATATATGTATATGTATACGTGTACGTCTATGTGTGTACGTATATATGTATATGTATATATATATATATATATATATATATATATGTATTTATGAAATTGAACGAATGGTGTTTTTGACATCTGGGGACCTCAAAAAAAAGTTATGGTGGTCTCGGACTTAAGTCTTACCATGAGACCTACAGTAACAGCTTCTTCCCTATAGGGGAATTAGCTAAAAGTTTTAAAATTTTATTTTTTCGCGCACCTATATTCCGCCGCAAAATCCAGGTAAACACCGATATTCCGCCACGACTCATCCCATCCCACACTGACGCAGACCGATACTCCACTGCAGCCCTTCTTAGTATTACATGAGGGAGGCAAGCACTGACTCCTCGCTTCGCCTTCGAAGTGGGAACACAGAAATTCCTTGTAAACCCTTCTTGGGGGAAGTGTCGAGTGAGCGACAGAGTTAGGCCGAATCTGAAAATTCTTAGAGTTTTTACAGTACTTTCTAAACCGCAGAGTGTGTCGAGTTATGCATTGTATAGGTAGTACAAATAACACGATTGCAACCAAGGATAATGTTACCTACCGGTAGTTTAACTTACAAAAACACCCAGTCCAACGATACGCACCACGCAACGAACCTCTCATTACGTTTTTGATTTTTGCATATCAAAATTCTTTTCAAACAACTCATCCGTAATTTTGAGATACTTGTGGTTAAACAATTGTCTTTTTAGAAGCCGCTTATATTACAAGAATGATCTAGTTAAATTTTACAAATCCAATCTTGTAATATACAAAGTAGCCCTAAAGCTTCTTCTTCAGGTAGCCGATTACATCTTCTTTCAAACAAAACAGAGATAAATTGTGAACTCAGATTACCCTCACCTATCAGTTGGGGACACTCAGCTGTTAGGCTTGAGATCAACTAAATTCTCGGGAGTGACTCTAGACGAAAGCCTAGATTGGAATGAGCATGTCAGCCAGCTCAGTGTAAAGCTCTCGGCAGGCCTGTTCGTCCTGAGACACATCTCCAATTTTGGTAATTTAAGCCTACCTGAGTATCATAGCTTAATAGAACCACATATCAGTTACTCTATTATTCTCTGGGGTAGATCTTCAAAACATTCCTAGAAACCATATTCAAACTGCAGAAAAGAGCTATTAGGTGTATTTTTGGACTTAGAGTTAGAGACTATTGTTCTGATATTTTCAAACAACAAAACATCTTAACTGTGCCCTGCCTTTTTATTTATGAAACAATTTGTATGTCAAAAAAACAATTAATGAGCAAGTACCCCTGTCCACAATTATAACAATAGAAATAGAAATAATAGAACTGCCATAACCTTAAAGCCGTCATAACGGACGTCAAAACTGGTGATCAAGAAAGAATGCTAAACAAAGCCAACGGCTATTGCAGCAATGAACTCATGAACAGCTTGACTGAACACTTGGTTAAAGTTAATCCCTAAGCTCAAGAGTTCAACGTGATGGTTTGCGTTCTGAAAAATACTCCAGATGAGCAGCATACACAACTCGGAATACACATTGTCTGAGATCGAAAAGAATATTAGCGTCGATACAACGACTTAACTTAATGATGTTGCTATTATTTTTAGAGCAAACTATAGCGAACCAAGTAGGGGCGTGACTTGATGATTCACCCAAAATATCAGCCACTTAGAAGAGTACATATTCTCCAATTACAGTACAGTACAATATATTACTAATTTTGCCTCAACCCAATGGCTGACCCGTTGATTTTTCCATAAGGAGATGAAGGTTGACATCAGCGAGGACAGAATAGAAATAGAGGGGCCACACGTATTCAACCAACATTACGGACACTGTAGCCATATGTTCCCCCACTTCTTATGCGGACAACTCGCGCTAAGTGAGTAAAACAGAGCGTTAGAAAACCTTTTTCAAATACACGATGATTAGAAGCAATTAGAGTGGTCCTAAAATTACCAAACTTGGAACATATAATGTTCATTAGTGCTACTCACAAATAGTAAGGTTAAAAATTTGGTATATATTCTATTTTAATTTTATTAATCAAAAATACCTAAAGAAATTATTAAATTTATTGTGAAAACATGAAAAAGTTAGTCTGCGTGGAAAATTTTTATTTTTTGGTCAGGAAAGTTTCGTCTGCAGCAAAGTTTGAGAGCATGAGTTGAACCTTGACATATATTTTTTGGGAAATTCTACCATCATTGGTAATGGAGAAAATTTAGGTTGAAGAGGATATAAAATCTGTCCTGCACGCGGCTCGGGAGCTAGGCGCTGCCACTGCGTCCACGTTGCGTAGCTCACTGCTGGCACATGAGTGGATTAATGAAACTTAACGTTTTCACTATATGGTTTTTATTCTTACTTTTTTCTCCTCTGGTAACAATAATAATAGTAATGAATAATTTAGGGTACAAGAAAATAAGTAGGCTTTTGTTTTAAGTTTTAATTCTAACAAGTAAATAGCCTTAATTACACATCTACCACGTATTTATCTGCCTACTGACCTAAAAAGGTAACAACTTTAGTCAGGTGGTTCCTAACACGATTGGTGTGAAGTTTATCATTGTATTGTTTACTGTTATTTCATAAGATTCTGAACTTACTGGCGAATCGACGTAAAACATCTTAAATCTGACACCTCAACAGTAAAAAATCCATCCAGCCGTTGTAGAATTACAGCTTAGAATAACCCACAACAAACTTATTATAATATACATGTTTACATTTAAATCTTAATAATAGGGGTGTGCGAGTACTCAAGAATCAAGCTTTTTTCGAGCCGAGTATACACTGCTGGTCTCGTCTCGACTTATTGCCAGTCGAGTACCAGTCGAGTAGTTACTCCCGCCGTTTACTCAAAATCGGTACGTGCGAAAGAATATTACGGTCATTTTTCACAATGTCAATCCATCTTTAACGAATATAACTGAAACCTCGTTTGTTATACTTGAAGTAAAAAGTTCTTTTTAGTTTTAAAAAGACATATAAATTGTTATATCATTCTATCTTTTCTATAGTTTGAGATTATTATTACACCTCTCAAAACAAATTATTTTGTTATATTTTAGAAACCATTCAAAATAAATAAAAACTTGTTTTTTTGTCGACAGTTACATGAATAAAAATGTATCTGTGTGAATAACTCATTGGAAATATTTTAATCATGATCTGAGTCAGGTAATTGGTCATTTCATTTCAAAACCCAGGTAAGCCTTAAACACAAGTTAGGCTTGAAAAATATATCAAATCAAGAATTATAGTGAGTTTAAGTAAAAGGTTTTCTTTATTTTTTTGATATCATTTATTTGCATATCTGCTCTTAGTCCAGTAACTCTTTTGAGTTTAATTACCTCAAAATTGTAATTTGTATTTGGTGTAATAATAATTTTTTACCATTATGTAGAAACATGATGACTATTATTATATTATAAACTTTAAAAAACTCGACTCGACTCGACTTCAAAAATCACTACTCGCACACCCCTACTTAATAATATTATATACATTCAACCTATACTAATATTTTGCCTTGCCTGTGATAAGTTACTCCTTCAATTTTCCCACGGTTATTACAACCGTAAGCCACGCAATGTTGAGGCATGTTTTCATACGCTTCAGCTAAATGTAAACAACTGAACAGACAGCTGCTGATAGCAGAGATATCCGCGGTGGTGGCCCCTGGCAGCGCACAAGACGCTCGGGACTAGGGTGACTCACCGTCCCCCCCACTCCTCATGCGGACACGGGCGCTGCTAACTTGGCTACACCGCCGCGCTCGGATGGCCTCTTTATTTCTATTCTGTGCTCGCTGGTTGACATACAGATATAAAAAAAAAACTGTAATGAATACGCAAGTGCACAACGATCATCGCTTACAATGCTGCAATACGCATCCTATCGATTGGCTATCAGAGACACTTTCAGCACGCTACATCGTTCCAAAAACCTATGGATTGTCGACATATTATGTGCGCATGGAAGGCAGATGATCATTTGTAATTTAATAATCGTGCTAATTCGCACGGGTTCAACTAGTTTCTAATTAAAACTTATGGAAACACAACTATTTCAAGTCTAAACTCTTATTTCATAACAAATCCAAGATGCCAATCGTAGCACTCTTAGATCGATCAATTTTGTTTAATAGAAAGGTCTACCGCAAGAGAGTTTTCTTAAGACTCTTTGTTATCTTATGCCTCTTCCTACTGTTTTGCCTGGCATAGCTGTTGACTTTTGCCATTTTCAATGTTACATATTTTTGGCTTACAAATATTTTTTGGTTCATTAACTGGCAAGGCGGGGGGGGGGGGCGGAGGGTAACAATCCTAAATCATTACGCAGTGTTGCAGTCCTCAGGTACCTGCCACCACCGCGGCGGTATACCTAATAGGGGATAAGTGAACCTCTTTCGTCAGTTTGGTATGCGGCGGAATGTCGGTGCAGCGATATTTTCCCCCCTTTTGTCTCCTGAAACAGACCCGTTGTCGCTTGGTCCCAATAGTTTTTTTTTTACATTGAACAACTTGTTTGATGTTTTGATTTTCCCCTACTGTTTTTGAAAGCGAGAAATGAGTCACCCAGTTTTGGCTCAAGACAGCCAAAATCTGTATCTGTCGCTCATCTTCTGTATCAATGAAGTTGACAGACGTATTGCTGTCTTGAGCCAAAATTTACTATTTCTAAGTACTTAATGTGTATGTGACGCTTTGCCGGGGTGTTTTTGTGTTCTTTGTGCTTCGTTTTAGCGAATTTCCCCTATAGGGAAGAATAAGCTATTACCGTAGGTCTCATGGTGAGACTTAAGCCATCATAACTTTTCATTTTGGTGCCCCCAGATACCAAAAACACCATTCGTTCAAATTTGTATATATATATATATATATATATATGAGTCTGTAAGCACGATAGTGCTCGCAAAAATAGTCCAATCGGAATGAAATTTGGCACAGGAGTGTAAAGTAGTAATTATTCGGATGAGTTCGAAAACCAGCCCGATCGGAATATTGGAAGGGGGGGTAAAGGGGCATAAACCCCCGCAAAAATGGGCTTTTTGGGGTTTTCACTTAATAAATGTAATCCAATTCTTGTTAGCACCATTGAATTCAGCTCGAAAAAACGAACAATTTAGTATTTTGAATCACTGCTCTATGTCCATTGGTTACCGAGATATTGAAAATGGTAAACACAGTACGTTGTCCCTATGTTAACCTTATGGGAAATAAGTAAAATTCTATACCTCGCTTATTTCTTAACATATATTGATAAAACTTGGTAAATGGCTTCTTCTAGTTCAGATATACTAGATATTGAATTAATACCACCCAGTTTTAATATACCTGTAGCTGCAAACCTGCATACTCATTCCCCATGTTATTCATATGGAGCTTACCAAAACATGTCAAATATCGCTATGTTGGATTGAAATATATTGTTTTGCATTTGAAATTCGCTGAATATGCAGGTCTGCTGCAACGGGGGTATTTTTGTATTACTAGTGCGATTCGTGTCATGGCCATGATTAATACCAAGGAGGTTAGTAGGGGGTATTGGTAGGTTCAACCCCAGCAGGGTGGTAGTGGTCGGTCTAAAAATAGAACTCCCCCCCCCCCCGGCTAAAAATAGATTTCTAAAAATAGCTAACCTAAAAAAAAATAAAAAAAAAATAAAAAAAAAGTTTTTCAAAAAAAAAAAAAAAAAAAAAAACCTAACTTTCACTTTTTGGTGACGTCATAGAGGTCAATGACCTTTCAACCTTAGATTGCCCCCCCCCCCCGTGACGTCATAGACTACCACCCTGCTGAGACCTGGAATTTAAATCTTGATTGACAGGACCGTTATGGAAAGTTAATGACTCGGCTATTGTTGGCACAGGGCTGTCCTAGCTTTCACCGTACCGTCTTCAGTTTAGGTTGGGAGCTTGACAAGTACGGACGCAAGTATGGACTGTGACTACTGGGACTGTGAGATCAGCGATGAAGAGTTGGCGAGAGTTTGCGCTGAAGCTGAGAGGATGGAGGTGGAAGAGGAGCAGCAGCACAACTACATCAGCAACAGGAATTGGATCAATCCGAAGGAACAATGGAAAGAAGAAAAATTCACTGATTTGGACTGTCGCTACTTTACTCCAACACTAAAATTCTTTACACTCCCAGACCTTGAAGAATATGAGAAGCAGCTAATGTGGCGTGGGAAGGAGTTTTGGAGTAGATGGGCAGGATGCCCATCAGACGATGACTTGGAATGGTTTTCATCAGATTATTACTACTTGGAAAATGAGTATCCACTTGAACAGGATGAGAAATGGGAACCAATAGAAACAGAGCAAAAATACTTCAGGGAAGTCGAAAAATATTGGTTTCCGGATAACCATTGGTGCCGACCATTGAAATATGTATGGTGGCCGGAGGAATCTTACTTGAAACTATTGGAAAATAAAAATTGATTATCCTGTAAAATCCTTTCACCTCCACCCTCTCAGCGAAAAACGGCCTTTTTAAAGGCCACCTAAGCCTTAAAATGACTTAGAAATAAGATAGAAACAGCCGCTTGTTCGGTTGCTTCAGGAAAGGTCATTGACCTTTGTGGCTATTAATAGAACCCCCCCCCCGACCACTAACCAAAAAAAAAAAGACCCCCCCCCCTCATACCAGTCAGGTCATTGACATGATTAGGGCAATGACAGGATTATCGAAAGTAGACCCATTAGTGAAACTATAATCAGTGCTTTTACTGGTGGAATTAGAAAGCTGGCGTGACATGTTAAGCGGCTAGCAACCTATTTTGGCCTGGGAAAGTTTGGAAGTTTTAGAAACTACTGGCTAATGACCTTGTTGTTACATCCGTGTTGATGACCTCGGCTGACTGTTGCTGAAATTACGGTCTCAGGTGTTCATTTTGGTTTTGGAGCTCGAACAATGAAGACGCTACAGCAACTGAGCGCTGCATGCATTGCTGATGCTTTCCGTTGTTGGGGGGAGGTTGAGCAAGGTCTTGGACACATTTTACCTCCGTCCATAGTAAAACTTGTAATAAGAGAAAGAGCAAGGAAAGATTTTGAGGAACAACGAGAAGAACTTGAGGTGCGAGAAAATACAGACTGGCTGTCAGGAAGAATGGTTACAATGTACTATGACTTGTATTTGGAAGATCAAGTAAGGAAAGAGATGTTGGATTTTTTCCTCAACAACATCGAATTAATGTTTCCGTAAGGAATTTGAATAAATGGGGAAATAAACTGTGGAAAAATAAACTGTGGAAAAATAAAAGTTAACACCTTAAATCCTCCCTCCTCCCCCATCAGCGATCAATCGGCCTTTTTAAAGGCCACCTAAGCCTTAAAATGACTTAGAAATAAGATAGAAACAGCCGCTCGTTTGGTTGCTTCAGGAAAGGTCATTGACCTTTGTGGCTATTAATAGAACCCCCCCCCCGACCACTAACCAAAAAAAAAAGACCCCCCCCCCTCCCCCCCCCGACCACTAACCTCAAAAAAAGAAAAAAAAGACCCCCCCCCTCCCCCCCCCCCCATACCAGTCAGGTCATTGACATGATTAGGGCAATGACAGGATTATCGAAAGTAGACCCATTAGCGAGACTATAATCAGTGCTGTGGAATTAGAAACCACCAGTTTACTGGTGGAATTAGAAAGTTGGGGCTGACAGGATTATCGAAAGTAGACCCATTAGCGGAACTATAATCAATGCTTTTACTGGTGGAAATAGAAAGCTGGGGCTATTAGCAGGTATTAAGGGAACAATGTCTTGTTGGTTCTGCTTATAGCTGGAAATCTAGAAACCTCTGGACAATGACCGTCCGGTCACGTAGACCTGCTTTCACCGTATAAAGACCTCACCGTTTCTAGCTCAGTTTAGTTTGGGAGTTTGCAACGATCAGTTAGCAAGTGCGCGTGTGCTCTGTGCTGTCAGTGATCTGTATACTCTTTGTGTCACAACACCCAGTGCTACATCATCTTTATTTCTTCAATCACTGAGTAAGTTATTACATTATTTATTTTAATTGATTTTTTTCTTTTATTATAAATTTTAATTCTAAACTTTAAATGTGGCTTATAAATGTGTGAAGGATGATATTAATTTTGAATAACTACAGATTAGCTTAATTTAACTTTCATATGTTTCACAAAGTAATTTGACGTAAATTGAAGAAAAATATGAAAACTTAAAGTTTAAAAATGAAATAATAATTTATTTTTATTTTGATTTTATTTTATTTATTTATTTATTTTTTTTTTTTTTTGAAAATCACTTTTAACTTAATTGAGTTTTAAAGTTTCATAAATGACCTTTCAGTTTTAATGATAGTTGTCATAATGATTAAAAGAATTTATTAAAGGATTTAGTTGTAAAGTAGTAAATGACTTAGAGATCATTGACCTCCATGGTTATAATTAGCCCTGACCCCCCCCCCCCCCCGAGCCAAAAATAGACCTGACCTGACCCCCCCCCCCCCGAGCCAAAAATAGACCTGACCTGACCCCCCCCCCCCGAGCCAAAAATAGACCTGAACCCCCCCCCCGAGCCAAAAATAGACCTGACCTGACCCCCCCCCCCCCGAGCCAAAAATAGACCTGACCTGACCCCCCCCCCCCCCGAGGCTAAAAATAGACCTGACCCCCCCCCCCTTCTAAAATAGATTCAGGACTTGTACAAATTTTCAGACTTTTAAATGCTGTTCTTGTATTATAGTTGCATGATAGTTTTAAGTTAAGTTTGTACAATCCGGCTGGCATATAACCGGGGGGCGGCTAGACACTGTATAGATTGGATATGTTTTGTCAAAATTGTAGTTAAACAACTACTACTATACAGTGTTGGGCTCAGGTCAAACTCGGGTCAGTTCACGGATTTTACAAACTTGTGTGCATGATAGAAATTAATAAATAGCATAAGTTCTTATGAAAGTGTTCAGTCTGCATCGAGACAATGTAGAGACAGTGTCATGTCGCATAGGTTTCTACGTACAGCGAGGCTTGTTTTGTGATTTCAGGATGGAGTTCCACTGCGACGTCTGCGGCAAGTCCTACAAGAGCCGGGATGCACATCGCCGTCATCAGGCGGAGCACAATGCTCCGAAGCTGGACTGTGTGCTTTGCGGCTACTCCACTACTCGTAGGGACTTGATGAAAAAGCACAAGTCGTCAGTGGGACACCAACAGCGATCTACAGGGGTGCAGCCGCCTCCACCAGAGCCTCGCTTCGTCTGTGGAGTGTGTAGCACCTCTTTTACACTGGAGAAGAACCTCCAGCAGCATATGCGGGAGCAGCATGACCCGGACGTCGAGAGGAACTTCCGCTGCCAGTATTGTGGACGGCAATTCTCTCGGCGTGGGAACCATGCGGCGCATGAGGAGTTTCACTGCCCCGTGAAGAGGGAAGCAGAGTGGGGCCCGTCAGTGTCTTTCTCAGCTTCCCGGCCAGGGGTGAAGCGTCCGCACCCGCAGCAGCTGGAGGAGTCGGCACAGCCTGAAGAGGAGTCACCGCAGCCGGGACCGTCTTCAGAGCCTTCGCCGGGACCTTCTTCAGAGCCTTCGCCGGGACCTTCTTCTTCAGAGCCTCAGCCTCGCGTGGTGAGTGTCGCCGACGACGTCGACGTTGATGACGACGACGACGGCCCGACCTTTGTGCGTGTGGAGGTCGGGTACGGCAGTAGGCTCCAAACATTCGCGCTGAAGGAGCCTATGCCGGCACTCAGGACAATCCCCGAGGTGATGAGAGACTTAAGGTGCCATTTAGTTAGATTGATAAGGAACGCGATCGAGGAACACCCTAATATTAAAGTGAACTTGTTCCTCGAGTGCGAGTTTGTTGATATTACCGGTGAGAATAAGTGTAAGCGGGCATTCAAGACCAAAAATGCTCCTCTCGATAGCACGAGCGACTTTGAAAAATTTGTTGAACTATCCTTTGAAAAGCTCGTGCATGAGAAGGAGCAATGCGAAATGGTAGGCTCCGGTTGGACATACCTGCGCGTGACGAACTTGGAAGTGCGAATAAACAGGTATAGTCCATTGGGCGGTGGAGCGCGACATATTTCACTGCCCAAATCGCTCGCGGGTACGCGAAGTGTAGTGAATGTGTTTAACAAGGACGACAAGTGCTTCGCCTACGCTATGCTGAGCAAGTTCGTTGTGTCACACCCCGAGCGGCCGGAGTCTTACCCGCAGGCCTTGTTTGCCCGCTACAATTTTGAAGGACTCAAGTTCCCCGTTGCACCTAAAGACATTGCACGGTTTGAACGAAACAATCCTAATGTTAGTGTGAATGTCTATGCACTCGAGGTTATGTATATAGAAGCGCTAGGGTGTTCCCGGTACACTGTGTATCCGCTTCGTACCTGTCGGCGGGAAATGGCAGATCATACAGATTTGCTGTACCTGACTAAAGACGGCAATGCACATTACTGCTGGATTAGGGACTTGAGCCGTCTCGTCAGGCCGCAGCTGACACGACATGAGCAAAAACTGTATGTATGTAAGCGGTGTTTCGCACACTTCGATGATCGCGAAAACAAACTCGGCTTGGACGGTAAGACAAGACTGGAGCAGCATCGACGGTACTGCGGAGTGGAGGTGCCGCTTCGCATGGACCTCGCTGCGAAGAAGACCATCCAGTTTAGCCACCCGGAGTTCAGCAGGAAGGACCGCTTCGCCATCTATGCGGACTTCGAGTGTGCTTTGCAGCCTGCATCGGAGGTGTCCAACGACGAGCATCCGGCTGGAGGTACAGCGTCTCGCATCCATGTCCCGTATGCCTTCTGCTACCATGTCCATGACAACCGTGGGGAAGCGTGCAAGACGGTGACATACTTCGGTGACGATGCATCTAGGGTCTTCATGCACCGCCTGAAGGAAGATGTGAGACGCATCAAGGAACTCCTCTTCAATGACAGGAACCTTCGTGCTACGCTTTTGCCATCGGAGTGGGCAGAGTTTCGTGCTGCCACAGTGTGTTACTTGTGCGGTAAACAGTTCGTTGACGGTAGCAAGGACGTGAAAGTGCGCGACCACAACCACGCGGCTCCGTACGAATACCGCGGTGCGGCACACCGGTCGTGCAATCTCCGCTATCGGGAACAACAAATCATCAATGTGTATTTTCATAACCTATCCAACTATGATGGACACTTCATTGTGCGCGAGTTGGCAGTGGATCCTGGTAGCGTTGAGGTTGTCGCCCATACGGAGGAACGATACATATCCTTCACAAAGAAATTCGTCTACGACGAGGTCATCGGCGAGGCACCCACTGCAGCGAGACGACGACGGCGACGTCAGCAGCAGCAGCCTTCGAACAGGCCGCCGTCGCCACAGCCTTCAACTTCAGTGCAGCAGCCGCCACAGCCTTCTACATCATCGGAGCCGGCGCAGCAGCAGCAGAAGAAGAAGCAGCGGAAGAAGAGAGGACTTGTAATCCGAGTACGATTTGTTGACTCGTACAAGTTCCTTTCTTCGAGCCTTGCCAGCCTTGCAGCAGCTTTACCACCGGAGCAACTCGTCGAGACAAAGAAAGCGTTCCCCGACCCGGCGAAATTCGACCTTGTGCGACGAAAGGGGGTGTTCCCATACAACTTTGTAACGTCGCTCGAAGTGTTGGGGTCAACCACGGACCTTCCGCCCAAGGAGGCATTCTATAATGACCTCACACTCGAGCACATCTCGGACACGGACTATCAACATGCACGAAACGTATGGGACACCTTCCAGTGCGCGACTCTGGGAGATTATGCGTCGGTGTATCTGCAGTGTGACGTAGCTCTACTGACAGACATTTTCGAACAATTTCGTGATACGTCCCTGCAGCAATACGGACTTGACCCGGCGCATTACCTCACCCTGCCCTCCTACGCGTGGGATGTAATGTTAAAGTTGACAGATGTGAAACTAGACACAGTGCGGGACTTTGATATGTTTATGTTTTTTGAACAGGGCATCAGGGGAGGTATCTCCCAGGCAATTACGCGTCATGCAAAGGCGAATCACGACCGGTGCCGCACAGAAGATCGTGTAGCCGATGAACCATCACGTTACCTAATGTACTTCGACGCGAATAACCTGTACGGATGGGCCATGTCGGAACCTTTGCCTACAGGACAATTTGAATGGCTCTCCGAACAGGAAATACAAGACTTGGACATTGCGTCACTTGATCCGTACGGTGAGTTCGGGTACGTGTTGGAGGTGGACTTACATTATCCTGAACGGCTGCACGATCTTCATAAAGATTTACCATACTGTTGCGAAACCCGCCGCCCGCCGACAGGTAAATTCCCGAAGCTGATGACTACATTATACGATAAGGAACGATACATTTGCCACTACAGAGTCCTCCAACAGGCCCTGCAGAACGAGTTAGAGCTGACTCGCATTCATCGTGTTGTTCGTTTCCGTCAGTCTTGTTGGCTGGCGCCGTACATCCAGAAGAACACGGAGCTGCGGAAACTTGCCAAGACCAAGTTTGAACAGGACTTTTTCAAACTTATGAACAACGCGGTCTTCGGCAAGACAATCGAGAATGTGAGGAAGCGACTCAACATGGAACTGGTGGTCAACAAACAACGCTTCAGCAAGCTGGTGGTAAAACCAAACTTCTTGGACAGGACATACTATGGGAACAACGTCACACTCATGCACATGGCCAAGATCCGCATAGTGCTCGACAAGCCAATCTATGTCGGCATGTGCGTGCTTGACATATCAAAGTGGCTGATGTATGACTTCTTAGCGAGGATGAAACGGAAGTATAAGGATAGGCTAGAAGTCGACTATATGGATACAGATAGTTTTATCCTGTCCATCATCAGCAACGACTTCTACAAGGAAATGAAGGAACACCTTGACGACTTTGACACCAGTTCCTACCCGAGGACTCATGACTGCTTCAGCATGACCAACGCCAAAGTCCTTGGCAAGTTCAAGGACGAGTGCAACGGGCTACCGCTGTTGGAGTACCTAGGCTTGCGGTCTAAGCTGTACTTCTTGGACATTTGCGACGATGAAGAGAACAGTGAAAACAGCGAGACCGCGACCAATGATGGACCATCGCCACCAAAACGTGTAAAAACCGTTAAGAAGGCGAAAGGTGTTGATAGGGGCGTAGTGAAGAACGTTTTAACCCCGGACGACTACCGCGAGTGCCTCTTACACGGAGTGATTAAGCGAACTGTGAATACGCGTTTCCAGTCGCGACATCACCGCGTTTATACCGTGCAAGTTGAAAAAATTTCTTTAAGCTCCACGGACGATAAACGATACATCTTACCGGACGGTGTACATACTTTGCCGTGGGGCCATAAAGACATCCCTGACATGGGTGATGGTGGCGGTGATGACAGCGGTAGTGTAGGTTCTAACGAGGAAAACCTACGCACCCTCGTCGACCTACTCGATGCTGAAGATGAGGACCTGTAGTGGCTAACGGACAGTGTGCGCGAGTGGGTAACCCCCCAAACTGTGACAGTGCGCGAACTACTTCGTGGGGACAGTGCGCGAGTTGTACTGCACGCGAATGGGTAACCTCCAAACTTTGACAGTGCGTGACTTCACCGTGGGACAGTGCGCGAGTTGTGCTGCACGCGAGTGTTTGTGCGCGAATGGAGGTTACCCAAAACAGTGCGCGAGTGGGTGGATCGGAGCGGGTGTAGGGGTGTGTGGGAGCCCGCTCGGGGGGAAACCCCCAAAAACAATTGTTAGCATATTACTGCATTATTAGTGTGTGATTTAATAAAGTGATCAATAAAATGATTTATCATCACACTCGGGTTTTTTCTTCCCACTTTTTTCTTATTCTATAGGGAATAAGGTATAATAATAAGTCAATATAGTAATTATTATTATTATTTTATTTTTCCAATCGACCTTATACCTATCAATAAAGGTTATATAAAAATTAGATGTAGAATTCTGCGAAGAGCATCTGGACCAGCATATCATTCTCAGCAGTGGAGTCACCGAAGAGTTGGACGAAATCATTCATCTTCATGTCATAGTTGGTACGGCAGTACAGGTAGGTCAGACAGTAGTGGCCGCAAACCGAAGTATCCAAGCCTTGTAGACGGTACTTGTTGTAGGTGTAATGCAACATATGGCCATTGATGTTACGTCTCAGAAATTGTTGAAAATCGCCATGATACGGAGGTCTGCCAAAACTGTCGAAATATTCAACAACATAACTGTTATTGTTGCTGGTATCTTGTCCTCCAGCTCTGTAGAATGCCACCCAATGTTCTCCACTATGTGTATGCGGTTGGGTGTTTACCACTAATGCAGATGACGGAGCAATATGTCTCGGTAGACGATCTGATGCAAACACTCCGACATGTTGTACATTCGGTAATTGTAGTAAATATTTTCTTATAGTTGTGGTATTCATTCTTGTGAAACTGTAGTCAGATCCAAGCTGGTATACACTGATTTAGTCGTTGTAGTCTTTTTGCGGTTTTGTTCGTTGTTGTGGCGACGAGGACAGCAACAATAACACGTTCCACAATGCGACTCTTTAGCTGTTAGTAGTAGCCAGCCACGTAGCAGTGTGCAATTGACCAAAGCACAACGGTGTTGTACACTTTTATGCTGACCGCAACGTATCGTATTGGTGGACAATAGATTGCTAATGGTGGACAATGATCCGCATCCAATATCACCCATGTCAACTACTAGCACTTTGTCATTGTTTGTTATAAGATGTTTCATGGTATATTGTTTCTTTTCCGATCCTTTTACGTACACAACTGATTGGTTATTGAGACATGTACGTAGTTTATCAATCAATACATGGTACGATATATCACCATGATTCCAGTCAATACCGTGACAGTGTTTGGTTAACCAGTAACTTTCTCGAAGTTTTTCTTCAGACAAAAAGTCACGATCAAACGGTGGACGAGCAATGTGGTGAATCAGTAGTGTTCCAGTACACACATCAATAACACTGACTTCTTTTACTATATAATAATTACTGTTGTCTTTGAAACATTGTAAATCCAACACCACAGACGACTGACACACTTGATGTTCTGCCGACATGTTTATTATAACACTGTCAGTGATGTACTGGCTGTAATGCACTAGTTGACTGTGCTTTATACATTTAGCCGGCATAGTCCACCGATACGTTACGATGTCGATCAATCTCAATGACATTGTCCAGTTCTGCATAGACAATAATGTTGACTGATTCGGTCAATGCTTCGCTGAATCCAATCTCGATGCGTAGATTTCCATTGCGTACCAGGTTCCAATGGCTGGACTCGTTAGCGCTCAAGTCAGGTGTTAAGTCAAACGCTAACAGACAATAACCTTTTTCGAAATCTTGTCTGCTGGTATCATTACCGGTATTGTCAAAATGTATTCCGGTACCGCTGAACAGTGTGTGATACGATAGCGCATAGGCAACATCCGTATCATTACCAAACACTGGCTGTAATGCTTTCATCGGCACTTGTTCACCATCCAAGTACAGTGCGAAATAATTCATCTTGAAATGATGGAAATTAAATGGATTTTTCTTGTAATCTCCGTTGAATGCTTGATTAGTAATCATGCCGACAATTACACGTTTTGGTAACTGACCCAAGTACACACTGTCCAATGTTTTGCTCAGTATGCCAGCAGGTAATGTGATTGATTTCACTTCAACACGTGTGATCGGATATTTGGCAGTACCACTCTCGAGTGTTTTACTATGTGCCAACAGTACGCTCGGATTGATTTTACAACGACGAACAAACAGATTTGTCTCTTTGATATGTACTTTATATGTTGTGTTATTGTCCGACATGATGGCAAATGCGTTCCTCGATCTGATCAAACGTAAACGCATCTCTACACCGTTTAACATGAACTTGTTCTGATTGCACAAGTCAATGTGTAGATGACCGATCATGTCTGCATAGTGACTCTTTTCAGTAAATTTTCGTCGTTGTACTAGTCCTTCATTTTCTTCTTTACAATTATCCATGTTATTAGAGTCATCTTTGTAGAATAACACACTTGTCATGTGTGACTTTTTAGCATCATGTCCGTAGTTTAAAAGGTTTTCCAAATACGCACGATAGGCGTAGGTATTGTTTTGCGGTGACACTAGTTTATTATTCAAGTGTAAATCCACTTGGCTAAATAGCGAATGTAACCAGTTATTAACCGGACCAAATTCCTTAATCGCATCGGCAGCTGTAAATTTTGTTCCATCTTCTTTGACAATAGTGGCTTGTACGTGTAATAATGTTTGTGATAAGTCCGTATATTCATCACCATGTCCGGGTATGACAAATTCAATAGGTGAGTCATCCGTCAATGACGATATGGGTTTATATTGCACCCATTTACCACTGTCAATGCTGGTCTGTGTCGGTGGTAGCGAGAATAAGTCTAATTCCGTCTTTGTACATTCGCATGATTTCTGGTGAATAAATGACATGGTGTTTAAGAGAAAATATCAATTTGTCTTCTCGATGAACTAGTTGTCTTCCGCTTTTTCTTATGTTGCACACGCCGCTTTACTTTACGTGTCACTCGTTTACGTAACTTTCGTTTAGTCACTGATGATTTGCGTAGCTTACGTTTCCTCGCTGGAGACGTCCGTGCTCGAAGGAGTTTCGTCAAAGACTGTGGTGTGACACGTGTGATGCGCCTCTTCTTATAGACACCACTGCCGCCACCGCGAAGCACGCGTTCCAGTTTGTCGTCAGCTCGACGTTTAAGTCCACCAGTAAATTGTTTAAGACGTTCATTCGCTGCATTTCGTGGGTTCATAGTACCATCAGCTATATCACTGAGAAACCCAACACCTGAACGTAATGCCTCCTTGCCCACAGCAGTTGCACCTGACTTGATTAATGGCATGACTGAACGAACAAGTCCACCAAGAAAACTTCCAATCCCATGTCCACGTTGATACGGTGCGCCTCTATACACTGATACAATACCACTACTACCGCCAAGTTGTTGATCACGGTAGTATTTGAGGTAGGGATCGTTAAGATTCATTATACTGTTGTAACTGCTGGTACTCTGCGGAGGTGAAGTTTCATGTACGTAGTACCGAACTCGAATGGCAAGTGATGACCTTTGTCGTCCCTTAAATCAATTTCCACACTCTCGAACGAGCTCTTTATGACAGGCATGTAGTGCGGTGAAGTGAAATGCACAACCTTATGAGACCCGTATTTATAGTCAGTGGTGTCAATGTTGACTATTTTTAACAGTGGTGCTACAGTGTCACCCACTAATTGCGGTTCTACAAGGTCACAATAGACATAAATGTCTGCTGGAATGCCAGCTAATAAGTTTGGTGGTCTTGTAGCTTTCCTATGTCTTTTCACATCCACATTATTTACATCATATCCTAACTGTAACGCTAAAGTGGGGCTAAGTTCAAGTTGTGTTAGTGTATCTGTCATTGTAATCAATTCAACCTTTTTTGTATCACTATCATACTCGAACTCAATACTGTTAAGTTTAAGTTTTGTATTCCCGTTAATTGCTGCTAGCAATTCATTAATATCTTTGTAAT
Organism: Flexamia atlantica; assembly: GCA_035578135.1. Classification (NCBI taxonomy): domain Eukaryota; kingdom Metazoa; phylum Arthropoda; class Insecta; order Hemiptera; family Cicadellidae; genus Flexamia; species Flexamia atlantica. Next base: position 20,931,632 of record JAQJVK010000004.1, on the reverse strand, counting down.
TGCCAGACTCCACTTTAGCTACAGTCAAATTTGTATTAGTAACTTCATTATCTTCAATTTCAGCAGTTGGTTTTGTGTAAATATATATGTTAGCATCATTACCAACTGTTAAAAACGAGCATGGATAGTGTGCTTCAACTAGTGCTATTTCCCAATCTGCTCCGTCACCACCAGGCAAATGTATTGTTGATGGAAAATGTGTCACATATTGAGTCACTGTATTGTTCGGATAGTAGTCCATCGAACTATTGCTAGGCAGTGTCAAATAAAACTGATTATGTCTAGACAGTGACATGACGGTTAGGTTAGGTTAGGTTATTTGTTTCACTTCAGATGCAGGTATCCAAGAATTAAATTCGTCTCCGTAACCTACCCACTTGACGAGGTAACGCTTACTGCGACCTCTACCCTTAGTGTCAAGTATTTTATCAATTTGGTACAATCGATCCGGTCCTATTGTCACCTTTTGTAGCTCATGTTCATAGAAACGACCGACTAAGGGTTTACCATTCAAGTCCCTTATTATATACAATGGTAGTGGTTGTGATCCATATTCTCGATCAATAACAAAAAATTCTTTACTCCAATTGGTCTCGTAGCCTTTTGCAAATGTACCTTTCTCTTTAGCAATACGCACTGTATCACCCGGTTTGAACTTTGGTTTTTTACGTTTTGGTAATGAGCTGTCTTTGTACATATGACTCCATACTTGGTACACTGTACTTTTGTTTGCTTTCACAACGTCCATCGGACATAAACCATTACCCAAACTTCGGTGTGCACTGTTATTGTAAGCATCAACCAATTCATCCAACACATCGATATAACGAAATGTGTTTTTATATGTTAAATATCGCCACATACGTGTTTTCAGTGTGCGATTGACTCGTTCGACAACAGCCGCTTTAACATCGGGGTTTTGTGTAGTGACATATTTCACATGATAATCTCTAAACACACGGTTCACTTTTGCACCTATAAACTCTGTTCCTTTGTCAGTTTGTAAACAACATGGTGGTACAGTGTAAGGACTGTTAAAAATTCGTTCGAATGCTGCTGCCACTTCTTCACCGCTCTTACGTTTTAATGGTTCCACATATAACCGCTTACTAAACACATCAATCACTGTTAGCAAGTAATTGTAGCCATCATTATATGAACTAAGTCCTCGCATATCATTCAGGTCAGCTTGCCATAATTCATTCGGTCCAAACACAACATATCTGTTACGTGGAAATCGTTTTCGAACAGGTTTGTGTAATGTATAGGTGTCTTGGGTGCGTAACCATTCGATAACTTGTCGTTTTGTTTTGTTCTTTTTCTTCTTACTTCGACGTAATGCTCTGACAAGTGGGCTAATACCACCAAACGAGCCTGGGTTTGCAGGATCATAATACACTTTCTCTTCCATCACTGTTCATGACTATAGTGTAAATGACTATCACATACCAAGTACACCTATACTTATACATTTTAATCTATAGTGAATGCATCCCACTGTAAAGGTTTTCCTCTTCGTGCTCCTGTCCTTGACCTTAATCTATGGGCTATTGGCGTTGGGCTCGGTGATGGCGGATAATATAACGAGTGGTGTGGTGTTGAAGGAGTATGCTGTCTTGATGGTGAAGGTGTAACCAAACCTTCTTCCAAATATGGTTCACGACCAATATACTGTCGAGCTTGTGCATTGCTTATGTACTCGGTCGGTACGTTCATATCATTTAATGCATCCAATACTTCATGCCAGCCTGTAGGTACATTTTCCAGTCTTCGCACTCGTACAATTGCATGTAACACATCAATAATGTTCGAACCAGGTATTCTAGTGTTATGAACAATAACCGTACCATCAGGGTCCCATGTGATTATCTGTTTGTTACGTTTTATAAATCTTAACAAGTTGCGTACATCCTTTTGATACGTGGCAGGAAATGTTTGTACAATATCATCCTCATTATCCTCTTCTTGTATCATTGGTAAAGAGATAGGGTTACGTTTTTGTGAGCTAAAATATAAAAATCTCTGCAATACTTGTTGATACTGTTTCCACTTTTCACTATCATCCAATGTTTTGTCTTGTAATATTCGATGCATTTCAACATCCAAACTATTAGTGTTAACCATGGATGAACGAGTAAGTTTTGATTGTGGGACAGTAGCTACAGGCATGGGCTCACTACGCATTCGCTCAATTAGCTCTTGTGGCACAATAAGCATTTTTTTCGAATGTTCCAAGTTGGGACTATCCATTTTTCACTCTAACTAATTGCACTATTAAGAACTGTTTGTAATACAGTACTTAATAACAGTGGTAATAGAAATCCACCACCGTGTTGTACAAGATATTTACGTTTCTTGCCCCAATTCTCACCACGTTTCACTAGACGTCTGAGCACCTTTTTATGTTTACGCAATTGTCGTTTTTGTTTGTCTGTTAACTGGATATTACCACGTAACAAGTTGTATGCGCACTCGCACACTGATCTGATACGACTGACGTCACAAGCCTTCAACAGTGCTTTACGTTCCTTCGGTGTAGCGTGTATCAGTGCCGTTAACAGAGCAGCGTCTTTCTTCACACACTGTGACATTACGACTGAGTGACTGGTCTCTAGTGTACACCTTTTATTTATACTTTTTCGGTTGATAAACATATTGTTGTTTTTCATCAGGTAATATACCCGTACGTATACGCACCTCGTCTGGTGTGGACTGTTTTAAATCCAACAACAAATAACCATGCGGAGTACGTGTAGCATCAGCATACGCTTCTTCAATAAACCTTGTATTTTCCGGATACACTTGTCGGGCTAAATGTTTTATTTGAGCCCGGTCTCTTGGATTTTTAAAAAGCACTATATAATGAGCATTTAGTGAAATGTCTCTTTGCCCTCGTCCTTGGTGGAAAATGTTTTGTGTTATAAAAAATACACTCAAGTTCCTATGGTGAGAGCCCTTAGTAAACAAGTCCACTATTGTATTGGATCCTGAGGTGGCTGATGATTCACGCATCATATCATCAACAATTACCAAAGTGGGTGTACCATCAAAGTCCTCCATATTTGGTAACCCTTCCCTATATTGCACATTACCACTATCACTTACACCAGGATTTAAACCCGGGGAATGATGCCAGTAAATATTATTGAACTTTGTATCACACATAAAATCCAAATACTTAATAAATCTGGCTACAAAATATGATTTCCCCGATCCAGAAGGCCCGGCCACTATGGTTGAAAATGGATGTTGCCACCTCAAGTCCATTTTGTCAACTGAACACAACTACACACTTACCATCACTTTTATAAACTTTAAGCATAGTTTCTTAAACAAGGATTCAGGTTTAATAAATAAAAAGACAGTTTAATCTGTTGATGTATATTTGCTTACAAAAACTATCAGATTTACAATTCTTTAGTGAAGTCTTGAAGCTTCTTGCTTTACAATGTACATTATTTCCCTCCACATTTCTTATTAATTATATCTTCAATGATATTTACAAAGTTATGGCGAGTCAAGACTTGATTATATTTGGATTCATAATGCATACCAAATTTTCGCATCACTTCTTTAGCTTTATTCAAGATATTTATGCTATTAGGAACATTTTCCCTGAAGAAACATATTTCAAACCCTTTTTCTTTAGCTTTCTTCAATGCACATTTAAAGTTTCTTTTTTCAGTACGAATACATTTGTATTCGCTCAAACCATAGATATCTAAGAGGGTTTCCTTAAACAATACACAAAAGACATGTTTCAAGTCTTCATCTTGAGGTAATACAGCTACCTTCAATGACTGTTCAGACAGAGTCTTTCTCAATATGTCTGCAGTAGTTTCCAACCGCTTATTCACAAGAGTCAGCTGTTGGTTGGTTTCAAGTGACTTTGTAAGTGTTTGTAACAGTTCACTATTCTGCTGTTTTAGTTTGTACTCTCCATGTTTACGGATTGAAGGTAACACTTCTTTTGTGACCCATTTTCTAAAAGCATTAGCCTCAGGTTTTTTCGATGATAAAATCAATGAGTATAAACCACTTTCATTAATAAAAACAGACGATTTCTCATTTCCTTTTAACCCCGCCAAAACGGCAGGGTTTATATTTTCATATGTGAGCTTGTCATCATCATCAACATGATTTCTAACTGCTTTATTTGTATCTAAATAACCAAGTACTTCAGCAACTTCTTTCCCCTTGAACCAGGGGTTATTATCACTATCAATTAATATAGTGATTGGTTGATTTTTAAACACATAAGCAATAAGGATAGACATATTTCCTCAAATGTAAAAGTGAGGTTATGTTATACACCAAGCACAGCAGTACAGCTCTAGTTCAGACATCCGCACTAACTGAGCTCCAAGACTAGACTGATCAACAAAAAGCAGATTCATGTATATAAAAGCTGTGTCACCATACAGCAATCAGATGTTACAAACACACTCTTCAGCTTTGGTAATTTAAATTTTCCAGTACCATAATTTTTGGTAGAAATCCCGTACGCAATACGATAATATTGTACGGATACGATAATTATGTAAACAGTCTCATTAAGCATATCAATTAAGCTAATTTACATATTAATTTGCTCATTAACATATCAAAGTTCAATTCCTAACACCATAAGACTAAAAAAAAAAAAAAAAAGGTTGTTTTCCCTAGTTGCAAGTAGTGTTCGCTAGGCATGGACTTTTTAATTTAGATAAGCCACCTACCCTTAAGTACTATGATGTAACAAGCCATCAACCTGAAGTTTTTCTTGGCAGAAGGCTGCCAGAGCGACCGCAAGCGAGCGCCATATTCCGCCTTATTTCTAATTAATCTAAAAGTTTATGATGCCCTTTAAAAAAGGCCATTTTGCTGATGAAGGAGGGAGAGGATTCAAGGTAAGTATTATTTCGTTGACCAGTATTTATTGATTTCATGCAGGCACAACTGATCAGCGCCGAATGATATCCATAATTCTACATATTCAGTGTTGTACTCTTCCTTTTTGTACATCTCATCAAAAGCTCTTTCTATTTCATTTAAGTCAGCAGCGGGATATGCTTGGTATATTGATTGTATTGCTTCATGTCGTTCCATCATTTTTGGCCTGTAGAAGAAAAGTTCATCAAATTGGCACGGAATATTGTCCTGAAGCAATGTTAGGTTAAGTTATGTTAAGTTAGGTTAGGTTAGGTTAGCTATTTTTAGAAATCTATTTTTAGCCGGGGGGGGGGCCTAAGGTTGAAAGGTCATTGACCTCTATGACGTCACCAAAAAGTGAACGTTAGGTTAAGTTAGGTTAGGTTAGGTAAAGATTACGCAAGCTCAAAAAAAAAAAAAAAAAAAAAAAAACTTGCTAGGCTTCGTGGGTGGTCCCATCGGGGGAGGGGGGGGGGTTCTATTTTTAGACCAACCACCACCACCCTGCTGGGGTTGAACCTACCAATACCCCCTACTGAGGTTATATTGTTATATTGGAGACAGCACTCTGTAGTAAAACAGCGTGCCGGTTGTTAAGAACAAAATACCACAAAAATGGTGGATTAGTTTGTACCACCCAATGCAAAAAAAATCAACCGACTTTCCTAATTATTGAGTCAAGTGATTCAGTTGAATCACGACTCAATTTTGAGCTTAGTTCATTCCGGAACTCGAAATCAATAATATTTCAAACAACGAATCACGCGCCCATAAAAAAACTATAAAGATTTCAATAAAAATTTTAACCTATAAAATATTTAAATCATGAAATCGATATGAAAATTATAGGTTTTTAATGACCTATAATTTCAGAAAAAATCTTGTGAGGATTGTAATATTTGGCACGACTTTACCCTAAGGTATATAACTGTTCTGAATTTCAAGATTCTAGTTTGAGTTCAACAAACGTTTTTAAAAGATTAGTGAAACCCCATTCCTATAGACAGACTGACTGAAAACTTGCATCAGAGAAGTATGTATTATATGGCTTTATGTTAAAACTAGCAGTTGCCCGTGGCTTCGCTCACGATAAATATTACAGCTGATCTTACTTCTGATCTCTGTACTGTCAAATTTTAGAGCTAGATTCACCAAAATAGTCCGATGATGATTCGAACAGCTGTGTCCCCCCTCACCCCCTCTCGCCCAGCGTTGTTGCCAATTTGTAACTGTCAAAATAAAATGTTACTGGACGTCAATGTAAATAAACAATTTCAAATGTAAACGAGTTCTCAGTACTTTGTTGTCATAACCAACATTGTGCAGTTTTCGTTTGCATTGTGGAAGATTTTTATTAGAGTTTTATTTTAATATTGTTTTTATAGTTATTATTATATTGTTTATACTGTATATATTATATTTATTTAACCTTCATTTGAAAAGATTGTTTAGTTTGCTTGTTCGTTCATTGTTTTTAATAGTAATGGAGATGGATGACGACGTAACTTTAGAACTGCCTACGCAATCACAGAAAGCCATTGGCGTGCGGAAAGGAAAGAAGGACATTCAAAGCCAAAGTAAGGAAATCATTGGTAATGTATTCACATTTTTTTTCTAATTTGGCGGAAAATCCTCATGAAAGGAACACATAAAATTGTCCCAAGTAATGAAATTAACTGCACAAGCGTGCGGAGTGTCTGAAAAGACAGTGCAACGAATCAAACATACGTTGAACTCTACCGGTGACGCCACTGAAGCATTTAAAAAACCAAGGACCTTCTATAAACGTATAAGCAAAAAAAACTGACCTAGATGACTTTGATAAGCAAGTTGTGCGCAGGACCGTACTTGAATATTATGATAGAAGGGAATTTCCCACCGCAGACAAAATCAGAACTGACTTGGAGGAAAAAATCAACTTTGATGGCTCTAATGCCTCTGTCAAAAGGATAATAAATTGACAATGCAAGTTACCACTCCATGCTTAAGGAAAAAATTCCAACTTCGAATTGGAAAAAGAGTGATATTATTAACTGGCTGAAGCAAAAGAACATTCACCATGATCCTCTGGTAACAAAATGTGAGCTCCTCTCAATGAATGAAATAAAGACGGCCAAGAAGACGTACGAACTTGACCACATTGCAAATGAAATGGGACACGAAGTGGTGCGTCTGCCACCTTACCACTGCCAATATAATCCGGCAGAATTGATTTGGGCTCAGGTGAAGAGAGAAGTGGAATTGAAGAACAATACTTTCAAGCTAGTAGATGTAGAAAAATTAGCTAATGAAGCTGTGGACAATGTTATGAAGGAAGACTGGATCAAGTGTGTGCGGCATGCAGAAAATGTTCAAGAGGCCGATTTTGAGTCTCAGTGTGCCAGAGACGTGCTAATTGACCCAATTATCGTAAATTTAAGAGATGACACCACGGATGACAGTGAAGACGATGATGACTGCGACATAAGGGCTGAGGATGTTATTTAACTTAAAGTTGTGTAAATAAATTCGTTCCTTTTATTGTTAATTTCTTTTTCATATATTCTTCCAATTAATGATAATGAACTCTAAAGATAAATATCTCAAGTAAGGTAAACCATAGGTGTTTGGTACAGTAGTAATCGTTGCATCAAAGCAAGTCGATGATTTTTTAATATGATATAGGTATAGGCCTATGCGTATTTTTATGATAATATTGCTTATCATACCATACAATAGTTTAATACAAAACGTGATATTATTTAATTAAAGTATTCAGTATATTAACTGTTTCTGTCACAACTCACAAAAAAGCTTAAGTGGTTGAAATTGTAAATAAACAAATATGCCAAACAACACCTTTTCTAAGGTTATGTTTACCATATGTTCTAAGTAGGACCCTGAAATCTGGCAACACTGGATAAACGCTCATCGGACTATTTTGCTGTACTCTACTCTAGTATTTACAGCTGTTTACAACTCAGTATTTGAATGTTTGCTTTATACAGTAATCGATTCCAAGAATTTCGATTCTCGATTCCGAATCTGAATCTTAAAAAACCTATTCTCGAATCTCGAATCCCAAATTGTGAAATAATAAACAAAAATTGTCATAATTTTCCTTATTAGATTTATTCAAAAAATTGCCATACCCAAATAAACTAAAGTTTTAAAGACTGTTATGTCTAAAAAAAATTGTTTCGTTTCAATTCTCAGTTATTAGTACGGTATTAAATCTGTTTTCATTCCCTCTTAGTCAAATTAAGGTTATTTAAATGTATTTTCAGATAAAAAAACCTTAAGTTGAGTATAATTATACTCATTTGCAAAATCAAAACAACTGCAAGATTTAATTATGTTTTATTTTCCCTCGTAAATAATAGTTGTTAAAAGCTTGGCCAAGGAAATGTGAACAACAGAAATAAATGCCATTGGTGACAGAGCAATGATTGTTCACTTTACAATGCCGCCCCACCTCCCCAGCCCGTCCCGTTGTACGATACCGAGCTACACGACCGGCCGTGATCCGGTAAGAAAGAAATAATAACCCCCAAAACAAAAATATCATAACCTAAGCAACCGGTCGTATTAAAACCAATGACGTGTCATATTTTTCTTCTAATTTTTATAAATCAAATGAGACAAAAATGAAAACTGTGCGATACTCCATTCCAGGTGATAAACGATGGTAAAATTAAGATGTATGAATGTGAGTAGGAGCTGTGTTTCCTATTTTTCTGAATCCCGAGAAATTGTTTTTTATTGAAACCTGTCAACATCCTTTCCTTATCAGTTGAGATATTGTTGCTATCCGGCGACCGATATTGATTATTTTCACTCGTGAAGCTAGACAACCGGTGATAGTCGGCTTGTGACCTTCACGTTCTTGATCGACACACGAGCGTGACTTCTGTTAAAATGATAACTACGCGAACAATTTCGGCAGTTTCGAAGGATTCGATTCTCGAAGCTCGTCGATCGATTCTCGGATCCGAACCTTTTCTAAAGATTCGGTGGATTCGAGAATCGAGATTCGGATTCGACACATCCCTAGTTTACATCCATATAAAATGTAAACATGGAAGGATGCTAAGGACGATCACGGGGCGTAGCCCGGGGGGATTTTAAGGAAGTAAATAAGCCTGTGTCCTTTTCTGATATGGTGGCTCTAATCCTGCAAGATTTCAGCTCAGTTAGTCCAGTATTTTTCCCGTGGTTTAAAGACAGATATTTACACAAACATCCATACTTTCACATTTATAATATTAGTAGGATGTGTCTTGATGCAAGAATCAAATCCTAAATGGGTCTCCGGTGAGTTCGACCACCCTGTACTAAAGTTTTGATACCGGCTTCTATTGTATTTCATTTTTTAACTTTGACATTCTCACCTCTTGTCACATTTCTACGAGATATTAAAAAATCAATCAATATACCAGCATATACTTATATTTTTAGTACAGTATTTACTTCTCATAAACCGTCTTCCAATGAGAGTATAAAAATTGTATTCTTCAAAATATGAGTTGACGTGCAAGCTGCCGACATGTTTTAGAAACAAACATAATTATTTTTACATACAAAATTTGTTTTGCTAAGCCCAATTTGATAAAATATAAATATTTAAAATCAAAACGTAATTTTTGCGGTAAAATTTTATGACACGAGTTCGATAATGAGTTGAATTACACTTGCGAGCAACGCCGCAGTACTGGTTGACTTTAATCCTCGTTAACTCGCCTAACATTATCCCACTTCTTATACACGGTCATGTGAAGTGTGTAAGATACTTCACCTCTTTACCTCTGTAAAGTAACGTTTCCGTATGTAGATTGAGCCATTTGTTTCCCTCTCCGGCCCTGTGGGGACTTCTAACCACTGCAAGGTCCTCGCTTGCACTTGAACATTTAACAACGTATTGTGCGCTGGTGCTAAGTTTTGTGTCTAGTCCATGTGCATCGACTGGACATGTATAGGAGAATACTTTTTGACCTAAATAAACTGTTATCTTAGGGACGGAAATTCAATTGTGAAGTTTTGTTTTTTGTGTGTTTTTTGCCATATATGGCTCTTTGACTGGTCTATACCGATACGGAGGTCGACAATGGCTACAGTAATTAGAAGCTGTCTTTGTTCTGGTAAATCTATTGGCTGTCCAGATTGACCAGCTTCCTGTTCACCTTGGTTCCTCCTTTTTTCCCCGAGAACTTTGATCCCCAGCTGAGCTTGGATACCCAGTCAGGTCTGAGTCCTGTAGGGAGTTGTGGATCGTCCTGGCTTGTCCACCTGGGAGGGGATAAGGGACCCTCATCCGACAAACCTCTAAGCGTTTGCTAGATTGGAAGGCGAACCGACCTGGGTGAGACTCAGAGACTCATCACAACAAGGAGAGCTCCAAGATGGAGGTCCTTGTTTGGGGATGCTTGGGAGGTCTCGGGTCAGAGGGTGAGTCGTTCCCGGAAGAGCCTGGAGGTTGGGTTGGGAATCTATCCCTTTTCCTTCAGGGGCGAGGTCGACTGACTACATCATATCTTTCCCATCCTGGCAATCCCTTCCTTCTGTAAGCTGCATAATATCCCAAGGAAACCGTGCCTAGCTGACAATGCTGGGGCTTTCATTCCTCCAAAGTATAACAGTCTAAAGTAACTTTTTCGCTAACAAAGCCTTCCGTATGTAGATTGAGCCATTTATTTGTTTCCCTCTCTGACCACTGCAAGGTCCTCGCTTGCTCTTTTGACAACTTTTAACAACGTATCGTGCGCTTTTTTTGTGTCTAGTTCATGTGCATCGACTGGTCATGTACAGAAGAACACCTGGCTCCACACTTAAAATCGATGTTTAAATCGATGTTTTCTGATTCGATATAATTGATCGAATTCTTTATTAAATATATGTTTTATTCTTGTTATTAAGTTACAACTTATTGTAAATAAACAATGTAGGTTATAATGTTTAGCACGTCGACTTTAGTAATTGAAACCCTACGTAATTATAATAGGAGCGTCAACTTCCTATTATAATTAGAGAAACTGAAACCCTATAGTATATTCAATGAATGTAAAAATATGGTTTGCTAACTGATTTGTTTTCATATTATTAGAAATTGTTTAATATAAGGAATCTAGGAGTGAAAAGTGACCGTAGTGATCGACAGTAGTAGTAAACATCAAAATCACTGAAAAAGTTTCATGGTTCGAACATTCCAAATTGTCATTGGAAACTAACTTATATGTTCATGGAACCATAAGTACACTGAATTGCAGTTAGCACGAATACTTAGGTAAAAAACGACGCTGACAACGAACTGACAATGAATCAAATGCAAGGTCGTGAAGGATGTGAAATTAGTTTGTACGTAATGTTAGTTAAGAGCATAGTTGGGTTATGATATGTAGATAACGTTAGATTTTATCTTAATAAGTTATATTTCCATAGTGTGGCTGTTATGTTTCAATTCGTTAGTTTAAATTTTAGTTGGTTTATGAACTTGAAGCCGTGAGGTATATGTTGACGCTTGAGTTTGACGTCTCGGCAGAGGAGGGGAGGAAATAATCGATGTGTGGAGGTAAACAGAGTCATATGATTATGCTACTAGTCTGGTAGCTAAAAATCCTGAACCAAAACAAAGTGTGATTTAATACTGGAAACAGTATTTTGCTCTTCGAATGAAAATCAATAAACTGGTAAAATGTTTTTACTTAATAATGTAACAGATGATTGACACAACAAATTCAGTTGATCATCAGTTATAATTTATTTCACCTCCTCTAAAAATCCAAATGTATCTGGTTTTGTTAGTAAACACCCAAGCTTCATCGTGTCACTATCTCTACTGATTATTGATGTCTCGATCACGATATCGAAACGTTATCATGATTACAGAAATCGAGATTGTAAATATCGAAAAACATTGATTTTAACGATGGAGACGGATTCTAAAACTTCGCCATTTATTCAGAGGAGCCCCCAGGGACACTTCAACCTTTTTGTCTGTGAACATTTAAATAAATCTTATATGTTTGTACTCTACAGCAAACTAATGTTAACACTGTTTGTTGAGGCAGTTTTTCTAACATCTATATCGCAGTTTTCTAACATCTTTTTAATACGCGAGGGATTATCTTTTCACAGTTCAACTCGATAACGGTGGGACGGATTTAAACGTTTGAAGTGGACTGTATGACTAATTTACATGCAAGATTTGATGTATTTTTAGAGGTTAGCCACATATTTCAGCACTTATTTCGGCAAAGCTATCTGATATAAATTAATCACCATAAATTCGGACACCATCTGATATAAATTATTCGGTGAGGTAGACATGAACTTCGGTACCATCCTTTTCTGGGCCTCTTTAATGTAGACCCTAACTCTGGTGGACGATGACTTGTTCGTTGATATACAGAGTGTCTGGGAATTACGGTAAAATATTTAGAGATGAAAATAAGAAAACAAAGTTTAAACGAACATAGGTTCTAAAGTGCATCGTTTTCCGTCTGTTTGCCTGTTTGTGTTTTTCAGCGAATTTCCTCTGAAATAAACTATTTCAATCGTTTTAACAGAATGGACAAAAAATATCCGTTCAGGGTAACCTCAGCAATCATATTAATGTTTATATCAATTAGCTTTTCAATTAGCCTTAGCTTTTTATGTCTACTTTCTGGATATCAAGTGACTTTAACGCAGAATAGTAGTTTTCATTACTAGGAGCGAAAGTGGCTCTTTTTGGTACGAGATCGTAATTTACAGGCGAGGCGCAGCCGAGCTTGGAAATGCGATCGAGTACCAAGGAGACACTTTTGCTCCGTGTGATGAACAACTATTTTCATCATTATGTATAAATAGCCATTAAATCCTTAAAAAATTAGACTACATAATTTTGAGGTTATCCAAAAATAGTCATCGTCATTTACACATCTGTTAGTTGTTTACAAACACAAGTTAAGAAATCGTTCAACCTTTAAACGTAACATAAACAAATTTTGACATTAGAGTACGGCAAAATTTACCATATGTTTTTTCAGTACTCCTATTCGAAGTAATCCAAAAACGATCATTTTGCGTACGATTTAGAGAACTAAAAACGGCTGTTTTCGGGACAGTGTGATGAAAATGCATTTTTACCTACAAAAATCACGATTTGTTTCCAAATCTAACATGGGCTTATGTGGGGAATATAAGATCATGTTTTTGAGAGTTAGCACAATAAGTCAATAACTCTCATAAAAATCGTCCGATCGTAACAAAAATTAGTACACTTGTAAAACTGGGTTCTCTTGGACGAGTTCGCAATCCATCCAGATCGACATATCCAAAGTGAGGTAAAGGCTGTTTTTACCCGCAAAAAATGTGTTTTTTTCTTTTTCAAGTTGAAAAATTGAAGTAATTAAATTATTGTTTTCACCATTAGATTCAGCTTAAAAAAATTGGTATTTTGAATCATTGCTCTAAGTCTATTAGTCTCCAAGGGATTTCTACTTCACGTTTTTTGCCACATCGGGGCAGCAGAGTGTTGTCCAACGAAACTTTGTTTCAACGAAATCTGCAGAGTATTTCATGGGTTTATCGAAAGTATTTTAATAGAATTTTGTATTTCTAACTAAAAAAAGTAACAACTAGCCTGTTTATTTAAAAGAAATATTCTTATCAAACTTATTTATTAATATTTTTGATAGAGACTATGAAAAAACGGTGGCATTTTATTTTAATATGTAAATGTAAATATATCACTTTTATATGTTTTTTATTGTAATAATTGATAATTTATTGTTTTTTTAATTCGCTGAGTACGCAGGATTGCTGCGACGGGGGTATTTACATATTTAAATATATCACACGAATCTCATTACGTATAAATATCAAATTTGTTGCATACATGTCCACTATGTTATAAAATTCATAAGTTATGAAGCTGCGAAAGGTACCAAGGTCGAGGTTTATGTTCTATTCGACAACTGTTCACCCATCTGAATGCAATTATCACGTGACGTCGGTGTGACCTCATTCGAGCCTCTCTCAATGTACTGGCAAATGTTATCTACAATTTTGCTAAACCGTTATCAAATAATTGAATTGGAAAAATGTTCTTAAATGATCTTTTTGGTATATTAAAACCCCAAAATGTTTTTTATCTCGATTAGAGCATTTTCCAAACCTTTTTTTTGCAACCTTATATTACCTTCCAAAAAAGTATTTGCAGCCAATCGCTTCAATTTTACAATCATCAATAAGTTATTTGGTCAACAACAACACATGCAACCCCAAAAAAGTTAATTTCGGAAACAATCCATTCAAACAATGAATTTCGGATAATCTCTGTTCATTTTGAGTATGTCTAAGATCCATTTTAATTGATCTTTTCGTTATCTTGAAGCAAACTTCTTGCATTAAAATGTAAAATGGCTAACCAGACTCGTTCTTGCGGTCTTCATTTTCAATTGAAGTATGATGGAAAATACTTTGTTCATTCGAATCTGGCCACATTTTAAGGTTTTGATAATAAAAACAAGCTATGTTGGAATTCTGTTGATTTAACATTCGTACTTATTGAAGTAGGCTAAATATGAAATGAGAAAGTTTGACATCAAATACTATCTGAAATAACTAAGAATTTAAATCATATTTTGAGTTGTTTTTAGGCATCAAGTATTTTCTATGTCGTGTACTGAAATTTAATTTTCATCATACTGTCCCGAAAACAGCAGTTTTAGTTATCTAAATCGTACGCAAAATTATCGTTTTTGGATCACTTCGAATAGGAGTACTTCTTCTTATAACTGTACCAAATCCAAGAATAAATTGACTCAATTTAATAGAATCACTAAACATATCACACTGAAATGTATTGATATATCGTAAACTTTTAACTTGTAATGGAGTGATTTGACACGCTAAGGGATTTCCACTGCGACCAAGTCCAGGGGTATCCTTCTTAAGGTACTCAGTCAACTAAGATTCTTATCAACTAAGTTCAGGGGTTCAATCAGGTAAAATTCCTAAAACAACGTACTCAAAATCCTAAATTGAGGAGGAGGGGAACCCAGAGCGCCTTATGGTACCCGAGCGCCCAACTGCACCCGAGCGCCCAACTGCACCCGAGTGCCCAACTGCACCCGAGCGCCCAACTGCACCCGAGCGCCCCAACGTATCCAAACACCCTACGGTACCCGAGGACCCTTTGGCTGCATCGCTTTTGCTCCACGGTTATGGGTCATTTTGGAAACATCGCTTTTGCTCCACGGGTCAGCAGGTAGATTTCAGTACCGCCCGAAACATCGCTTTTGCTCCACGAGAGAGGGGCCCGCGCTCCCTCTCCTCCACACATCTTTCGCTCACCTCCAGGTTCTTATTTGAAAACTGTCATTTAAACGTAATACTACAACTTTAATTTTTTGCCTAATCGAAAATATTTATTTTTGAAAGAATGTTAAATTACTTCAATTGTAGAGTAAGCGCAAGTAAACGATATTGTATATAAAAGAAATAACTTAAATAATAAAATGTGTTACTATTTCATTATCCACATATCATTTATTTTTTCCAATAATTCACTATTAGAAACAGAGAATCCTTTTGACACAAGATAAAGATTTTAGGCATGAGCATGGGAGCAGAAATCCACGTTTGAACGGTAAGAGGATATTTTCGGCGGACATCAAACACTATTTAAATAACCTAATTTCACTAAATTCAAGCTTAGTATGGTTAAGTCATCCTTCCTAGTATAGTTAAGTACCCAGTCTTCCATCTCGATCTGCTACTCTGTTACTCTGTTTTATATTAATAACGCTGTTTTGGGACCAATATTGGTACCTGTAAAAATTAAAGTTTTTATATACTTTAACTTCATATAAAATCCATTTATATTTTTAACACTCTTAATTTTCTGAAGCAGAACCCCAAGCATTTTCATGATCTGTTGCCTCGTTTACAGCATAAAACAAGGAGTAGAAACAAATTTAACATTCCCCACCACAACACCTCATTTTTCAAAAACCAGATGTTTTACAATGCTGTGGTATTTTTTAATTCCCTCCCTGACCACCTCAGGATTGAACCCAACCAAAATAAATTTAAGTTCCAACTTAAGAAATTTCTGGTATCGAAATGTTTTTATAATATTGGGGATTTCTTGAATGACAATTAGAAGTAGTTTTATTTTTAATATATAACCATTGTATTCTTATACTTGACTCATGCCAATGCTGTAAAATGTTATATATGGCAATAAAGAATTATTTGATTTTGATTGATATTTGAGAGCCTCAACCCACATCTCAACTCGATGAGTGATGTCACTCATATATTATCAAATTACTGGAGGTGTCAGTCACCCAGTCTTATCCCACATCCATCTTTAACTAATGAGGCGAGAAAGGGACGATTACCAAGGTCATTTTACAACACCTAGTGTATCATTCCTTGGGAATCAAGGTCACTAAGGTCACAAGTACTAATTGTCGCAGGACGTTCAAAGGAATGCAAACTACTCGTATTGGGAATAATCCTTTACCATAGGCGACATGGCAAGATTATGCCCAATAACTGGGTTTTCCTTTTTAGTTGGGAGCCAAAAGCTCGATGAGTTCATATTAAATGTTTAAACATTTAAAAGACTTTTTACTTCTAATCTTGGAATTCTTGGAAGCCAAAAGCTAGTCGAGTTTATATTTAATGTTTAAACATTTAGAAACCTCTTTCACCTATATTCTTGGAATTCTTGTTCATCTAGGGCTTGCAATAATAAGCTAAGGTAATTAGGCGGATGTTCAAAGGAATGTCAACTATTTGGCATAATCCTCTACCGTTGGCGAGATGGCAAGTTCAAGCCAAATAACTGGATTTTCCTTTTCCAATGGGAGCCAAAAGCTCGTTGAGTTTATATTTAATTTTCACACATTTAGGAGACTCTTTTACTTCTATTCTTGGAATTCGTGTTAATCTATTCTTGTTAATAACCTAAGCCAAACGCTGTTTCATCTATTCGTCTGGGCCGGTCAAAAGTCAAGAGGGGTGTAAGTATTCACGTCAGGCCTATTCACGTTCTTAAAATCCCCATTCTGGTGAACCTAATAAACGGCAGATGTCCAATTGCACCGGCGGTCAGGGTCAGCCCCAAACTGATGTATTAGTTGCACCGGAGCCCCTTTTGGGGTCCAATTGCACCGCCGGCGCCAGTCAACTTAACCCCAGATCTGGCATTAGTCCATTCTTCGACGTTAAGAAGTGTGAGCTGGCAACGTCTAAAAAGTCATTTACGACATGCTCCGTTTCCAGCAATTTGTGAACAACTCATCTGTAGTATGTTCTCCGATTTTAATTTTTTTTTTATTTGAAGTTTTACTTTCTGAAGATGATAACTCAGTGATTTTATAAGTGAAATATTTTCTGAGAGATCTTTTCATTTCCTTTCAGAAATTATCATATTTAATTACTTCAGATGACATTCATATATTTTCTAAGAAACAAACATTTTTCAGAAAAAACACATAGGCCTAGTTTCGGCTTTTCCCTTCTCTTTACCTTCCCCATCCCATTACTTTATCTTCAAGCATATAGTTGGAGGAGTGGGTGGTGTTTGAATGGGGAGGGTGGATTCTGACCACCGGTGCAACTAGACACTTTTCGGACGGAGGAATGTTTTGACCCTTGCGAATTCCATCGACCGCCGGTGCAATTGGATATCAGCCTAATAAACATCGCATTATCACCACTGTCAACTTACACCAAAATAAACCCCGTTCCAGCAGACCTGCATACTCAGCGAATTTCAAATGCACAACAACATATTTCAATCCAACATAGCGAGATTTTGACATGTTTTTGTAAGCTCCATAAGAATAACATGGGGAATGATTACGCAGGTTTGCTGCTACAGATATATTAAAAATGGGTGTTTTTTTTCAATATTTAGTAGATCTGAACTAGAAGAAGCCATTTACCAAGTTCTGTCAAGATATGTTGAGAAATAAGCGAGATATAGAATTTTACTGATTTAAAATACTAAATTTTTTTCAGCTGAATTCAATGGTAACAACAAAAATTGGATTATTTTGATTTTTCCATGTAGAAAACTCAAAAAACCCCATTTTTGGGGAGTTTACCCCCGCCCCCTTAACCCCCCCCCTTCCTGTGGTCTGATCATGCTGGTTTACAAACTCGTCCGAGTGATTACCACTTCACACGTCTGTACCAAATTTCATTAAGATCGGACCATATTTTACAGCCACTATCGTGTTAACAGACATGTATATTCATATATATAAATTCGAACGAATGGTGTTTTTTGCTTCTGGTGGCCCCAAAACGAAAAGTTATCATGGTCTTTGGCTCAAGTCTTACCATGAGACCTACGGTAATAGCTTCTTCCCTATAGGGGAAATTCGCTAAAACCAATTCCGACGAATCCAAACAGTTTCAAAAATTTCTCAGACACAGACTGTTCTGTGACCCCATCTTTATGCGTTATGGACAAGAAGGCCGCGATGCGGTAACACTGTGAAGGCCGTGAGGACGACGAGCGACGTGCGTCCACTGCCGAAACGTCGGAGCGAACGTGAGTAGAGTGGCGATCGTGACCCGGCATCAAACTTTTAATATAGCGAATTTCCCCTATAGGGAAGAAGCTATTACCGTGGGTCTCATGGGAAGACCTAAGCCCCAGACTATGATTACTTTTCGTTTTGGGGCCCCCAGAAGCAAAAAACACTATTCGTTCGATTTTGTATATATATATATATATATTTGTGTGTGTGGTGTGTGTGTGTGTGTGTGTGTGTGTGTGTGTGTGTGTGTGTGGGTGTGTGTGTGTGTGTGTTTGTGTGTCCGAGCACGATAGTGGCCGTAAAAATGGTCCGATCTTAATGAAAATTGGTTAAGACGTGCAAAGTGGTAATCACTCGTACGAGTTCGTAAACCAGCCTGATCGGACCACCGGAAAGGGGAGGGTAAAGGGGAAAAAACCCAAAAAAATGGGGTTTTGGGTTTTTCACATAGAAAAATAAAAATGATCCAATTTTTGTTAGCTCCATTGAATTCGGCTCGAAAAACAAACAAATTTAGTATGTAGAATCATTGCTCTATGTCTATTGGTTATTGAGATATTGAAACTGGTAAACACAGTACGTTGTCCCAATGTTAACCTTATGGGGAAAAAGTAAAATTCTATATCTTGCTTGGTTTGTGGCTTCATCTAAGTAACATCTAATGTATATCAGTTAAAATCCCTGATATGTCCATTTTCGCGGCAGCAAATCTACATACTTATTCCCCATGTTATCCTTAAGGGAAATAAAAAAAATTCTGAATCTACCTTATTTCTTAACATATATTGATAAAACTTGGTATATGGCTTTTTCTAGTTCTGATATTATAAATTTTTTATAAAATCCACCCAGTTAATATACCAGCTGCAGCAAACCTACATACTCATTCCATTCCCTATGTTATTCTTACAAAAAAAGTCACATCACTGGATGGACTGAATTATGTTATTTTGCATTTGAAATTCGCTGAGTATGCAGGTCTGCTGCAACGGGGTTTTTTTAGTTTGATACGTCATTTCAGAGCTGCAAACCCTCCTTGGAGAGTTTGAGTATGCGTATATTAAAATTTGGTTTTCTTACTCCATGGGTTATTTACTTCGGAGAATATATTTAGCCGCACCAGCAAAACTTCGCCATCTTGACCGATACTAATAATATACATATATATACCACTTAAGACCGGGATGCAGCACTAACTATGTATTTTAATCGAAATATGAGTGAAGGATGAGTGTAGGCTGATTGTGGCGCGATCTTGTAGTCCTGCGACATGCTCCTTAGAGAGGACTGTTAATTAATAGCCCTACAGCCACATTAACCCCATTCTTCGTATTATTCGTGTGCAGGTGAGTATGCAGGTTTGCTGACAAGTAAATGTGAAAATTGGGGATTTTATGCTTTAATATGATATATCTCAACTACATATCAAGCGACAAATCAAGTTTTACTATGATATGTTGCGAAATAAGCGAGATATATTACTTTTTTATTTCCCATTAGAATAACATATGTAGAGTGTAAGGGGTGTTTACCGCTTTCATTATCTCGGTGACCAATGAATATTAAGCAATGATTCAGGATACTACATTGTTTGTTTTTTAGCTGAATTTAAAGTTGCCCACCAAAATTAGATAATTTTTATTTTTATACGTTTGAAACTAAAAAAAAT
Source organism: Flexamia atlantica (assembly GCA_035578135.1). Classification (NCBI taxonomy): domain Eukaryota; kingdom Metazoa; phylum Arthropoda; class Insecta; order Hemiptera; family Cicadellidae; genus Flexamia; species Flexamia atlantica. Next base: position 20,911,529 of record JAQJVK010000004.1, on the reverse strand, counting down.
TTCCTCAATATTAGTGCAAAATCGCGAAATATCCTTTATTTTAGCGCTCTATAACTCGGTAACCGTTAGGAGTACAAATAAAATGTAGAGTTTTCATTTTTGTAGCAAATAAGCTGTATGTTGTACATTTAAGTTTTTACCTCCGACCAACGGTTCTCGGTTCTCGAGATGTTTACGAAAAACCAAAAAGAAAGTAACATATTTTTGTCGCTTGCCACTAGAGCTCGCCACATAATTTCCAGGACTTTTTGATATTTTCATCCTTAGGTACTTCTAAATCTAAATAACTAAATACTAAAATATACTACTAACTAAAATACTAACTACTAACTAAATACTAACTAAATACTAAATATCTAAATCTAAATACTTCTACTTCTAAATAAGTGCAAAAAGTTTCAAAATTAACGGAATTGTTTCCAGGTCAAACCCTGATATGGCTGGACTACTAGTTTTACTCTTGATGATATACTATGTAAAATATATTACAGTACACCTCGGATTATCCGGATTAATGTGGCGGAACACCGATCCGGATAAGAAAAAATCCGGATAATCCGAGGTCATTACAATATCGCCTACATAGCGATCGAGTACCTTAGCTCCAGCTAAACTGATGCTGTAAATGGCGTGTCAAGACTTACATCATGTTAGTCTTTCAAATTTTACGGGGGTTTAATTTTGAAGCAAATTTAAGAACTTAACTTTATTATTAATCTTACGACGTTATAATGTTGACTTTTACCGTACGGTTTAAGTTTGGAATAAAAAGCCAGATTAAATTATTTAATTTATTAAGATTAAATTATTATAACTCGAAATAACTCAAACTTGAAGTAATCATGACGAAACTAACCCAAAACTCAAAACTTATTACTATAACTCTTCTTAAGAAATAACAAAACTTATCAAATGACAGCAATAAACAAACTCGCAAATTGCCGTAGGCTACGCCTTTTTGATTACTGCTAGCATCCCAAGAAGTAATCCAGAAAACTACGTTCACGAAAATGCTGAAATGTGCTTTTTAGGCATTGTGATTCCTTCAATTATTGTGATTCCCAATTCATACAGCAATGTGTTGCATTTGCATTTTACTTTTCAGCCGTAAACTTGCTAAAATATTTTTTCCGTGATTTTAATTTTTTTTAATTTTTTGGGTCCGGATAATCCGGGATCCGGATAATGTGGGGTTCGGATAATCCGGGGTGTACTGTATAATGAGAAAATTTATTACCTTTTATCACTGACTTTCATAGTCAAAGCTTTTACCTTAAAATACTTTCCGTGACCAAGGCGCAACCCACCGTCCTGAGAGCCTACCGCTACCCTCAATTTGGGACCATAGAGTTTTTTTAGAGGAATGTGCAAACTCCTATGTTAATAAAATGATACCAAATGTTCTTAGGGTTCTGCTATTTATTCAATGTTATTCCAAAACGTATGAAGTATTTCCATTCTAATTTTCCAATTCACCCACTTGCTGTCAGCCAAACAGCCACTTCCTGCAATCCAATCAGCCACTTATTGCCAGCACACCAGCCAATTCCCATCAGCCAAACCAGCCACTTTCTGCCAGCCAATCCAGAGTGGGCCAGTAGCCCTAAATAACTGGCCAAAATGGTAAAAAATTATCTGCATAAAAAGGGCGGGCGAAGCTCGGGTATATCTGCTAGTGTAGATATATAAGTGTAGAACGTAGGTTATTCTAGTCCGACAACTGGTGGAGTTCGGTATTGCTCAATTGAACTAGTTAAGTTTTGTGTTTGAATCATAGTTTAGTGGGAGTATTTAACTTAACCTGCTATGGAGCCTTTAATTAGAGGTTTACTCAGAGAGGTTTACGTTTAGAAATTTTACACTATTTTGGGGGTGAGGGCAAAAGTGGGACTCTCATTATCAAGTGCAGTTTTCATATTGTGATGGTATGCCGAGTTTGATTTTCCTAAAATGACGCTTTAAAAAAGTTAGGTGGGGGTATCCACATTTTTGCCTCACCCTGTATAAGGTGTGTAGATTTTGTTGGGGTGTAATTTGGTGTTATAAATTATTTTTTGCATAAAAATTATGATTTATTAAAGAAAAAACACACGATGATATACATACAATTTGTTTTATTAAAATACTAATTTTGGCCAGAAATTGAGGTGTTCTGGCCTACTGTGCAATCACCCACTTCCTGTCAGCCAACCAGCCACTTCCTGCCAGCCAATCAGCCACTTCCAAGTCAGCCAACCAGCCAATTCCAATCAGCTTACTTTTCCTGTCAACCAGCTAGCCATAGTCACCAATCCAGCCTCTTTCAGTCATCCAGTCAGCCACTTCCAAGTCAACCGATCAGTCACGTTCAATTCGACCGATCAGCCACTTCTTGCAGCCAACAAACCATTTCTTGCAACCAACCAGCCGCTTCAGATCACCCAACCAGCCACTTCCTTCCAGCCAAAAACCCCCTTCCCGTCACCCAGTTAGCCACTAGTCAACAAACCAGCCACTTGCTCCCAGCCAATCAGCCACTTCCAGTCAGCCAACCAGCCACTTCCTTCCAGCCAAAAACCCCCTTCCTATCACCCAGTTAGCCACTAGTCAACAAACCAGCCACTTGCTCCCAGCCAATCAGCCACTTCCAGTCAGCCGATTAGCCACTTCCTGACTGCCCCGTGAGGAGGTAACCCCGCCGATGGTTGTGACACATCGGTGGTTCATCCTAATGTGGTTCACGTAGCCGCAAGGCTGAACTGCCATTGATGTAACGCAGCGGGTTCGAGTTATGCCCAGTATATAACACTAGTCCACACCTGGCCAGTTCGACCTTTGTGCTTCCTCTGTGAATAGTCATGGTATGTATTTAAAAAATTTTTTTTTTATTATTTGGGTTTTTTTATTTTAAGAAAGTGTGAAGAATTTAGGAAAATGTTATTTCCTATTTCCTGAAAATTGTATGATAAAGTTTTTATGATAATTTTTTGAATAAAAACAAAGTAACGCTTAAATTTGTCAAGAAGTAACAATCTATAGTACTTTACAATAAGTACGTACTTGTTTATTTTTTTATGATTTATAAACACTTATTTGATATGCTAAAGATTTTTAAGTGATCAATCCTCTTAGAGTTCTGAACAGAGTTCGATCATCTTGTAAGCCCATTTTCAAAGAAAACAGAATTTTAACTTTTCCATCCATTTACATCTACAGTTGCTTGTCTTTTTCAATTAACACATAAATCTTTCAAGACCATATTTCCAGCAAACACAGTACAATCTTAGAAATACTAACTTTATCAGGATTCCTCAACACAAAACGGCATTCTTTGAAAAACGCGTGTATTTCAACGATATCAAGCTTTTTAATGCACTCCCAGAGAATATCAGAGCTGAGCAAAACGCGGAAAGATTTGGCCGAAAGGTAAAACGATTGTTGAGTGAGCAGGCTATTTACAGTGTGAGGGATTTTTATGAGCTGTAGCCAATAAATCTTATATTTTATAACAAGAGATTATTGTTATTTTAGTTACAAAACAAATGACACTATTGTACAGTTTACTGTGTTTCAAAAAAGGATTTTTTATATGATTTGATTTGATTTTAAAACCTTAGGTGTCGTTGAATGAGCTTGACGTAAAGTTCTGCAGGAAACAAAAATTATGAAAATAAGACTAAAAGGAGTCTCTTAGACGTCCTTAAAGTTCGTTATTTTTCATGAGATTTGATATGAGAATAGAAACTGCAAATACCAACTGGTTGTGATAGGCATTGTTTCCTTTTTCAGCAGACCGTCTAAAATGTTATGTTTAACAAGGGGTCACCTACAGGCCTAAATTTAACGAGATAATATTTAGATTCATTTAATCTTTGCTGCAATGAGACGCTTTACAGCATTTGTTTTCATTCCGTAAGCAGCATGGCAACCCGTAATGTCATAGTTTTTTTTATTAAGATTAATTTTCTTTCATTTCCAAAATCTTAGAAAGTAAATTATTACAGGATCGCGGACATCTAATGGATACCTTTCCCTAATGGATATGGAGATGGATACCTTTCTAATGATGCGCTTGGATTTGTTGTGCGATCTGCACGAACTGAAAACAGGGATTAAAATAATATTATCTTGTGTGCCTATTAATTACAGAGAGTTTATTTTGTATGCACAAAACTGCAATCTCAAGAACTAGATTCAGATTATATAAATTTTAGATATTATACTATTGTACAGTACATTGAAAATTTAGTAATAATATGAATAAAGATTTATTTTCTTGCTTTACAAATGCATAAACAAAACAGTAGTAAAAACTTACATAATAGGACAAACTGGTTACATTCTCCAGTAATCGAGACCTGATTCATAAAAACAATTTTAAAGATTTGAATTTAAGTCCGGTACATTTCAAATTAAAGTTGTAGGCTATAGTATTGGTTCCCAAACTTTTTGGCTGATGGCCCACAAACGGTCTTAAAAGTTTTTCGCGACCCAACATCGGTGTACATTTATATACATAGAATCCAATGAATTACCTTAGTGAAACAATAAACTTATAAATTTAACCTCTAACGCCATGGACAAATACGAGTGTCAATCCAAAAAGACATTGGTTTTCTCATTGTTACACTATTTCACAACTTCATTGCAAGATAGTTCAAAAACATTTTGAAAAATTAAATTTCTGAACTATATTTCAGATTCAAATGATTTTCCGCTTGTGCTTTTTGCCCACAATCGTAGGCTGGGCAAAATCGTAGGCTTGTGGAAACGTAGGCTGTGCGACTACTTTCCACAAGATATTGTAACATTTTTTTGTAAGGAGCACTCTTAGCAAGAATAATGATTCTGTTTGTAGGTATCATTAGATGGCATTTTCTGGGGATTATCTCACCTTTGTTTGCGTTTTCCTCACACAGGAGACACTATACACAAAACACAATATTTAATTTGTCCCGAATGATAAAAACGACCCGCTTCTTCAGGATTTGTATCGGCTTGTTTCTCCCGCACACTGGCCGACATTTCAAGCTAAGCGTTTGGCCCACGTCAAAAGTGAATGAATGCCTCTCTCTACTTCTGAAACTGCTTAAATTCTACAACGGGAAAAGAGTGTCCCTTTTGAGTGAAAAAATATGATGAGTGATAAATATCTTTTCTCAAGTTAGTAGGGATTTTAACCTACTTTGGATCACTTTGTTGACACTCGGATTTCTATAAACTAAAAATAAGAGGGATTTCTTTTATTTAATTTATTGTTGTAGCCTCGTTGCGCGACCCACACTTTGGGAACCACTGTAATATTATTTTCTTATTTACAAAATTTTCAAAACTGATGAATAAACAATGACCAGACATGAACATCTCTGCTTGTTGTCTTAATGCGATTAATATACATGTGTCATAACGTTGCTTTGATGCTTAGATAAACACTAGTTTCAAAATAATATACGATACAGTTCGTATATTACAATCCGCCATGTTTCTATATTTCACTGAATAAAAATCTATCGAAAACCCTGATTGTAAATTCAACATCAAGGCGCATTTAGTATTTGATATTTAAAAAAATAATTACTTTAACGGTATTAAAAGTAATTAGGAAATAAGATCCAATCGCATCTTATCAAAATGGTTGTCTTTAATATTTTTCAAATTAAGTAATTCGAAGCTAATTCAAATCTTAACTCCATCTATAGGCTATCATTTTGAGTTAAGTGACAATAGCGACGGTTTCTTAGACGCCTTCAAAAATCGACCGACTGCGCGCATAACAGGCATGTACTGCAGGTAGCATCTACACATTCCGGTCTATTGTAGTAGGTAATTAACAGAACAATCCAAGGATTGTATATCACGTTGCTAGGCCGGGAAGTACTGTTTTGCCGGACGAGCATGATAGTTCCGGCGCGAGCGAAAGCGAGTGCGGGATTTTCATGCGAGTAAGAAAAACTTACCGGCCGTGCAATGTACAATACTTTTCATCAAGAATCAAGAATACTTTATTGTCATAAACTTGGTCATAACAAGCATGGACAAACGTCATACAAATGTTCAGAAATTATAAAAAATTCATACTAAGTACTCAGAAAAAAACATACTTTCAATCATAACGCAGTCCCCGCATAAACTAATAAGTTTATCAATCCCTCACACTTATCCTATAACAAACAGAACAGACATTTGCACCTGCAGCCATTGTTGCCACTACATTCTTCTAAAAAGTAACCAATGAACAAGCATTAAACGTCGGTTTGCTGCAAATCAGCTGATTGTTTACTTCCGTTTAACCTGCCTAGGTCGGATAAAAGTTTTTGCCGGCCTAGGACGGCAATGGGTAACTTTAGAGCCAACAAAAAGGAACTGAAAACAGATGTTTTTGTGTCAGTATGATGAAAATAAAACGAATGATTATTTAGATTTTTAGTGTTGTTTTTAATTCAATGCGATCTTACCACATTTTGTAGGACATGTGCTTTAGTTTAGGCACATTTCCTACATGTTCAAGTTTTAAACTTGTCCGTAGGATAAGTTTAAAACTTGTTACAACGGAGTATTCAAAATCATAAAGGATAAGACATGACAATTAGAGCTAATGCTGGTATAAAAAAATAAAATACACCAATAGTGTGGCTTTTATTCACTCAAAACACAAGCCATGTTCGTTTGTGGAAAACAAAATAGGCTATAAAATCAGAAAACGTCTTTCTAAAATATATCGTTTTATTAAAATTTCATAGCTTATAATATCGTCACAGTTAACTACAATGACTCTTCCTGGAAAATATAGGCCTACATATACCAAACATTGTTTTCGCAACACTACACTAGTAAGTAGCCGATTTCCGCTTCCGTTTCAGTGTGGGAGGTCGCCGTTTACAAAAGAGTACGGCAAATATCAGCTGTAGTGAGGTAACAAATCAGCTGGAGTGCGGTAAAGAGTTTGCATTGAGCATTTACCGCACGAGTGCGGTAAATGCTCAATGTTGCCAACTCAAGAAAAAAATAGTATATAACACAATTTACATACACATTATACACAAACACAACATACACATTTTAACTATGACGACCATATCTCCTACGTACAGTTAATAGCGATAAGTTAATAAAGAGCAATATCATTTAATCAATTGTTGCCGTCTGTGTGACGATAAGACGTATTCCTAAGAAAGGCTTACTCGGTCGCTGGACAGCAGAGATAACGCTTTTTGTTATCTCCCCCGCACAGATAAATATAGTTTTGTTCGCATTTTCTCTCTTCAGTTTATTTAATACTTTTTTAATCTTTTAACTTTCATAGAAGTGTAGTGTTTTTTACTTACCCTGTATATTTGTTGCTGGTAGTGTCGCGAAAACTATCGTACGCAACTCATCCGGTAAGGTGTTTACGTTGCTCGCATGAAATTCCCGCGCTCCGCAAGCGTCGCGCGTGAACTATCATGCTCACACGTAAACACCTACTTCCCGCACTAGTTGCGTAATATACTATTGCCGCACTACGATTTAATCACCAGTTATCCAAACGTAACAAGTTATTATAAAGAATTAACAAATAATTACCTCCCTCACTTGTTGTTTGTGTAGTTACGGCCGTTTCGGCATCAAAGCGTCGTCATCAGACTCCAAAAACATCAGGTCCATCAAAACATCAAAAAGTATAACATCAACACATGACATGCACATTTTACGAAACACTTATAAAAACTAACATGTGTTCTTTTTTTGCCGCCGCCTGTGGCACCCTCCATTTAAATCACGTATGGTCCATTTAAATTAAATGTGATTCTGACGGGCGGCAAAAAGCTAGCAACAGCTACGGAAAAAACCGCCGGTGTGGCACTCCTCTAAAAGCTGGTACCCTCTTAAGACGGGTTGACCCAGGCCGATTAAACTCGGACCGAGTGAACTCGAAAGATCACTCGGACCGTGCAACAATACATCCGATAGACTAGAGCTGGGAGGTCAACAATTACGTCATAAGGTGCAAATGTAAAGACTATTTTCAAGAGGCATTCTGGGGGGTTTCAAAAATGGGTTTGTGAGCCCTAAATTTGGGGTATTATTCTATGGTTGGCAAGCTTGAAAATAACCCCCAAAAATGTTATTTGTTTAATTTTTATGTAGAAAAGTTAAAATAATCAAATTTTAGTTCACACCATTGAATTCATCGGCTTTAAAAAACAAACAATGTGGTTTGTTGAATCATTGATCTATGTCCATCGGTTATCGAGATTCTGAGGGTGATAACTCCAAACTTTATGGGAAATAAATAAAATTGTACGCTTATTTCTCAACATATTTTAATGGGGCCATTTAGATAAGATCTATTGTATATTAGCCTGAAATCCCCAACGTTGGGTTTTCGTGGCAGCAAACCTGCATACATTTTTACAATATTATTAATATTATGGGTAGAACATAAAATTCTATAAAATCCTTATTTTTTAGATGTAATGATAAAACTTGGCATAAGGCTTCTTCTGGTCGAGGTTTATTGGATATTGACTTAAAACCACCTAGTTAGTGGTTGACTCTAATCTTGACAAAAAATCTGAAAAAAAACCTGTTGCAACAAACCTGCCAACTTCATCCCCACGATTTTTTTCTCATTGAGAATACAAAAAATTCACATTCAAGTTCGTCCACCTTGGATAAAGCCCCCAGAGGGCTCAGAAACCGATTTTTGAAACCCCCAGCATGCCTCTTCAAAATGACATAGCTTTTCCATGTGCACCTTATGACGTAATTGTTGACCTCCCAGCTCCCGGTCTATTATGGCAATGGAGAGTCTCCTTCTGCATTGAAAGTCAATGCTTCCCATCTTTCCCGTAACCATTCTCCCTTAACTAAATTTTTCTTTTAGTTGTAAAGCATTGCATGCTATGAGCTTTGACGGCACCGCAGGGAAGGTGCCATGAGCCGCCTGGTAGCAAGGTGCGGTACGCGTTTTGAAAATTAAAAACATATATTAGATAATATAGTATTTTATTATTAATGAATTAAATTAAATGGCACAAATCATTACTAGGAGATCGCTTTAGTTAAATTTTATATTATTTTTTTGTCTGAATGCTGAATTGTTACTTTAAGTGAAGGAACCTCCAGACAGTGTAAGCCTTGGAGGCCCTACAGTAGAGTCCCACAAACCCGGACTAATGTGGACCGAACGGTGTCCGGGTTTGTGAAAATTCCGAGTTATCGGGAAATGAGTAAAATAAAAAAAAGAATAGTTTCAGTTATTTCTATAATAAATCATTTATTTATTTCATAGAAAAAATACAATAACTACATTATCAGTTACAAAAAACTTAAAGAAAACCCAAAACTGTTTTATGTGTCACACCATTCTCTGGACTTGATTCTCAGTGCACTTTATTGCTCTGGCAGGCTTTCCGAGTTATCCAGAATTCCGGGTTATCGAAGTCCGGGTTTGCGGGACTCTACTGTATTATATTTTCTCTTTATTAAGTGTGCGACAGTTTTTTCCTTCTTTGATATATTAATTTTCATTGTTTATTTTAATGCCTTAAATGAATGATTAATTGTATTTTCAGTTTTCTTTCATACGTCAGTCTGACGAGTGTGTTGTGAGGACATTAAGAGGACAATATAGAGGACTCTATGTGTTCTTGTTGATTCTTGATTGATTCTTGTCTTTCTTAAAGAGATAAAATCAGTTAATGGAATAAATAATTTAATGCGATCATGGAAAAAATAAATTATTCTTATTCATTCTTTCTTTCCAGACGCCCCTGATCTCTCTTCTGCTACTCGCCGCGGCCGTGGCGGAGCCCCCGCCCCCCGCGTCCGCCCCCGCCCCCTACCCTCCGGCCTCCGGGCCCTACCCTCCCTCCGGGTGGCGCCCCTCGGGCAGGCTGCTGGTCCTCCCGGCCCGCCAGACCGCCGGGGAGCCCAAGCCTGTGTACGGGCCCCCGCCGCCGCCCGAGCCCCAGCCCTCCTACGGACCGCCCCCCCAGCCCCCCCAGGAGTACGGGCCCCCCTCGACCGAGGCGACGACCGACGAACCGACCGAGCAGCCCACGGAGCAACCGGAGGTAAGCGAGGTATCGAATATTTTAACCATCGAATACTTCGACTATCGAATAGTTTGACTATCGAATACTTCGTCTATAGAATACTTCGACAATAGCATATTTCGACTATCGAATACATCGACTATCGAATACTTCGACTATCTGATACTTCGACTATCAAATACTTCGACTATCAAATACTTCGACTATCGAGTATTTCGACTGTCGAACACTCCGACTATCGAACACTTCGACTATCGAATATTTCGACTATCGAGTAGTTCGACTATCGAATACTTAAACTATCGAGTAGTCTTGTCGATCGCGATGGTCGATTAGAGATCGCATCAAACCGAGCAGCCCACCGAACAACCGGAGGTAAGCGAGGGGAATATCGAATACTTTGACTATTTGCCCGCGCTTGGAGAGCCTTTTAAAATGGTTTACGAGCAATGGTTTTTGGTTGGTGCTACGGTACCGGGGCCCGTGAGCCGAGGGGGCCCGCAAGGATGGTGGATAAATAAAAAGGCAAATAAAACAGCCAAAACCGGGTCGAAAAGCACACGCGTGGGCTAAAAAAAAGTCATCACTTTTGAGAAGCCGGAAATCCTGTCGCCGGCCCTGGCCAAACACCCCCCGAAAACATTTTCTGGCTACGCCTTTAAGGGGGGCCCTTCGTGACTTTTGGCAACGGGGCCCACGAAATGATGTGGGGGGCCTAAGTGCTTGCCAGTAACCATGGGTCCTTCTTTAAATTGTTTAAACTAAAACTGAAAAAGTATGTTTTAGTGGCGATTTACCGGTACCCGAGGAGCCTTTTAGAATTGTTGAAAAAATGGGGGAATCTGATTTCCTGACGTACATTATTCTTTAGAAAGTATTTACGGACTACCGTCCTCAAAACCTAAGGGCGGAGAAAATATTGGGCGTTGGTGTGCCTAAATTTTAAATCCGGCCCTGATTACATCAAAACAACATTTTTTTAAACCTCATCAAAAAACTTTAGACCTAGTTAAGTAGTAAAAGACAACAAGATAACTAAAAATTCTATCAAGTAATAACAAGTTCCAACTCGATATTCATCATCACCGATTGCATAGCGGATTCCCAATCACCATGTTGAAACGAGAAACAATCTACACCCTTCGGCACGTGCCGCGATTCTGATGCAACCGTGAAAGTCCTGGCCGTGATTCTGATTCTGATGCGGGGAATCATGATGCTATGCGAGTAGCGGTGAACGTGCTGCTACGTTGCAATTATAACTGGGACATTGTTAGGACTATGTTACGCACGCGTCGACCGCCTCAACAGATAGTACAGTGTGTTGTACTCTTTGAATATGAAGTAAATATTTTTAATGCGTCCAATTATTTTTAATTGAGAATTTTTTTCATTGTGACATGGCCTCTGGTACACTTTTAATTATCTAAAATTGTATAAAATCACCTATGATACTGCCAAGTGGATTGGTACAAACTACCAATGGTTTCGGACCGCGCTAGGGTCCATTTTGAAGTTGGAAAACACATAGCTAAAACGTCCTCTTTTCCATTGTTTTATGAAGAATCGTCATGGTCCTAACAAATACACATTACAGTACACAACATTTAAAGACACAAATTACAAAAACTGGCCAGTAAGAAACACGAACGAATGCGTTGCCGGCGGAAGGTGAATCATGACTCAAAGCTTTGTCATTTTTGTCTATAAATGTTCGTGTGCTGTTTTAATGTGTATTTATTAGGACCATGACGGTTCTTCATAAAACTATGGAGGAGAGGATGTTTTAGGTGTTTTTCAACTTGAAAACGGACCCTTTAGCGGTCTGAAACCACTGGTAGTTTGTACCAATCCAACGGATCACTTGGCAATTTTATACAATTTTAGAATTTTTTTACTCGTCTTTGTACTGAAGATTTACTGACAAACGATGAAATTAATGATTATTTAATATTTAATCTTACCTTACGATCCAGTATGTACCTTGGCGAGACCTCGGTTTCAGCACCGTAATGCCATCATAAGTACCGCACTTGTTCTAGATATATGGCATGCTAAAATCTTATTAGGTCTCTCTATGATACGTTGGATCGTAAGGTAAGATTAAATATTAAATAATGATGTTTAACGATTCAGAGGCTTCTATTAATTATAGCTGTTTTTGTTTTCTTTTTTATGTTTAGACACTTTCTGCTATCACTGATTAGTGAAAATAAGTTTCTCGACTTTCCGGAATCTGGAATATGATCCCGATTCCAGATCCTGAAACGTCGGGAAACGTTTTTTTTTATTAGAGAAGGTTTATTTCTGCGAAAATAAAAATCAACACATAAACTCACTATTAACCAACAAAGATCTGATTTCAATCAAAGTTTCACTTGCTATTGAAATTCGGATAAAATTCATCTATAAGTTTTGGAAATAGGTGCGTTTTTTTTAAATGATTCTACTTAGCAAACATGGATTCGTTTCTTTTCATAAATAAAATATCGTTGAGACTATTAAATCCAAAGGCAATACTACTACCCTGAGCGTCAATACACAGAAGCGAAGCTAATCTTTTTTTCCGTCATAACGGACTTTAGGTTATTTGTTTTTTAACTGGGCTCTTATGAGGGTAGCTGCATCAAAAATATGTGGCAAAACTTACACACGCCATACAGCACCCAGAAACTTGCTACAAACCAACTTTGCTTTTTGCGGTCAGTAAATGCCCTCTTATTAACCTTCTATTTATACAAATAACATCACATTTAGCACACTTTCTAATTACAAATTCCTTCACAACTTTTCCCCCAACCGTCTCAAAAACATTCACATTTTCAACCGAGGACGCAGATGCGTGGTTCTTTGACATCAATGAAAGTAAAAGGGACAGCTCGGCAGCTGGTGGTTGGTGGTGAAGTAGTGAAGAGGTCTGGTAACAAACGTTGGCCGTGCGATAAGTTGCTCAACAGTCGGTCGTGACTAGAGGCTCACACCAATCAAAGACACCATTGTAGACATTGTAGATGAAGCCGTTGTAGGCAGGGACGACCGCTGGTAATTTGACTGTTGCATAATACCGTTAGAGGAGCCAACGGTGGTGAATAGATTGCTTCAAATAATTTGGCCTACATCGTCTATGAGAATGTTGATTTTAGCATTGTCTTACAGCATTGGCTACCAACCTTTGTAACCTTTAGCTATAACCTCTACCGTTAACCCTCACCTCTATCAACTGTTGCTTACGTTTGAAAGCTTCAATTAGTCTGATGGTTTACTTCCGTTTCCTGTAATCGCAGTCCGGAAAACTTTCCGGCCTAGGTCGGAAAGTATTTTTTGGTGTGGTACGGCAATTGACAACTTAGAGCCAACAAAAAGGATCAGAAAACAGATGTTTCTGTGTCAGTATAATGAAAAATATACTCTATTCCACGTTCACTTCCCAGAACGGACGTCCCATAAGCTATGTATTTCAAATGGAAATTTTAACTAATCCAAATTTTTTTTAATGAGCTGGTGATTTTATAACAACATCTGATGGATATTAGTTAACAAATACGTCCAACAAAGGTACTTAATAGAATAGTATTCTCCAAAAGCCTGTACTGAAAATTGAAAGTGGGACAGAGTAGGGTATAGATACTCTTTTTTTCACAACCATCTATTAGGAAATGAACAAATAAAATTCTAAGACTTTAGTTCATTTTTGAATGTATATTCTGAGAATTTAAAGTCAGAGTATACATTTAAAAAATCGCTGCATAAAAGAAGATATTAAACAAGCGCCTGCAGTATTGATGACGCCAAATGTGTGTGACTGTACAAAAGATTAGACGTCTGAATACCGCAGGCGCTTCTTGCCTTTTAGCTGATTATTTAAAACTCTATGTCTTGTTAACCATGTATGTTCTTTACTATACAAACATTAATAACACTTATTACTAGAGTTAAAAATGGAATTGGTTATATAGCCGAGTAGGTAAAGGAACCAAATTTGTCCAAATGGTAAAAGGTTTTAATTCTACAAATAATATATCTTAACTGATATAAAACCTTTTAATCATTTAAAAGGTAAATTAATAGGTTTGTATGAATGTATTTTTTTTGCTATAAATAAAGCATCTTAAGCATCAGCATCTTTCCAAGTTGCAAATCTGCTATTTGCAGGCTTCATATAATACCATAACACCTTTTTTGCACTGTGAACTCCCCCCACACTTCAATAGAACAAATTCAGCACAATTACACTCAACGAAATCATAGCAACCCTATAAGTGTTCACCTCTGACCCTCCCTGAGGGTCGCCGGTTTGAGTCCAGACCAGGATCATAACTGGGTCCAGTTGCTATGTATCACTGGGCTTTAGGTAGTAAGGGACATGATGGAGCTTGGGTGTTTACAAGCAAAACCAGACGTATTTGGATTTTCAGAGGAGGGGAAAGAAATAATAACAGGTGATCGATTGATTTCACGACAAATTTCTTGTGTCAATCATGTGTTACATCATAACCATCTCTAGTACAATGCCGCTGCGCTAGTAAATGGCAACATCGCGCCTAAGGGTTCAGCTGATTTGGTTATCCATACTCTCTTATGGCACTAATTTTTGTTTACTTGAAACCAGCTGGCTCTGTAGGGGAAAATCAATGGTTTTACGATGCAAAAAACCCTTGAGAAGCGACGTTGCCAGGTTGAAGGCCGCGGCCTTATGATGGATCTTGCCACAGATGGCTATGGTTACATGCTAAACCAAAAACATTTCAAACTGAAGCATCAACATGTTGCTCACCACCAATAATTGATGGTGCTATTTAACAAAGGTCACCTAACCAGCCAGGGGGGGGGGTCTTAGGTCAAGTTAGTAATAAGGTGGATTTGGACCTTTTCTTGATCAAAACGTAAAAAAAATGCCACAAGCACTGTAAAACACAAAAATATACAAATACTGCCTGATGTTAACAGGAGGAGTCTGAAGGTCAATCGGAGCAGCTGGTAGATCGCGGAGTCTACTACGTATTGCAGCCTGACGGCAAACTGCAAATGGTTCGATACACCACCAAACCACTGCGCAGCCAGAAACAGGTAACTTACACAGCACTGCACAATTGTATATTTTACATGGTTTTTGTTTAACCTTTAAATTTACTTCTTTTTAATTTCACATCTCGAATATTCAGCATGGCGATTCAGTTCGCACATTATATCTCTGGTTACGGCAGAGTCAGCTGGTTGCAAGGCGCAGGGGGAACAGGGGTTTCTTTTCTGAACGCATATTGTTCTAAAGTCCCGATATTTGTAAAACATTGTATTTACCGATATCATATGTTTAAAGTATCATATGATACAGTTAGTAGCGTACTAGCCATAGCCGGAGATATAATGCACGAACTATACACCTGTGGTTGTGAACAAGTTAATAATTACGTGAAAGTTATAATTCGCTATCCCATGGTGGTATTTAGATTTCCTTTGAAATATCAAAAGTTAAAAACATATCATGATCTGCAGATAGAGAGGAGGTTTCAATGCCACAAATTAATCAAAAAGCCTATGGGGCTGTCCATAAATTACGTAACGCTCCTGGTGGGAAGGGGGGGGGGGGGGTTTGGCAGTGTTATGGATCATTACGGGGGAGGGTGGGGGGTTAGACGCAGCATTACGCAACTGCTAAACCTCAAGAATGTATGTCTTATTTTATTCAAAATTAGTTTGTTTTATCCAGTTAAAATTCAAGTTTTTAAAAAATGTTTTAATGTTGGTATTATATTTTCTTATAAGAATGCAAAATGGAACTAAGTTTGAACAACGGCTCGTAATATAAAAATTGGTAAAAAGAATAACTTTTGAGTGTACTTTTTGAGTGTAACTTTTGAGGAAGATGGGGAGCAAAAGAGAAGGTTTGATAAAGGGTTTGGAAACATAAGACCTCCAGCCTGAAGTAAAGGTAAGTATTATGCCTGAAGGAACAAAGAAGGGAACCATATCTTATTTATAAGTAGGTTTACGTACCTCCGTCGTCAATCCTAAACAATCATAAATTGATTACTGCAGTTTCGAGACTCAAGGTCTCATTGTCAAATCTTCAAAAACGTCAAGAATCACATTTGAACACATATATTTACATCACAATTCACGAAAAACACGAAAAACATTTAAATAAAATAATCGCGTGGCCGGCCAAGACAGTCCCAGACACCGCACACACTGTAGGTTACGACCCGACTCAAGGGCTACCCGACACCTATTGAAGGGCAACCCAACACCTTATCCCTAGGGCTACACCACCAAACCACTGCGCAGCCAGAAACAGGTAACTTACACAGCACCATGGCTCTCCTAATGAAATCTCCTCACCCTCTAGCCTGAAATCTCCCAAGCCCTGCAGCCCTCGAGGGCCACATGCAGGGGCCATCTATGCTGTGGATCACCACCCCTTGACGTTTTCCCTCTAGCCTAGTAAATTAAATTAATCATGAATTAAGTAAGTGGTTTGTTCAAGACATCCATCCCATTTCGACAGGCCTGGAAGATCCACTACTTACCTTATTAATGAGTTTTTATTAGTAAAAAAGCTAAATTGTTTAATGTTATAATTCAATAGTTGAAATACTTGTACAATTTTTTTTCAAAGTTAACACAATGTTAACTTTTTATTGGGAAGATTTATGTGATTTTTCTTTATAGGATAAAATTGTTATACGGCAATCATTTATTAAACTTTAAAATTTAACTTGCTGAAATAAATATACTAAATATCTGAAACGACAAATTAGAGAACAAAACAATTAGGTTTAAACTCGATTTCTGTTACAGAAAGCACAAGAGTCCAACAAGCAACAGAAGTTCCAAGGAAACCAATTCACATCCCCCGACAACTTTGAGAGTCAGAGAATCCAGCAGGAAAAGTACCAACAGCAAAAGCAAGCCAAACTATCTCAGATTCAGGCTCACCAAGCCCAATTCCAATTTAACCGACAGTCAGAACAGTTCAACCAAAATCAGGCTCAGTTCAACCAACAACCAGCTCAATTCAACCAAAAACCAGCTCAGTTCAACCAGAAACCCGCTCAGTTCAACCAGAAACCAGCTCAGTTCAACCAGAAACCAGCTCAGTTCAACCGAAATAACAAGTACACCCAAGCCCAGTTCAACCAGCCTCAACAAAGGCAACAGTTCAACCAACAACCAGCCAAAATTCAGCAGCAACCTCAACCACAGTCGACGCCGTTTCACTACGTTGAGATACAAAAATCTCACGAGATAGAAGTGGCCCAACCGTCACCAGAGCGCGCACCGCAAGGATTTGTTGCAAACCTGAAATACAGAGACGTTGAGCCGATCTCAGCTCCGGTTTACGCTTTCAATCCTAACCCTCTTGTACGAGTGCTCAAAAAATGAACAATACGTTTATGTGTAATCGGATGCATGGCTTAAAAAGTGTGCAAGATTCACTTGTGAAGTTAGCTCATTTTAAAAACTGTTCGCCACTCATCTTTCATGTATATTTATTATATCATGATCATGCTTTATTTTTAAGTGTATGTTTGTATTTTGAAATACGTATATGTAAATAAATGTTTGTAAAAGACTGATAAAGAAAACTCACTTTTACCAATCTAATTAAGATCATTATTTTCTTTTTATAAATAATTTTGGATATGTTAATAAGCCTACGGACAGTAAAGTGAACAGTAAAAAGGTCTTGTTTTCAGTGGCTTAAGTCTAATAAACTACTTCTCCAAATTTAAAGTGAATGAAGAGCATTTTTTTATGATGTTTTTGACCAAACTAACAAAAGGGAAAAATTTACAGGAATTTTCTATTTAGTTTTCTTTAAGATGCAAATGATGGGCTGACTCTCCATTCTTGAGTGATTCATTTATCTTAATATGACAATGTTCCAACTACAGTGATAGTGGCAATTTACATAAAGAATTCATTCTGCATAATATTACATTATTTTAACACCTGCTTTAAAGTGAAATCATAATACAAACTGTTCAAAAATATTTACCATGCCAGTCTCCTAGAATAACACGACCTTAAGGTTTATGGCAACCGACACATGCAGGTCTTATACGTGCAACCGAGTAACGCACATTTTTGTCGGTCCAGAAAAATCCACAGACCAAATGAAATCATCAGAATATTATAGACAAAGATATATATAGAATAAAATTGCTGAAATACCAAAAGAGAAATTTCGTAAATGGACTAATTCACAGCATAACGGTACTAAACTAAAATGAATTAGTAAGCAATCTTTTTTTTTAATTGTTTTGTGTCATTTTTAAAAAGGTGCATGTGTTGGTCAGTCTATTTAATGAAAACCATTAAAAAAGATAGAATTGTTTTTATAGACCAGGCGACGGACATAATATGTGTCGTTGTAAATTTGCTGATTTGTAAGCCTAGTAGGCCTATAACATTTTGTGGTTAACGTTATAAAACAATAAACAACAAAACCCCATTAAAAACTGCAAAGTTTAGCATGTTTCCCTGTTTTCTGTTCAGTGATGCCACAGAAGCAACAATTTTGCCATCTGTTGTTTGATGTAACCAATCATCATACCCACTGACAGCTTCTGATATGGGCAGCAGCCATCCCTCTGGGCCGAAACAAAAATATCAGGGCTCTAAAATTGACCATTCCTACGCAATAAGTTGTTTAATAACAATGGAACACTGACACACATATGCGTCGTCAGTTTTTTCAATGTGACCAGCTAACGCAAATATGCGACGGTGGTCTACTATATAAGAAACAATTTGCCGCACATATGCATTGCTGGTGTTAGCAAATGCAAATTTCAAATAATTGTGTTAGCGAACATGTTAACCATTTTCTGTCACTCCTCGTTGGCTGAATAATTCTGGTGATGTTAACCCCTAACGATGGTGAGCCCTGTCATCCAGCTACTTGGAGGTCATGAATTGTGGATAGTTATAAACGATGGCTTGTAGATGTGGTTTCCCTCTTGGGGATTAATATCCGCACTAGTGAATGCTTCCTTTGAATTGTCGAATTGTGTCTTCCTTGTGTTTAGCGCAGTTCATGATTTATTGACATGAGAATTGTGGTTCCAATCCCATATTAAACAGTAATTCCATTATAGGAAGTCAGGAATTTAACATCGAGTAATTCCATTAGTTTCCGTTGGCTGTTGGACTGTTAACAGTCCTGTCTAGGGAACATGTTGGTCTCAGGCCTGATTTCATTAATCTTTAAACTACCGTTAAGACTCGGTTAGTTTAATTTTATCAGCTGTTTAATACTATTTTCCAATCTTTAACGAAAGGTTTATTAACCCACGAGGACTGACATACCTGTCTAGATGACAGGGCTAATAGTTTTTTCGATAAAAATTATGTTTTTTAGGTGTCGGCAGAGGTGACTGTCACTATACCTTTCGTACGTCTTTCCAGGAACATCATGTCTCACTTCCCGTCATTCTCTAACCCTTACAGTTCGTCCATCTAACCCTTACAACCCTTATGACCGTGAGTCCCTTAAGGCTTTAAGTTACCTAAATAAATATTTTGTGTGCACATATTTCTTATATAAAATTTTCAAAACACTAATGTAAAATACTTTTGTGGAGTTTTTGTCAATATAAACACATCATTGTACAACATACGGGTGTTTTTAACACAATAACAATTATTGAAGTAACTACTGTACTGCAATTAAAAATATGTTTTTATATATTATATAAATATTTTGTATGCACATAATACAGTAGTCATAGAACTAATGTAAAAGGCTTTAGTGGAGTTTTTCTGCAAATAAACTCATCATTTTTCAAAATACTAACTTATATAAAACCTAGTCCAAGACCATGAGTCAGTAATCGTGTTTTCAAAAAGTCAAAGTCAGTTCTGCCAGGATAACCGACCCTTAACTGATGTTCGGTGAAATCAAGCCTTAGTCAGTAACAAGACTAGAAGATCGTTCCATAATCATCCTACACACATTTCTCATTCATGGCTTAAAATACTTAAATAGGTGGGTCACCATTTCAAGAAAAAGTATAAAGCATCTTGTGTATTACATTAACCCTTTGTGATCGGATTGAATATTTACCGCCATTCTGTAGCGATCGCGAGGCCAGTTCTACTGGCCGCCACCATTAGCGTACAGAAGTCGGATTTTTTTCCACAGCAGTTGTCATTTGCGATCGGACGTCCAGCAGGGCTGGCCAACATAAAATCCAACAAACACTCGGGTGTCCAGTGGGACTCGCCGATAAGTGCCGCTAACATATGTTCTTTTTTGTTTTTCTAAATTTTGTCTGATGCCTGTAGACAGGGGTGCCGATCCCCCCCAAGAGCTATGACGCCAATCCCCCCCAAAAATTTCCAGCATCTATCAAATATCCCCCCATTGCGCACAACATATATATATGACATCCTATTCAAGCGGAGGACATAAAAAATAATCTGAGTTAATTTAAGTTACATCACTTTCAAATTTTGAACACTTTTCAAACTAAAAGTAATAATAATAATTACTTTAAAATTATTATTTTTATTAAACTTCGATTTTATTAGTCGTCAGTTATTTCCGGAACATCGTCTAGGGGAAGAAGACAAGTGTAGCCTTTTACCATTCTTGAGCCTTGGCCCGAAAACTCAAGGCATTTCGTCTTATCACAAATACTAAAATGTACACGTAAACAAGGACATTAGGTAGCTACCTCCGAAAAAGTCAATATCCTCTATCATAAGCTTCACTCCATAACCGTTCACTAAACCACTGTCCCAATACACGACTGACGCTCTCATTTGTACTAAAAGGCCATGATCTAACCCTTAATCATAAACACCCATCACATGTAGGCCTATACAGCAGACAACTTGACACCAACATAACAACACCCACAACAACTGACACTGCCACTATCCACTATCCCAAGTTTTTCCCACTTACGAAAAGCACTAAAATTCTGAATTTTTGTGAGTTCATTCCACATTACGTAGCTGGTCGATAATTTAGTGGAATAAATTAAGAATTATTTCATCCTTTTTTGGCGAAAATATGTCATTCTGTCATGAAGCAGTTATTACTGCATTTTTTAATTGAAGTTTTACCATTTTTACAATCCCCTGCTCCTAAATATTTAGAAACTTTTTAACGCCCCCTTCCCTCCTAGAAATAATATTTAAAACGTCAACGTGATATTAGGGGGAATAATTAATTTTGATAATGGATGACCGATTAAATTTTTGCTTTATCACCATTTTTACTTTTCCCCCAAAATGTGAAGGTTCTTTTCAAAGTCTCCCTCTATAAATAACCTGTGAAACGTCAAGGCTACATGGAAGGGGGGATAATTCGTTTTGCTATTAGTTGACTGATTGAAGTTTTAGTTGTATTGCTATTTTTCATTTCCTTCCTAAAAACTAAAAAGGACCTGTTCATTTAAACACACCCATCCCCCCCCCAAAAAAAAAACTTTATAATGTCAAAGCTAAATTGAGGGGGAATCATTAATGTTGCTATTAGGTGACCGATTGAAGACTTTTGTTGTGTTACCAGTTCTAAATTTCCCCGCTAAAAAGTAACTGTCCATTTCAACGCAACCTTCCCCTTAAATATAATCATTAAAACGTCAATGCTGTATTGGGGGGAATCGTTCATTTTGCTATTAGATGACTGAATGAAGATTTTGTTGTGTTGCCACTTTTACATTTCCTCGGTAAAAAGTAATCACTGTATACATTTCAATGCACCCTCCCTCCTCAAAATAAGTTTTAAATCGTCAAAGCTATATTGGGGGGAATTATTAATTTTACTTTTTCAAGTGTACCAAAGCAAAGTTGCATTTCTCCCCTAGAAGTAGTTGAGTAATTTATCGATAGGAAACAGGACAGGTTGAAAGAATTAATTTGTTTGTGTCCGGTTGGGGAGTCTCGTGGACTGAGCCAGTTCGGCTGCTTGCGTGCCGCAGCCGCCACGGAGGAAACAAGTGTACACTGATGGTATACACTGGATAATCGTGCCGTGCGGGCATGTCCGTGTTGTATATCCCTATTTCTTACATTGAAAATAAAAATGTTAATTTATATACAAATTTAAATAGTGTAGCAATTAATTTATTTTTGACGATTTATTCGTAAAATTAGTACGATTTACCTGTACAGTAAACAAAAAAAATCCCCCCAAAAAATTCTATGACGCCATTGGCGTCATAATCCCCCCCTGTGGGCACCCCTGCCTGTAGAGTGCTGCAGCCTAGTGAGGAGTTATTTCACTAAATGATCGGCAGGCTTGCAAAATTGAATAGTGAAAATACCCTACGATAACATTGCAAGCTTACAATAACACCCCCGTTGCAGCAAACCTGCATACTCAGCGAATTTCAATGCAAAACAACAAATCCAACATAGCGAGATTCAACATGTTTTTGTAAGCTCCATAAGAATAACATGGGGAATGAGTATGCAGGTTTGCTGCTACGAGTATATTAAAACTGGGTGGTTTTAATTCAATATTTTGATGATCTGAACTAGAAGAAGCTATTTACCAAGTTTTATCAAGATATGTTGATAAATAAGCAAGATATAGAATTTTCTTTATTTCCCGTAAGGTTAACATTGGGACAACGTACTGTGTTTACCACTTTCAATATCTCGGAAACCAATAGACATAGAGCAGTGATTAAAACTACTAAATTGTTTGTTTTTTTGAGCTGAATTCAAAAATGCTAGCAAAAATTGGATAATGTTTAATTTTCTATGTAAAAAACTAAAAAAAACCCATTTTTGGGGGGTTTACCCCCCTTCATCCCCCCTTCCGGTGGTCCGATCGGGCTGGTTCACGAACTCGTCCGAGTGATTACCACTTTACACGTCTGTACCAAATTTCATTAAGATCGGATCATATTTACGGCCGCTATCGTGTTAACAGACATATATATATATATATATATATATATATATATATAGATATATATGTATATATAGATATATATATAAAAATTTGAACGAATAGTGTTTTTTGCTTCTGGGGGCCCCAAAATGAAAAGTTAACATGGTCTCGAGCTTAGGTCTTACCATGAGACCTACGGTAATAGCTTATTCTTTTAAGGAAATTCGCTAAAAACAATCCCGAGCTGCCGGGTGAGAAAATAATTCCGAGCTGACCGGAGTGAGCCGCCATGATGAATACCGAGCTGATGCGGAGTGGGGTGTGGCCAGTACAGCTGGCCGTTCGACCGGCGGAACCAAGCCGTATGGAAATTAATTCCGACTGGCTGCTGATCACGTTGTGGCCACTCCTGCTGGCCTTACGATCACAAAGGGTTTAATCTGATCCCGAATATCATCTAAGGCCATAAAGGTGAACAAGAAAATGATCAACAGCTTTTTAAATGTTTTTTTTAATGTTCTTTTTCAGATCGCCTGCTGAATAAACAACGTTTATTGCAACCAGCAGTCATGAAATTTATATTTCCACATTAAATCTTATGAACAAATACAAAACTTTAAGAGCATCCAGAACTTCTCCCTTAAAGCTAACTTTCATTGATTTTTTTCTGCAAAATTTCACACTAAGCTCTTTCCAATGGACACCTAAATCATTAAAATCGGTCCAGAATTGTAGGAGGCAAAAAACTTTCTTTCCCAAGAGGGCTGTCTGCGTATTGCCCTTGGACACAGCCGAAACACACCTCAGACGCAGTTTTGTGTCTGAGACACGGTGTCTGTATACAACAACTTACATGACGTTCTCATTTGATTCAATGTTACAAGAGTGTCCAAGGAAGCTAGCACCCCAGTCGCTTGGGATGCTAAGTGTCTGTTTTGACAGAGCTACTTTTCTGAACTTTTAACCTTCAAGCAGACCTTACACGGTAAATATTTCTGATAGTACATGGTAACAATACTGGATTTTAGGAATCCACAATGTACATAAATCTCATTTGTTAGCATCCGTCAGTATTCCTATCAGTAACCCAACACCCACAGTTAGATTGTGTAAGGTGTAATTTAAACATGGCAGTTATGAAATTTAAAGCTTTAGTGAAGTTTGAACTGTTCACAGAGCTGATTTCAGGCTGGATATATAAATTTTAAAACAATTCAACTGTGAAAAATGATTTTTAATGTCTTAAAACTACTGATAAAATCTCCGATGATAAGTGGTTACGTTGGATTCTTTGATGTCATATGTCTCATTAGGTTATTGATAAACTTCTCTATTTTTCTTACATCTTGAGCTACTTCTGTCTTATACTGGACACACTGCAAAGAAAGAATCACATAAAATAACAATTTAGGCAAATATTAAGCAAATTACTAATTTATCTGATACGAAGCGAGTTTTTTAAGCAAATACTGTTTATTGATACAGAAGTAGGGGTAAGAGTAGATGTGTGTGGGCATTGATATTGGGTAGATAGGTTCGTTAAAAGTCTGTCGTTACATGGTGGGGGTCGATAGGGCTATATTCAGCTCTGTACTTCAAAAACAAAATGGCCGCCTCAAGCTTCAGTGCTGCCAGCTCCATGCAGCAATAGGCGACCGCGTACAGACGAAAATAAGGCACCCAGAGTGAATCTGAAGGGATAACTGAGCTTGAAAAGATAATTAAGCGATTGAAAAAAAAGGTCACCACTTTTTACCAAGCCGTAGAGGCCACAGGGGGGCTGCATAGAGATCTAGGCCTAGGGCCCGCCGATCGTAAACCTGGCCATGGATTGTCGCTGATTATTTACTGCATCGGCAGAGCAGGCGGCACTGCAGCTTGTGACGGCCATTTTGTTTTTGAATTACAGAGCTTAATACAACCCTCTCAACCTCCACCACGTACTGATACTCTCGATAAGTCTCTCTACTCAATGCCAGTTCCCGAATGCTTCTACCCTTTGGCCCCTTTGACACGATGCAGTTTCATGTGGCTGCTGTCATGTGACAAGGAGTCGTGTGACCTGCTGCTGCCCAGTTTTTGTTTCTTGAGAGCTCGTTTCCATGTGGCTCCTCACCGCTTGTTCGGAGCATACACTGTTGGATTCCCTTTTAAAAAGATTAGTCGAGCGATCATTCTTGAAGTGGGTGGACAACAAAAATTAACATGAGCCATGCTGCCGTGCCGTGTGAAAGCCCCATCAAAGTTACTTACAACTATGAATCACACGACTCCTTGTCGCACGCCAGGAGATGCATCAAAACCACCTCCTATGAAAGGGCCCTTACCCCTCCATTCTCTATCCATGAACAGAACTTTAAAAACATGCCTAGTGTTTTCTTCAGTAAAAGGAAACTACTAGCATTACTGAACATGCATAACATGACAAATAAAATTCCTAGCTAAATGTTTACTGTTTGGCAACGAGTTTGCCAGCATTAGGAATGTGCAATAGCTGGGAATTGCGCTTACCGACTTCATATGTTCCGTTACTAAAAAATTCATCATAAAAAACCCCTTCACTAAAGGCCAGCGGGTAAATTTAGCGGAGGTAAACATCAAGTTACAAAATGTATAAAAGCAGGTGGAAGATTTCTAAGAAGAGGGACTCCAAAATTAACTGCGATGAAAGAAAAATGCTGAATCAAGCAAGTAATGAAATTGATTTAGTGAGTATTTTATTTTATCACAAAACTTACTTAAAAAACAACGCTCATATATATCTAATTAAAGAGTTTCTAGTTTTTTCCTTACTAACAACGTTCCTTTAATGGGGCCAAATTCAGCAATCCTCAAAAGTACTTTTGAGGACATAGTACATATTATAGTCCTACTTTTGAGAATTGCTGAATTTGGTCCCACTTCCCCCATTTTTGAAGGCTTGGAAAAAATTAAACATCCCATTAAATGTATTCAGGTTTTTTAAAAAACTTAAACTTACCGTAACATTATCAGTCATTTTCACACTTAATGAATTTTTGGAATGATCATACTTCAAGGTATACCTAGCCTGAAAATACCAAACAATCAAGGTTAATGGACATAATAAAATATTAATACTACTCTTGATTCTTGATTCTTGTACAGGGCCAAAGACCCTAATAATAGATTATTCAATTTTAAATGGGCATAGGAAAGTTATATATCCAATGGTTTCAATGTCATTAGGCAATAACACAAGGCTTTGCTGAACACTGTGTTAACTAACTCCATTCAGCTGTCTTTGACCTGCTCGACACATTTAGTAGATGTGTACAGTTGGTGCGTTATATCTTGAGATATGGAAATCTACAGCTAACAACCTAAAGTACAGAGGAGTTCCAATAATAAATCCAAATTAACTGGGACCCACTTCGTATCAGTGAATATCCTGCGATTGGCAAACACCATTCGTTTTTCTGCAAATTTATTCCTACTGTTACCTGGGTTCGTTACGTTTTGTCTACCCACCCATGGTCAGTAAACACCATCGATCACCTTTCACAAAATTACTCCCGCTGTTACGCACAAGAGAATTTCCATTATCATCGATTATAGTAGACTCCCTCTTCCCGGGCACATTGGGACCAAGACCTGTCCAGATAATGGTTTTTCCAGTTAAACCATCGTTCCCTAAAACAAGTTAAATCATAACTCTATGCATACTGTATAAGTCAATACTAATGTTTAGACTTCTGATTACTGGTCTCAACTCTTTCCCACAAGAATCATCGATACAGTACTATCCATTTCCAGACAAACATGCCTTGTTAAACCGATATGTGTCAAAAATTGTCTGGTTGACAAGATGTCACTTCCCTGGAGAGTAGTTCGGTTAAACCGATGTCCAGTTAAAAGGTGTCCGCATAAGAGGGAGTCTAATGCACAATGTTTCACCAGCGCTTCCCCCACGAATGGGGAAAATTTCCCATCCTACAAGCATTTTAGATTAACCCTTTGACGCGGCAATTTGTTTTACGTTCTCAATTTTTAATGGGATAATATTTTAATTTTGTCTGTATTTGGTCTAATATTTTGGTTGTGACCTTTGTGATTGTCAATATTAATTGACAATATGCTAAGTTAATTAATAAAAAATAAAAAAAAGTGTCCTCCTCTATACAAGGGTAAAAAGAAGCAAAACAGGTGTCCACTGCAATCCCTATTAAATCTACAATTGCTGTCAAATTCCACCCAAGCCGGTTACCGTTTATTTTAGGGGGGCCCTCCCACCGACTAAGCCACACAATTACAAGCCTAATATAGACTGCTCATGGTGTGGGAATCGAACCCGCACCGCGGCGTATGTCCTAAACATTGGCTCGTCAGTCAATGATTTAGACCACACGGCTGCGCAGTACCGTCAGACCAGTGCTCATTTGAGTCTTAAAGCCTACGGCTCTGGCGGCGATTTATTGAACCGCTTGAGCAACCGGCCTGGTGGCAAATCAGTGAATTACTAGGCCAAGCCGTCGGTAACAGCACCCGTCGGCAACGGCGTATTATCTACAGCAAACCACGTTGAAGGGTTAAGTGGGATTTTGGATTAACTTAGCAAAGTTTGGATTATTTGGGACTCCACTTCAGATGGCAAGAGAAGTGATGAAAACACCATGCAACTGATAAGTGAACTTGTACTAGCTTGACATATCAACATTTTCCATCCCAGCTGTCACTTTGAAACATTATTGGCTTTGTTGAAACATTACTAAGCAATGCCCACAGTTGATATTTGTTTACATACTTTAACACTTTTTGTTACCCTCAGCCATTTTTCCTTACTCGACCATGAGAGCAGGCCATATCTCAAGATGTAATACACCAAATTGAACATACTCAGATAAGAACACATTAAAATTTAAGATTACGAGTGATTCATAATAACTGTTCCTAATGATTATGGTGTAATCGTACTGATAATAGGTTGTCAATTCTTGAGTTAAGACAAGTCTGTTCCTCAACTTTTAACCCTTTAGTACACATGCCACTTAGTTGAAAGGTTGGTGCATAGGGTCGACTAGGCCCCGAATGATAAAATCTATCAAAACAATCTATAATTATGATAATCCCTTACAAAACAACATACCTTATCTGGATCCTGAAGGTATATGGCTTGAGCAGCTTTTTCAAATTCATCCCAAGTTGAAAGGTACATTATGAGACCTAGGACCTACGAATAATTCTTCTAAAAATCTGCAAAACCAAATAACATTTTATTAGGACTAAAGCCCTTAAAGCCAAAAACCTTCTAAATGCATAAAAAAAAATAAAAATATTACATTCTCAGCTAAATGGTTTCAAAGACTGAAATCTCAAGAAGGCCTTTTTACATCTCCAGAGCAATAAAACCGGACCCAAAATGCATGCTAGACAAGGCACTCATCCCTAAACTTTAGGTTTTTTAAATGAAAATTTTGTAATCAGAACTTGAATTCAGACTTTAAAAATTTAACAATGGCACCTATCAAACATATATAATTTAAACAGTTTTTTTAGCTGCCTTATATTTATTAAGGTTTCTATATTTGTTGGCAGTCAGTTAGTTGAGTAGCCTTTTCTACTCACATCTACTAGACTTTTAAAGGAGATTTAGTCCATTTTGACATTCTTAAATTTTTCACGATTTGGTATGTTATTATTGATACCGTATTGAAATAAAGGAAACCAAGATGAACCAATGGGGGGTTACACTGGTAGGTCTGGGCCCTGAAAATGTTTTGAAAATAAAAACCAAAAACTCACGTTTTAGGCAATCTAGATGCATATAGGAGTAAGGTGTGATGGTTACAGGTGTTTAGACTAAGGGATTTAATAAATACACCAGTTTTAAAATCCTTAAAATGTCCTGAATTAATACATTTATAATATATTTTTAATGGTTATACACATATAGATGGAATTTCAGCATTTTGTTGTGAGAGGGGCAAAAAGTTTAGACCTTTGCTCTATAGCTCAATTTAATCCCCCCCCTTAAAAATGTGTTAAGACGCTGAGCTTTATCGAAAAGCTTTGGCAAATGCCAGCCGTGAAATGTTCATCAGATTTACCAACAGCAATACAGCTGGGAGATTTAACTCACAATACCAACAACAGATTTGACAACAACAGAGTACATACGCCACGATACAATTGAGATTATCGTGAGACCAACAACCCAACAACAACAAGCGTGAGATTATCGCTGTCTGGTAGTACAACTGTGACATTTTATTACCGTGAGAAATGTGCATTATCGCTGCAAATCTTAAGGTTTTGTTTTGTTTTGTAACACAACCAACATTTTTTGGCTGCATATAATAAAGGTATTTGTCTCAAAATTCGATCAAGATTTTTCATATGCAATACATCTGACAGGTTTGACGGCTGCTTTAGAACCGACTCAGCCAGTGAACGAACGACCAAGAGCTTTGTTTAATGCAATACAACCGATGTTCCCAGGCAACGACACAGCCCAACCAGGAGCTTTTATTGCCATAAAACATAACCCAGAAATTTGCTAGCCGCTGGAAAACCGAAGCTAATTGTCTACCAGTTGGAAATATCAGTACACCTCAGATTTGGTGTTTGGGTGAAGAGAGTTCAGTTTGTGAAATGTGGGATGGCAGAAGGGAGATCAAAAGTAAAATTACGCTTCTAAGTCGCTGTTATTTTGTAATAGAATTAAATTAACTATAAAGCACGAGAGGGAGTGAAAGTACACTTATCGTTCACCAGGGACAGGCATCTCTCACAAAAACAAACGAAAACCAGAGAGTTTAGTTTGTAAAATCCCACCAATGTATCACTATACTAGCATAATGGTTCTTTGTCGCAAAATCGTTCCTATTAGAAGAGTAATTTGGTTTGTTGGTGTTTTGATCTTGTTCTAAATGTTGATTGATTGTCCGCTAGATAATACAGTACAACTCAGATTATCCGTATCCCGACTTCACATTATCCTGGTCGCGGATTATCCGGATTAGCCTATCTGTGAAATACAAATATTAAAATCATGATGAAAACATGAATTTAGCGAGTGTAACATGGGATGTGTCTTTTAAAAGTAAGATTTAGCTGCAATTTTATTACAAAAATTGGTCAAGGCACAATCTGTACAGTAAGTTACAGCATTTCTTTACGATGAGTGATTTGGTTTGACGCCATGAGCGCTGGCAGTAATCAACACATGTGATGTGTAACCTACGGCAATTTCGCGGCTTAGTTGGTTTCTGTGTTTATAGTTGAAAAGCTTTGTGTGAACTAGCATTATGTTTAAAAATGAGTAGATGCAAAACTAACATTTTGTACACTCTTGACATGCTGTTTACAGCATCTATATAGCAGGGGCTAGGTTCACGATTGCTATGTGGACAACAGATTTTAATGACCTCAGATTAACTGGATTTTTTACCATCCAGATTGCTGTTTCACTACATTAATCCAAATATCTGAGGTGTACTGTATCACTTTGATATTTTGGGATTCCTCTTAAGTTTGGGTTCCTCTTTAATTGTATTTTAATGTTATTTTATATTTTGAGAGTAAAATTATTTTGACTTTGTTTTTGTGTGGTCGGCCTAACGCTAGTGAATGATTACATAAATTACCCTCCCTCAACGGCTTCATAGTTGTGTTAATTAATTCTACTGCAATGCTACAATATACCATACACTGCTACAATTCTATATATATATATATGCTACAATTCTATTACACTGCTAAATACATACCCAACGATAAAGGTCACAACATGGCAACCAACATATTAAACAAAATTGCTATTTTTATTAAAAGCAGAAAAGTTGTTGTGGAAAAGCACCTTCTAGAAGAAAAACAAGAGGTAGGCCCTACACTTAGTCTCTGTTCGATCTTACCACCAACTTCCACTTACCTGAGGTGGTTAGCAGGATAACTGCCAGCTCTTTGTCCCGCCTCTGTAACCAGAATTACCAATGACATTTAACACTTTATATGAGTTTTATGGCTGAGAAAGCTTGATACAGGGTTAAATATAAGGTCACAATTTTAAGAAATCTTAACCAAATTGGAAAACAAGCCAATGCATGCTCTGCATTAAACTGGCGGTAGCTAATGTGACTGTTGCTGAGTTAGTATTGTTTGTATTTGTATTGAGCTGTTGCTTGAAGGGGCTAACAGCCCCTAGGTATGATCCTTCTTTACTATAGTACAAAATACCTTCTAAGAAAATAGGCTTTTGGATCCACAAAATTAAATTAAAAAGGTATTTTTCAATTGTCAATAAACAATTAGCCTATCATAAGATTTGATGTGTGTAATATTGGTAGTTTAGGTAAAAATCATCAATCACCTGTATCCCTATAGGAGACTATTGAATCGTATCCCAAAATGTTGTTAGGAAAACAATATTTACCGAACGACCTACTGCGATAGTCAAACTTAAGCAGCCTACAACAGTTTTAACAAACAAATATTTTATTGATGTAAACAACTACAAATGTTGTGCATCAATGTTAACAATACATAAATTTTGAAAATCAAATACATTTTTAATAATACATATAGTTATAAATTTATAATTGGTAAAAAAGAAGTGAAAGTCTCAAAAATTTCGCAGCATAACAATTAATAATATGACTCGATTATTGTTTTATTAGTAATTGATTTAGTTTTATATGTAATATATTTAAAATTTAGAGAAGTCCATAAACTCAGAAACTTGATAAAAAGTATTATTTATTAAAAATTGTTTCAACTCTTTTTTATATTTTTTAAAATTCATTTGATTATTGAAATAATTTGGTAATTTATTCATTAATGTTATACCTGCACATGCTGGAAGTTTAGAAAATAGTTTCAATCTATGTTGTTGTGGTCGAAAGTTATAACAGTTTCTAATGTTATAATTGTGAATATCTTTTCCTATAATTTGTTCACTTTTGTATTTGGAATGTAATATTGTATGAAATATGTACAGACATGGCAGGGTTAAAATTCCAAAATCCCTGAATGCAGTTTTACAAGATTCCCCAATTTTTAACTTGCCAATAATTCTAATAGATTTTTTTTGGAGAATAAAAAGTCGTTTAAATTCTTTATCAGTACAGCTACCCCAAAGACTAATGCCGTATGTTAAATGTGGGTATATTAAACCATAATATACCATTAGTAATACATTTGTAGGGCAGTATGATGCCAGTTCTCTTAAAAGATAAATATTTGATGAAACTTTGGAGCATAAATAATTTATATGTTCTGTCCAATTTAAGTCTTCATCGATGTAAAGTCCAAGAAATTTGGTGAAGTAAACTTGTTCTAAAATTTTATCATCAATCATTATGACAGGACTACCTTTATCATTAAAAACATAATGACAATTAAATTTAATATAATTTGATTTTGTATCATTGACTTTTAAATTGATTTCATCAAAAAATTGAATGCACGCATTTAAATCTTTATAAGCATTAAGTTCTAATTCAGAGATAGTTTCTTCTTTCAAACACAGAGTTGTGTCGTCTGCATATTGAATAATGTTAGAAAACTTTAACGAATGATTACAATCATGAACATATATTAAGAAGAGTAATGGTCCAAGTATAGAACCTTGAGGTACTCCAAAGTGTAATTTTACTTTTTCGGATAATTAATCAGATATTTCTACTTGTTGCTGTCTATTTTCCAAATACGAACTTAGCCATTTGTGTGGAAGGCCTCGAATACCACATTGATGTAATTTTATTTTTAGTGTTTGGTGATCCACACAATCAAAAGCTTTAGATAAATCAAGGAAAATTCCTATTGCAGATTTGTGTTCTTCAAAGCCTTTGACGATTAAATTTACAAAGTTGGTTATTGCATCTATTGTAGATTTATGTTATCTGCATCCAAATTGTTCACTTTTTATTTAATATTTTGTATTTTTCAATAAATTCTACCATGCGATTATAGAAAAGTTTTTCAAATAATTTACTAAATACTGGTAATATTGAAATTGGGTGATAATTAGTTGCCAAGTGTCTATCCCCTTTCTTAAAAATTGGTAAAATCTTTGCTGCTTTTAGAGATTCTGGAAATATACCTTTTTGAAAAGAATGATTAATAATGTATAGTAAAGGTTCTAAAATTGATTCTGAGCATGTTTTAAGGAGCCACGTTGATAACCCATCAATATCTGAAGTTTTCTTTGTTTGTAAGTTTTTAAATACATCTAGAAAGTTTGCTAGAAAGACCTATTATCTGTCTCATACGCCTATTTATCAGTTGTTTAATTTCTTTCCATGAAAGTATATGATTCTCAATAGCATTCTAGATAGATTAAAATACCTTATTCCTCACTGATCGACTGTCAACTGAAGAGCCGATCAACCAAAGATCACTGACGGATAAGCCTATTTTAACCACTAGAATTAGCTCAAATAGTGATCGGAGGAAAAAACAACAAATATCTCAATATAATTTCAGTAAAAGATGGCGAGTGATAAGAA
This sequence comes from Flexamia atlantica, assembly GCA_035578135.1. Lineage (NCBI taxonomy): Eukaryota > Metazoa > Arthropoda > Insecta > Hemiptera > Cicadellidae > Flexamia > Flexamia atlantica. The sequence continues at coordinate 20,878,191 of JAQJVK010000004.1, read as the reverse complement.
ATCAGTTTCAAGTTGTTTGGTTGTAATTGTAGTTTTAACGTTTTAGGCTGCACTTCCTCCGCAGATGCTCAGTGAAACGATCAAATGAAAATAATTAGCATAAAATATTTGTATACCATACCCACAGATAGTGTTTTATACCGGATTTCATTATAAAGATATCGGAATCAATACAGGTGACTTGTTATGGTACCTAATCGTAATAATATACCGTTTTCCTTCATATGATTGAAGTTGGTTTTTAATTATTGTAGGCAACAGCAAGTTTACTTCTTTTTCATCACAGATAACTATTAAGAAGTACCTAATTAGCCTAACTGTATATTTTTCTTTTAGAACATGTCTAAAACAATGAAGGAAATGCTGTCGAGTTGTCTTGATGAGTTTAAGGCTTATTTTGGTTTTGTTTGATTGGGTTGGTTTAGTTTCATATAGTCCTGGGAAGTAACAGTTTGGTGGTCCAGACTGAATTGTTTAAATATAAACAACATTATAAGGTTAATTAACACTTTGGGTGCGGCCCGGTCTCCGGAGACCGGTGGCTGGAAGCGCGCGCCGGCCTGGCCGGTCTCGCGAGTCTCCCCCGCACTCGGTGGAATGAATCAGCCACAGTGCTGCGACCTTGCGAAGAAGCTCGGAGTTGTTGTCGTGTGCGTTGCCATAGCAACCTGCCCTACACTCTGTGCGCGTCGCCCGTCGTTCCCAAGGGCCTGACCCGGTCTCCAGAGACCTTTTATCTGTTACTTACTTATTGCGTGTTTTGACTTATTACTATCGTGTTTTTGCGAGTTATATGACGTTTATAATTTATTATTTTATTTTTTGTGACGTTTTGGTGAGGTACGGACAAACCGTGTTTGTGTTTTGGTAACTGTTTTGAACAGTTCCACGATGCCCTGTAAATGAAATAAACATTGGTTGGGAGGGAGGATGAGGCTGTAAATACAGTGAATATTAGTTATTATGCCATTTAAAATTTTTTTGTGTGAAAACCGTGTGTTTGTGAGGCTAAAAGTGGGGAAATTACGTCACGGTGCCTACGGACCCCTTCCCGCGGGCCGGCCCGGTCTCCGAAGACTGACGATTTTGGACGCCATTTTTTTTTGAAAAAACGCCTGGAAACGCAGTTTGCGACCATGATCCTGGCTTCTGGATACAAAAGGTAAGATATAATGCAAAAAAAAATTTCAGGCCCTGGGGATGGTTTTACTCATTTCGATGCCGCACCCAAAGTGTTAATTCAGTAAGCTACTACTCAATAGATACATGTTACTCAATATAAACAATTATTTTTAACTCTCATTTGATACCAGGTGTCTGAGGGAGTGCAACAACATTTTTTGAATATTGTTTGGTTAGCTTTATTGTAGCCTAGGCCTATGTGATTTAGTACTACAGTTATAATATATTTTGGTAATTTATGGTGACCATTGAGGTAGAATCGAATGATAAAATTTGACTTTGATTATGGTAGGCCTAATTGGCTGTTATCAATCTTTCCTCTTCGTTACTTCCATATCGTTCTTTCCTCTTCGGTTGTCGGAACAGTAGGCCTACCGTAGGTACCCATTTCCACTGAGTCAAACTCGAGAAATTATTAAATATTGTGTTATCTCAGCCTATGAGTCCTAAAATAGTTCGGGGAGCAAGTAAGATATTCTGCATGATGAGATGGGGTGTTTCATGGAGATGGTTAAAGAGAGACAACACAACAGTTCATTAGTGTCCCGCAAAACAACCAAATGAATATACCAAACTATCTAATCATATCATACGATCATCTTAGATGTCTTAAAAAGAATTATTTTAAAACTTAATGGTCTTAACCTAGTTTGAACCATATGATAAAGTGGCTATAAACCATAAATTCACCATTTAGCAACAAAAACTAATGTATAAACATGAAATGAAAGTACATATTACCTTGATTTAATGAAGTATGCCTATAGTACTAATTCTCGCAAAATCTTGAGTCTTCTTAGCCTGTTACTACAAATCCAATTTTAACATGGTGTTGAGGTTAGGTTCCATCTTTACTGTGTTTGAATGGAATCGAAAGAAGAGAAGAGAAGAAAACATCAGTATGGTAAAATGACAATGAAGTGACGTGTCTGCTTCTGTCTGCTTCTAAGCAGGGTTGCCACAACAGTTTTTCTTAAAATGCTATATCAAAAACGATCTTTCTACTCATACAGTATAGCCTGCAGAAAAGAAACATAAAGTTTAAACATATTTGGATTTTTATCTGGCAAAGGCCTGGTAATTGTGAGTGTATTGAAGTAGTAATTAAATAGCATTTTTTGACGTTTTAAAATACTCTTCAGTAATTTCATCTTAATTCAGTCAGTAACGTAGATTAGGTATACTACGAATAGTCTAGCTAGAAATATCATGTTTTGATTCGATTTTTGAAATTTGTTGACTTTTTTCTGCCATCACTGATTTGTAAAAACGTCCATGGAATGTCTTCACATGTCTCATACACATTTCAGTCATACCATTCCAGAATGACATGATTTTTTGGGTGGGGTATAGTTAATACTCACTATTTTTTTAATAATTGGGCTTCTTCCACCAGTTATTGATTGATTACTGTTCGTAAGCTCCGAAGTCCAAAGATGACACAAACACAGCTACAAACAGTCACAAACAAGACAAACATTAAAATCGATCGGGCCCTCGCACAGTTCTTATCATCTCAGAGTCGCGGTGCGTCCGCCGCGCCGTACCGAGCGACTACGCAGTTGAACATCTGTATTGGTAAAGTCCTGGGAAAGCGGATTGTTTTTATTAAATCCGCGAAACGTAGATTATAAGAACTGTGCGAGAGCCCGATCGATTTTAATGTTTGTGTCGTTTGTGACTGTTTGTAACTGTGTTTGTGTCATCTGTGGATTTTGAAGCCTGCGCACAGAAATCAATCAACTGGTGGGAGAAGCGCAATTATTTAAAAAATAGTGAGTAGCCTATTAGTCATACCATTGACAAACGGAAACGGTGCTACCCTAACCCACCTGTCCAAGGCTGAAGAGGGAACAATCCCTATAACAGCCTCAGTGTGCCGACCCGGCCACTGGAACCTCACGATCACGTCACGTCAATACGTGTAGATTTTAAGTGGGGTTACGAACAGTGAGTCCTGTTTGCTTGTACCATTTTTTACGCCTGCAGTGGCATTCTAATTTTTGTTTTGATCGGGAAAAACCCAAACCCGGCTCCTGTTACTGTCTAACTTAGATAGCATTATTAATTCATAGCCCGATGACAAATGGCAATGGGACCTAGTTTCAATTAATTCTGGTTAGTATTAGAACCAGCGACCTCTTTTGATTATCCGATCACCCTGGTTTTTGAGCTTAACCGAATAATGGACTACTTTACACGTTTGTACTAAATTTCATTCGGATCAGATCATTTTCATGAGAGTTACCACGTTTATAGATTAAGCTTCCATTGAATTCCAAGGGGGATTCTGAAGACTCACCTACAAGTTTTGAGTTAAATGCAGGTGGGGCTGTAAATACCTGCGAAAATTAACATTAGTTTATTAGGTGGACTGGGCCATATCATTTATGACTCTCAGGGCCGGCCTAGGCAGGGGCAGGGCAACTGCCCTGCGCCGGCCCCAGGCAGGGGCAGGGCAACTGCCCTGGGCCGGCCCCAGGCAGGGGCAGGGCAACTGCCCAGGGCCGGCCCCAGGCAGGGGCGGACGGGGCAACTGCCCTGGGCCGGCCCCAGGCAGGGGCGGGGCAACTGCCCAGGGCCCGCCCCAGCCTGGGGTCCCATTATGGTTACGGTGTGAACTAAACATGAGCTCTCGAACACACCTCACCATAATGTTGCCTACCCTGTTAAATCTTATATGCTACCCCTTATGCTACCATTACGGTTACGGTGTGACTAAACATAAGCTCCCCATATGGAAAAATTATGTATTTAAATATATTTAAATTATATTTAAAAGGACCAAAATATATATAAAATATATTATCAAATATATATTATTTTAGTTTATATATAAAATATATTTGAAATATTTCTCAGGATGTATTTCAAATATATTTAATGAAATATATTTAAGGAATATATTTTGAAATATATAATATGTATATTTCAATTCAAGTAAGAGTATATATTATGAAATACTGTTAGTGAAATATATTTGAAATATATTCTTGCATATATTTCAAATATATTTAGTGAAATATATTTTTGAAATATATTTTGCAACACATTACGAATATATTAAAACTGAAGTAAGACATATATATTACGAAATATTGTTAGTGAAATATATTTTAAATATATTTGTGAATATATTTAAAATATATTTAATGTAATATTTTTTTGAAATATATTTTGCAATACATTACAAATATATTAAAACTGAAGTAAGACGAATATATTATGAAATACTGTTAGTGATATATATTTTAAATATATTCTTGTATATATATAAAATATATTTAATGAAATATATTTTGCAATATATTACAAATATATTAAAACTAAAGTAAGACATATATATTACAAAATACCGTTAGTGATATATATTTTAAAAATATTAACACCATATATATTTTATAACATATAATTATGAATACCGGGTGTCTCATGTAAAGTGAACCAATAGCTAACTTTTTTACTATAAATCTGGCAAAGAACTTCTTATGGGGCACTTCCCTTGATTTTTAACGCTGGTTTTTGGAGTCACTTCGAAAATTAAAAATATGGCCACCATTTTCCAATATGGTGGACAACTTTGATTTTTCTTATGGAACACCCTATATTTTAGGGTGTTTTTTGGATTTTACGCTTGATTTTAAGAACTTTAACCTTTATTATTTTTTCCTAAACCCAATAGTTGAGGAGGTATGAACAGTTAAAGTTAGATTTTTTCTTATTTAAAATGCATTTGGACATTTTTGGTAGTCTGTATATCGAAAACGGTTGGGTTTAATACAAAATACAAAAGAATAAAAGTGCCTAAAATGTTAGTTTAGTTGAGTTTTAACTATAAATTAATTTTAGTCGAGATTTAATCGTGGAAATGTGTTAGTTTAAATATGATTTTACTCCATATGATTTTTTTTAATTCATGGAATGGCACAGTTAAACGGACACAATTCATTTTAAATGGGGAAAAATGAAACTTTAACTGCTCATATCTCCTGAACCATTCATTTTAGGAAAAAATAGAAAGAATAAAAAGTTCCTAAAATTAGGCGTAATAGTTAGGAATATGTCCTAAGTTCCTAAATTAGGACATATAAGGAGGTGGAATATCGTTACGATGTTGCTGTGCCGCCAAGGTAGCCCATTTTGAACTTTATGAAATTGCTAAAGAAAAATTCAAAATGCAACCTTTTAATCATGTATAAAACAGTTACATAAGCTTATTGTTTCATAACAATATTTTGCCTCAAAACCCTGAAGTTCTTTTATAGATACCCTAACATAATTACCAAACATACATAATACATGAAGTAAACATAATTACATAATATGAAGTAAACATAATTACACGAATATAGATGAAAACTTAAAAGTACTGACTAGAATGTACTCATATAAAAATGACAAAGAAAAATTACATGTAAAATAATTGATATTTCTTAGTCAATTTTTATGCAATCCTATACTATATTAGATGTTTTATATTTAACGAAACGCTATTGAAATACATCTCAATATATTGTCACCCAACACATAAAGTAATGCCCAATGCTAAATCAGATTATGTACGATTAACAAAGCATCTACTGTATGAGACTTTTAAAATTGCGGAAGTAAAAATAGCCTATGGAACTAAAAAATAATAATAATACATTTGATTTATAAGCGATCACAAGCAACAGCAGAAAAGAAAAAAGATGACGAAAGCAGGGGAGTGTATAAACTTAAATGTTGGAACTGCGATGCGGTAACATCTATTTTGGACAAACTTTAGAATAAATTTTCATTTAAAATACAAAGAACATTTACAGTCTTCACCAACTTCTATGATAAACTTTAAGTACGCAACGTGCGTTAGATACAACAGCAACTATTTAATTACTGAATGCTGTCCATTAAAAATAGACTAGTGTTACAACGCAAAAGCATTGAAACTCCAACTCCAAAAGGAATCAGCGTTCCCAATCAGTTTTAGATCCTAAGTTGCGCTGTGTCACCCATGAGTCGAATTAGCCGAGTGGGTTAAGGCGTAGGTTAGGTTAGGATAGGTAATAGGCGCTTAGGATAGGTAGAGCGAAGATCCGGGGTTCGAATCCCAGCGGGGTCGCCCTTTTTTTGTTCATGAAAATCAAATGTAAGGCTAATATTATATATTTACATATCAATTTAATAATTTTTTTTAAGAGTTTTGACATTTAAATTGAAAAAAATCATATTTTGAAAAATATTTTGAAATATAAATGAAATATATTTATAATATATTTTTATTTCAAACAACAATATATTTACCTAAATATATTACAAATATAAAATAATATATTATTAACAACAAACAATAATATAATTTAAATATATTTTATATATATATATTAAATATATAAATATATATTTAGTAAATATATAATTATATCTTTCTGGGTCCCATAATTTGTATATTTAAATATATTTCAATATATATTTCAAATATATGACGTTTTATTCTAAAATATATTATTATATATTTTTAAAAATATATTTTAAATATATATTTTTCATCTCAAACATAACATAAGCACCCGAAAACTAAACATAAGCTCTCGAATACACCTCACCATAATGTTCCCTACCCTATCATATCTTAACCCCTACCTAACATTCCCCCTATTCTATCTTATGTTAAGTAATATTACGGTTACGGTGTGAACTAAACATAAGCTATCGAACACACCTCACCGTAATATTACCCCGCTAACTAAACCACACAGGAAATGGAAAGGTAGTTGAATTGCCATTGCCAGGGGCGGTCGGGGCAGCTGCCCAGGGCTGGCCCCAGGCAGGGGCGGACGGGGCAACTGCCCAGGGCCGGCCCCAGGCAAGGGCGGACGGGGCAACTACCCAGGGCCGGCCCCAGGCAGGGGGGACGGGGCATCTGCCCAGGGCTGGCCCCAGGCAGGGGCGGATGGGGCAACTGCTCAGGGCCGGCCCCAGGCAGGGGCGGACGGGGCAACTGCCCAGGGCCGGCCCCAGGCAGGGGCGGACGGGGCAACTGCCCAGGGCCGGCCCCAGGCAGGGGCGGACGAGGCAGCTGCCCAGGGCCGGCCCCAGGCAGGGGCGGACGGGGCAACTGCCCAGGGCCGGCCCCAGGCAGGGGCGGACGGGGCAACTGCCCAGGGCCGGCCCCAGGCAGGGGCGGACGAGGCAGCTGCCCAGGGCCGGCCCCAGGCAGGGGCGGACGGGGCAACTGCCCAGGGCCGGCCCCAGGCAGGGGCGGACGGGGCAACTGCCCAGGGCCGGCCCCAGGCAGGGGCGGACGAGGCAGCTGCCCAGGGCCGGCCCCAGGCAGGGGCGGACGGGGCAACTGCCGACTCTAACAATAAAACTACAGTAAAAAGTTTAAATGATCAAGAATAATGTACCGGTAATGATTTTTATGTACCAAAGCCATATAATTGAGAAATGTTTTTATAGGGAATGATGTAAAGGGAAGGACAGGGCAAGGGAAAATTTTGACAATCATATGTTGTAATAACTTGATCCCTTGTTTAGAGGGGTATTACTGGGAACAATCTATACCATAAAGAAGTTGATTTTTTAAGGTGAAGTTTTATTCACATTCAACAAAAGTTACCCAAGCAACTATGATATGGAAAACCTACATCGAAAGTCAAACTAATATGAGAATAAGCAGAAAGATTTTATTTTCTAATTTTTCCAGGAAGCTATTAAAATAATAGACCGGTAAACTAATTTTCGCCTCTTAGCTTTAAGTCAAATTCGATTAAAACATTTTGAAGCTAACAGCCAACACCAATAAGTTTTTCAATTTTTTTTGTAAAATAACTAGTTTCCCATCCCAAAAGAAAATTTTTATTTTCTTTATTCATGACTATTTTGTCTTTATAGTGTTCTTGAGTTAAATTCCCCTTGAAAATTAACCACTAATGTTGAATTACTCATGAAACTAAATCTGTACGGCAGTGGTTATCATGGGTCAACATTAAATGGTTTAAATTAAAACAATTACTTCCTTATTGAGCCATTATCTAATTTATAAGAAATGCCAGGCGCTTGCAATCACACAGAGTGATATCTCAACAATTGTAAATTTGTTAACCCTACAATGTAATCAGTTAACATCATTAACTTTTACTTCCTCTTCCTATAACAAATATGCGTTTCATTCCAGAGAATTTTAATAGACATTTGTATTATTGTTCATATATGTAGTTTAGTTATTTCTGATATTTTTAATATGAAGAGGTTTTAGACGTATCCAGTAATCACAATAGAATAGTTATAAATACGTATTGAATTGGCAAGAATGTAGCTTTACTGCTTGAAATGGATTTGTTCTATGCCTTACAAAGGTGTTATATACAGGGTTCGGAAAAATTTTGGAGTATATTAAATAACTTCTTTATTATTTTGCTCAATGGAAAGAAACTTTGCAGTTGCGTATCAGTCTTAAATAGAAATATTTTTAAATATTTTATTATTTTTTCGCATGACCAAGGGGCATCCCACGATGGAAGTCTTGAAATTCTTAAATGTAAGCCTACCTCGATTTGTACCTGATTTTAAGGGTCTTAATTAGTAGATCATAACAGCGCAAACCGCGTCTCAAAAAGTTAATCTGTTCAGAAGTTACACCTCCTCAAAGATTTTAACGTTGGCCATTAAACTATATTATGTTAAAGTAAGGAGACCAGTCTAATTACTACTAAAGCACTCCAAACAGTGTAATTTGATTGTAGATTTTTAAAATGTCAAATTATCCTTTTTAATGAGAAATACGTATATCGAAAACCAAACTACATCGTTCCGAGTGCTTTATTAATTTTTATACTTTTTTCCTTAATTTTTAGCCTAGATTTTAATGGCCAGCATTAAAATCTTTGAGGAGCTATAACTTCTGATTGGATTAACCTTTTGAGGGGCGGTTTGCGCTGTTCCTTTAAAATGAATCATAACTCGAGGTTCTTAGATAATATTCAGGCTCCTATGGTTCTAATAGGTCTCGACGCCAATGCCAGATCGCCTTTAAGGCACTCCCGTCTCGAAGACGAAAAGGGAGAAGCCCTGACCTGTGCTCATCATGCAGCACAACCTGACGATTCTCAACAAGCCCGATCAGCCCTCGACACATTCAAGTGGCTCGAACTTCGATGTAACGCTTTGCACGAGGAACCTGGCTGAACGAATCAGAGACTGGACTGTGCATGAAGGAGCAAGCATTAGTGATCACAGGCTGATAACTTTTGAATTAGAACTGGAACAAAAAAGGTCAGCTCGTGAAACAACAAAGTTCAATTTCAAAAGAGCTAACTTTGAAGAACTGAATGACAGTCTTAGGATACCTTTCAGAAGACTGATGAATGATCTAGAAAGCAACAGGATTGACATAGAAGATGCCGCGAGGCAGACTGAGGAAATGCTCTTGAGAGCCTGCAGCAGAAGTGCTAAGAGAAAGGAGAGACCCAGATCCGTATTCCCTGGTGGACTCAAGATCTGACGATTCAAAGAGCACGGACCGCAAGAGCTAGAAGAAGCTATCAGAGTTGCTGCCAATGTCGAGTTAGGCTTACAAGAATGGCGGAATACAGAAGACAAAGCATTAAGTATAAAAACATGATTAACCAAGCCAAGAAAACAAGTTGGAGCAACTTTGTTAGAGAAGCCCTAAATGCCCTAAATCCGTACAACTTGGCTTACAAGTTGGGTGCCGACAAAATCAAGAATAAGGATATCTTCATGACACTCAGGAAGAATGATCGTGAGACTAACACCAACTTGGAAACAATTCAGCTCTTAATGGGTACATTTGTTCCGCAAGATAGTGAAGAAAATGAAAATGAGATACATGCAATATTAAGAGATTGCATACATATCCTTGCATGCATATAAGTGGGTTGTACCTGTTTTGAAGCATGTAAATAAAATAAAATAAAAAATAAATAAAATATAAATATAAGCCATAACCTAGACATGCAGTTCAATAAATATGACGTAGAAGATGCTATAAAGAAAGCCAAGAACAACAGAGCGGCCGGCTTGGATAACTTACCTGCGGAAGTGTTCAAGAACTTGGATGAAACAAACAAGGGTCCTCTTTTGATCCTCTTCAACATGTGCTGGAATAAAGGTGTGTTCCCAGGAAGGTGGAAAGCAGCTCGACTGAAACTAATAAGGAAAGCTGGAGATAGAGACTGGTCGAATCCAGGCTCATACAGACCGATCAGTGTCTCTTACCAGTAATAGCCCTAATAGCACACACCGTTGGCCCAACGTTGGGGAATGGTCGGCATGGTTGGGGAATGGTGGGTGACAATTTAAACGATTTGCCAACGTTGGGCCAACGGTTTTTAAGTTCGTTGGCCCAACAAAGTAAAACATTGTTGGGCCTTTGTTGTATTTAAGTATTAAATATAACAACTATATAGTAATATTAAAATATCCAACATGTTTTTCGGTTGTTAAAAGTGTCAACGATATGCCAACATCGGGCCAACATTGGGCCAACGGTGTTTTATGGTCGTCGGCCCAACAAAACTACGACATTGTTGGGCCTTTGTTTTATTTAAATGTTAAATGCAACAATGTTAATTTAAAATATCCGAATTGTTTTCCGGTCTGTTGGTGAAAATGTTAACGATTTGCCAACGTTGGGCCAACGGTGTTTTATGGTCGTCAGCCCAACAAAGTAAGATATCGTTGGGTATTTAAGTGTTAAATATATTACCTATACAGCATTTTAAAATATCCGCCGTGTTTTCCGGTTAGTGAAAATGTTAACGATATTCCAACGTTGGGCCAACAGTGTTTTGTGGTCATCCATCAGAAAAGGACATAATTGGGCCTTTTTAGTATTTAAGTGTTAAATAAAAGATCAAAGTTATTTTAGATACAACGGCAATTATTTAATTACTAAATGCTGCCCATTAAAATAACCAGAGCGCTGCAACTTCAAAGTTTTGAAACTTTAAGTACAAAGGTAAAAAGCGCTCCTGATCAATTTACACCCTAAACTACACATTCCCATCCAAGAAGCAATTTAGCCGTGTGGGTTAAAGCGTGTGGTTAGTAAGGCGAGGGTCCCAGGTTCAATCCTTGATGGATGAATGAAACTTTTGTTCATGAAAACCTGATAAAAACAACTTTTATTTGTTTATTTATCAGTTTTATTAAAAATTTTTAATAATTTTGACGGTTTTTTGCAAAAAATGTCAGTTGGCAAATGGTTGGCAAATTGTGGGTTGGCCAACCGTAAGATATACCGTTGGCCCGACGATAAACTGGAATGTTGGTCAACCGTAAGACAGAGTGCCAATCCATACCGTTGGCCGACCGTGGATGGTAACGTTGGACCAACGATTTGCCAACGGTTTTTGCTATTGGGGAGGAAAGATCTTCGAGAGAATGATCGCTGCTAAGCTGATGGAACAACTAAAAGCAAATCAAGCTCTTAGCCAGCATCAGTACGGGTTCAGAGAGGGACGTGGCACTGTTGAAGCCATTGATCTGGTCAAAACCACAGCAACCGAATCCCTGCGGAAGTATGTAATCGCTATCCTGATAGATATAAAGGGTGCTTTCGATTCGGTGTGGTGGCCAGTAGTCTTTGAAAGACTGAGACCGGTCAATGTTTCGTCTAACATTTTCAGGATCTTGGAGTCCTACCTGAGTGGCCGCACGGTCATGTTGGAACACGATGGCAAAGAAATCCAGCGAGATATGACCAAGGGGTGTCCCCAGGGCTCTGTCCTGGGGCCTGTGATCTGGAACTTGACCTTTGATGAACTCCTGGACCAGGACTGGCCAGCGCAAGTCACTCCAGTTGCATTTGCGGATGACATTGCCATTGTGATTGAAGCCGACACAAGAAGAGGTATTGAGAGCAAGGGAATAGAGGTCTGCATGAAGATTGAAAGGTGGGCCGAAAGAGCCAAGATGACGATTGTGGTGGAGAGGACGAAGGGACTCATCCCGAAGGGAAAGCTTTGCAGAAATCCTTCAGTTCGGCTGAATAACCAAGCCATACGTTTTGTTCCTCAGGCGCCATATCTTGGCATCACGCTGGATGCTGGTCTGAGTTTCCTGCCCCATGTCAGGGTGGTGGCGGAGAAGGCCAAAGTACTCTTTGGTAAAATCACGAGAATCATACAACTCAAGTATGGAGTACGAATGTCTCAGCTGATCTTCTTGTACAAAACGGTCTTCATCCCGATCATCTCCTATGCTTTTTGAGTATAGGAACATCAATTGGAACACTCCCACATCTTGCCAAAAATAAGAAAAGCTCAGAGGCAAGTCCTGAAAAACATAAGTGGAGCTTATCGGACCACATCTCTCCAGGCCCTGTGTGTAATCACAAATCAGATGCCCATCCATCTGAAACTAAGAAGAGATCTGGATCTTTGGAGAGCTACCAAGGGCCTCACTCAAGAGCCGAAGAGGGATATCAGGATCCGATACGAGACAGAGTGGCAGATGGAATGGGAACGAGCTATGACTGGAAGGTACACTCACCAGCTTCTACCAGACTTAGAAGAAAGGAAGGAGCTACAGCATCTTGACAGGATCGACCACGTCCATCTCCAGATACTCTCGGGACATGGAGCCTTCGGGGTCTATCTCCACAAATACCACAGGCGAGACTCCGAGTTCTGCGAGGACTGCGGGGAGCCAGATCATCCATTTCATGCCCTTATGGAGTGTGCTGCCCACGAGGACCTTCGGGATCAACTGGAAAACCAGCTTCTTCAACTTGGAATTGAGCGACCATGGAACTTCGGAGCAACACTTCGACATCTGGAGGCCTACGGCGCAGTCATGGAAACTTGGAAGGAGATCCACACAAGAAGAGGCCTGTAGCTGTGAAGATCTGATGTGAGGACCTTGGACCTGGATGACTTCGGAGACAACATCACCTGAAAAGACATCACCCGAACAAGACACTTAACTGGATGAGACGCCAACTTACCTGGACGAGACATCACTCAACTTAGAATAAGAAAGATTTGAGTAAAGCCCCCCGAGAAGTAAAGAACATAGAAGAAAGAAGAAGAAGAATATATCCAAGGTATATCGTGAGATTGGAACTCGGAAGAGGAAAGAAAAAGCAAAGGAAAAAAAACAAAAAAGGAAAAAAATAACTCGAGGTATGCTTATATTTAAGAATATCAAGATTTTCAGTGTGGGCCGTCCCCTTATCCTGCGAAAAACTAATATAATACATCAAAATGTTTCTATTTGTAATGGATACAGAACTGTAAAGTTTTGTTACTTTCTAAAAAATAATATAAAGGTTATTTAATATTTTCCAGACTTTTGCCGAAACCTGAATGGTTTTCAACACCAAGGAAGCATTAAAGTTTATTTTTTTGTTCTTTGCATCCTTGTAGATAGGCCTGGTTGCATTTTTCAATTCGTGGCAAAAGAAATATGGTGAAATGGACCAACCCATTCCGGACATTAAGTGGATGTGCTAACGTTCTGTTCCCAAAGAATATATCTAGATTCATAAGTTTGACACCATCAATCCAGGTCTCGGTGAGAAAATACCAGAAAAAATAGTTAGTTTACGACAAAATCTCGAAGGACACAAATGAAGAGAAAGGGCTGATCAGCTGTTGAGCTTGTTTTTACTTATATACAATTCAATATTTAATTAATTACATTTATATTTTTCCCAGCGAAACCGGACACCATCGGCAAACATATATTTGAGAAGTATTTCAAATTTAAAATCATACCTTGTTCCTTAATTGCAAATATCTTAAGATGTGATGTTTGTTATTAAGTGTTCTGGTTAATAGGCCCCGGTAGTTGAAATATCCAGGAATATGTTCAACATTAGATTACTTTAATGCAGCACTTCAGTGTAAATATTTACTCCCTCCATTAGTAGTTTCGAGTTTAGTTTGTAGTTTTTTTTTACTTTAGAGGGGGGTATTGCTGGCTGTTTTTGGCGGGGAATGCGCCATAAGCCTTGGGGGGGGGGATGGGCACCCATGGTCTCATGGCCATTTGGACTTAAAAATTAATTTGAGCGTACGGGCATCACAGCATGCTCTTAAGACGTGCAGTCTGGAAGGAAGAGTCCAATTTTTGAACAGACTTAAAACAACACCATGACAAGTCATGATTTCCAAGTTGTTGAACTGAGTCAGCGTAGACTTGTTACTTACTCATTGGTCCTGACAGAAACTAGTCTGTCAGTACCGTATGGTGCACTTTTTTAAACCAGTTTTAAGCCATTTACACAAATGGCACAGTTAACGATGCTGGTTTAATTAGTCCATATTTTTTCAAAGGCAGTGCAGGACAGACTGGGAGAAGCTATAGAGGTATAAAGTGGATCTAAATTAGGGCTTCTTTAAAAATAATTAGAAAAAAGTTAAAAAATCATATTAGACCTTTTTTCCCCTTCCCTGCCAAAAAAACTCCACATTCCCAAAAATCCATCCATGCCATATGCAGTGAGCTTCTAAGGATACCCAGCCAGATCAAAACTTGTAGAGTAGTGAATCATTGTGGATGGTTATGGGAGATAGCTTGTGGACACGGGTTCCTTAGTGCGGATTAATGTCTGTAAAATTGAATACTACCTTCATGAGACCATCCTCATAATTAGACCAGTTCGTAAATTGTAAACCAGGCAAAATGGTAGTTCAGATCCCATGTTAAAATGTAGGTCCCTAAGTTGCCATTGGCTGTTGGGCTATTAATTAACAGTCCTGTCCAAGGAACATGTCGGCCTTAATCAGTAACAAAGACTACATGAACGCGCCACAGTCATTCTTCACTCATCTGTCATTCATTCTTGGCTTAAAATACCTATCTGGGTAGGTCACCATTTCAAGCAATTCATAATGTATAATGTATCCTGGCTTGCCATCTGAAAGGAAGTGAGAGACTCTTAGTTGAAAAAATCCTAAGTTTTGTTGGTCTGGAGTGCGAAGCAGCCTGGGCGAAACTCTCCTTTCTCCACAAGGAGAGCTCCAGGTAGTGGTCCTTGTCTATGGGAGTGCCTGGGAGGTCTTGGGATAGAGGGAGAGCATAGTCTCCAAAAAAGCCTGGAAGATGGGTTGGAAGTGTTCCATTCTTCCTTCAGACGCAAAGCTAACTGACCAAGTCATAGATTTCCCTTCCCCCAGATTTCTTCCTTCTATAACGCTGCACACTAACCCTAGGGAGACATGCCTAGCCAGCAATGTTGGGATTTTCGTTCCTTCAAACAACAGTATGACACATTATATTTTATGGTGTTTTTCTAATGATGTATTTCTTGCTTAGGTTGTATAAATTGAGTATCTTTGTATACTGCAAGACTAATATATTTTTGTGTAATGTAATGTAATGCTGTAAATTTTACTGTTTATTGTAAATTATTTTAAAATTTATCGTAAAATAATGATTTTTTTCTATTCTATAGTCTTGACCGATTCCTTCCCCTTAATTCTCTCCTTTTCAGCTTTCCAAACTCCTTCAACAGTGTATGGTGTATATTTAAATTATTTTCAATATTTGTTTTAGCTAAAAAAGTAAATGTGGTACAGAATTCATTAAGATTTGTTATTCGTGTACATACTGACTTCTTATCCTAAGATCTGTAACCACAACACCACATTGCAATGCCACTACAATATCCAACCCTATTGTATATTTCTTCTGATAGTATATTGGTGCCTTAAATATTTTTAATAGTGTTTAAAAATTAAAATTTATTAAAAATCAAATACTTTAATAAAGCGATTTAAGTCTGCTACAAAACTGAGTTTTACACTGCATATTTAAATCACATTTTATAAAAAAATATATTTGATAGTATGAGTATGACATTCGTTGGCAAGACTTTTTCAATGAGACATACTTCCTGCGTTAAAGTCAAAATAATAAACTGTTGAAAGAGAAATATAGACACAATTTAATTTCTATCTCAAGTGCATCTTCTGAACATTCTTCCACAGAAGATTGTTATTTTGCCTCTTTGTTCTTCATTTAATTTATTAAGACAGCCTGTGCTTACTTTAAAAGCAGTCTTTCTAATTTTATACCCTCCACTCAATGAAATAACTGGCTGAGAAGCTTGGCCAAGTTAATTATTTTGTAGTAAAACAATCAAGCTTAATACTAGTTTTATTTTGTAGCTTTACCAACTCTGACGTTCAGTAATTAATGACTTCAGGACATTTTCATTTAAAAAAATCTAAAATGCAAAGTTTTTTAAAAAAATGTTATTTTAGATTTGTTCTGTGTAAAACAACGGTTTTTATTCAGTTATTGGTTATTTTTATATGATTTTTAAAATATTTGAAATAAAATATCAATAAATAATTATAACAAAGGAGTAAGAACAACACGAGACTGAGTGATTACAACAATGTTATTCTTGTTAAAAAGATACAAGAGAGGTAGACAGTCTACAGAATGCTGAGAAACCAACAGTGCAAAACAATGTATAAATAAAAGTCTTCTTGATAATACAACTAGGATAAAGTAATCTAAATCAACCATTAAACAACGTTCACTTTACATCCACATTTGACTTCCAACCGACTCACAATCAGAGATCAAAAACAAAATTCAATATACTATAACCACATATAAAATATTACTAGACTACGCGTTTTAAAATAGCGGTAGATTTAGAAATTTAAAAATCCATTAATTTATGTACAAAAGTCGATTTATCTTCACGCTAATATACAAGGCTTAACATTTTTAGTGATGTCGATTAATAACGCTTACATACCGTAGACAAACTCTATATACATCGTAGAAAATCCTTTTATGTACTTTTCTGGTGCCTTCTTTATTCCTAGTTTCGTGCAAGCCTTCGGAAAATCCCCGAATACAAATTGGCTACTTGTTTAATCCCTGAGTAAAGGTAACCATCGGTTTAAAGTTACAGGCAAGTTTAAAACTTATTAACTGTACATATAACCTAGTCCTATAAAAATAAAAAAATATTACAAGAAAAACTATTTTCATAATGAGATTAACAGAAAATACTTCTTAAAACATCAAAACTAAAAATTTAAACCACATTACACTGAAAATATAAAAATTCCAAACGATAAAGAACGAAAGTAAAAATCAACTACGGAGCGACCTTAATGACTAGGACAAATATGGCTTATTAAAATTTCCAGGACCCTAGAAGACTTGCAGGACTCAAACACATACTAAGTACACTATCAGCTAGGAGGTAGTGAAGTTGCTGGCATGTAATACGACTTAAAAGAAATACAATAAAATTATACATACAGTCTTATCATAACTTAGTCTATATTGCACAGTCTCGTGTTTGTCGACTGGTGGGCAGTCAGTATCACAGAGATTCAGTCTACGAAGCTCGGGCGAACTGGATAACAGAGCTGTGTCGAACTACGACCTCTTGGACGGGTTCGGAAGGTTCGACGGTGAAGTTGATCTTTCGTTTGCGCGGCGGGAGAGTCAGTTCGTCCCTCGGGAGGATCACGAGGTCCAGAGGGTCAGGGGAGGAGGAGGGAGAGGGGCTGACCGGATTGCTACTCGGGGGGGTCAAAGGTTCATTGGACTCCCGTGACAAATCTCCCATCACTCGGATCTCCTCTTCTCGCAGCGTCTCGTCCGCGACGACTTGTTGGTTCTCCAGATACTCCGGAGGCGGGGGGAGGGTGAAGGTGTAAGGTGTTCTGCGGTGGATGGTCGCCAGAGTATCCGGAATGAGATAGACCGGGGGTTCGGTCACCGGGATGGAAGTCTCGATGACCTGGATCATCCCCGGGTTGTGAGGTCGGTCCTCGCTCCAGGAAACTTGCCGACCCTCGTATTCTGCCGCTGCTGCCGCGAGAAGAGCAGGGTTGAGCCCTTGCGGTTGCTGCGCTCTCGGGTACAGATACTGAACTAGCTCCCGCATGTTCGGGTGGGGTTGGCTCGAGGAGGGTTCTCCGCTTCTGGGAGTCATTACATGGATCTTCGTCGCACTCTCCCTTTCCCTTTCCCTTTCCGCTTCCTTGTGGTTCTCCTTATCGCTCGTAGACGAAGCACACGAGGATTCCGCCATCCCGGGAGACATCACGTCGTCTTCTCCCCTCACGTCGACCGAAGACTCGGAATGACTCTTGATATGACTCTCCATCGACTTTTTACTCGTGAACGTCTCGTTGCAGATCGTGCACTTGTAGACCTTCTCTCCGTAGTGCGCTACGAGATGGAGTTTCAGAACGTGGTTGTAGCCGAAACTCTTCCCGCAGATTTCGCAAGCGTAGGGTTTTTCTCCAGTGTGGGTCCTATTGTGCACCTTGAGCTGTTTTGAGCATGTGAACCCTTTTCCGCAGGATTTACAGACATAGGGCTTCTCCCCCGTGTGGGTCCGCATGTGGATTACGAGTTGACCGCTCTGGATGAACGTCTTGGAACAAATCCCGCACTTATGGGGGCGTTCCCCAGTGTGAATCCGCATATGACGGTGCAATTTCCCGCTGTGTTCGAAAGCTCGCTCGCAGATATCGCACTTGTACGGTCGTTCCTTCGTGTGAATCCGCCGGTGAACGCTCAGATTCTCCTTGACGGAAAATGACTTTTTACAATACTCGCACTGGTACGGTTTCTCCCCTGTGTGGGTCCTGTAGTGCCGCGTAAGACGGGCGGGAACGGCAAAACTCTTACCGCAAAAATTACACTGGTACGGGTCCTCTCCCTCTTTACCGTGGGAGCGGAGATGGTTCTGAAAAGTGTTTTTCTGGTTAAATGTCTTATTGCAGAAGGTACACTGAAACACTTTCTCGGGCACACTGGTCGATGAGTCTACAGCTTGCTCCTCGGTGGTGGGGGTTATTGAGAAAACCGGAAGGTCTGGACTGCAGACGACGCGTTTGACTGACAGTTGCTGCTCGGAGGTTGGCTGCACTGGCGGCGCGGCCTGCGAGGTTGGCAGCAGTGGACTCAGCGTACAGTCGGCTCCCACGGGCAGAGACTCGCGCAGACGGCCGTCTTCGGTTATGGGAGACATGTCTGGGTTGAACAGTCCCAGTCCTACCATCTCAGTCACTCGGTTCCAGATGTTATCTGAAAACAAACGGGTTCGGTTTATTTTCTAGTTTTAATTCATGATCAGCATTGAAATCTCTATTTTGATTTGCTTTTCAGTGAAAATAGGTGAGAATGATTACAAAGTTGTAAAAGTCAGAATTTAAAGGAAAAACACCAACTAACATAGAAAAAGTTTTTATTTTCGGATCTCTTAGTGCCCTTGTTATTTCGGATTTCCAAAATAAATAAAAAGAAATGCTTTAATTTATATTTGTGAATCATAGTTGAAAATAAAAAAAAAAGGTTGAATCAGCCCCCTAATGAGTAATATTCTTTACTTAGTCCTGTATGAGATACCTATCTAAAATCATACTTGAAGGGTATCAACTAAAAAAGTTGCAATAAACTATGAAAAACGTTAACGTGGAAACTTGTCTCCAGTTATAATATAACAACAAAGCCAGATATTCACACCATTTTGTATTTTTTATATTATTTTTTATTTCTGAAGTTTTAGTACTGTATCTGTTTTTAGGGTATATGTTTTTAACCGGTAAATTTCAATATTTAATAAAAATGAACAAGATCCCTAAATAAATTTCAAATAAATGGCCATTTTACACTAAAATAACAGAAAAAAAGTTTTACAAAAAATACCAGGCATAATACCTTTTAAAACGTTTGATTTTCAATCTAATGACACAAAAACTATGAAAATCTGTTTATAAACATTGGAGTTACGGTTGCATTTATTTAATGAAGCAGCAAAATGGGCAGCTATTTATAGCCAATTGCACCTTCTGTTGCCCCAACGCAAGGTAAATGAAAGGCCAATCATGCTACCTCATTAGCTAAATTCAATCATTTAATTTTATCATTTAAAATCTGTTTTTCATGATTTTAGTGTCGGTACATAGGAAATAAAAGATTCTAAAAATTATTGTCAACAGTAATTTTTTATCACCATTTTTTAATTAAGCCTCAATTTTAGTTATAGGTTTTTCAATGTCTGCCATGTTTGAATTTACGATTGGGTCATATTTATTTTTTTATTACAAGTGGACCTTTATTAGTTAAAGACATGTCAAGTTTCAAAAGGATCCAACATAAAATCAGACATAAAAATATTATGAAGAAAAATACAAAATGGCAAGTTCATGTATTTTAGGACACACTTCAAATTAACTTTTATCTTAGTTTAGATGTAAGTACAGAATATTCCATGTTTGGCAACGTTTTAATAGACACCCTGGATGTGTTATTAGTACCAGAGTATTCATTTTCTGATTGATAAAAATAATTTATACTACTGAGGCTGTAGGGGACTAAAGTAAAATATTTAGGTATTCACTTTTTTTTGTTAACAATTTTTGAGTATAGTATTTTTACTTTTATTTTCATAGAACTGTATATGGTAACTCTTTAAAAAAGAGTTGAAATATAAATAAAATGTTAGTCACAAAGTATCTTCCCTCATTTAAAGATAAGAGTCAACAAATAAATATTCATGGCTTAACAATTTTCTCAGGAAAATTATTACTCAAGGGAACAAGTGCAGTTAGCAACTTTGTCAAGTCAATCATCATAAATTATAAAGTATGAGGAGAACTTCACTTGCAAAATTAATGCCACGTGTTGATTTAATCGCATTAGAGCTTATCATTCTTAGTTATTTATCTAGATCCTTACTTATGCAACCAAAATACCTAAGGCAATCAACTGTATCAGAATAATCTTAAAACATAGACAAGATTAAATTGTCAAAGGGTCAGAGTTTGATCTCTGGCAGGTCTCTTTAAATTACTTTATTCCACAAGTGCTAAAAATGTATTCCACAAATCTAATTTAAATTTGAGAGGAAGTTATAATGGTTTAATTTAATCATTATTATTGGTGGGTAAGTCTATGAAATAGAAAGTCTATAGAATGCTGAGAAACTAACCAAATTATTTTTTTAATTCATTCTTTTTCATAGAAGAATAAATAAAAACATGACTTGTAATTTAAATCCAAACATAAATGTTTTATTAAACAATTTTATTTTGCAATCAAAGTGTTCAGGCTCCAACAACTTACAATGCTATTTAAAAACACTTTTAGGCTAAATATTTATCATCCTTTAGCGAATTTTTTTGGGATGGGCAATATTTCAAAATTTTTAAATAGATTTAAGTAACTAGTTTCATTCAAAAAAATAAAGTAAAATATTGGAATCCCTCTAAAACAAACCTATATTCGCTGATAAAAATTTCTATGCCATTTTGTTAAGGCTTCCTCTAACTTCCAAATGTTTAAGAACATTTTAATGGAGTTAAACAAATTTGCTTTTGAGATAAAATTTAAGTGCCGCGTAGCATACAACATACAACTGAACTTGAATTACCTAGTAAATTATTTATTTTATTCCAATTAGTTTGATTTTAGAACACATTTTAAAATACACTACCTAAAAATAATATGTTTAGTGCTGGAAAATTCTAACACGAAAAAACCAGATCTACCATTTGAAATTTCCCATGTGCCTCATCAAAATGTAAAATATTGCAATAAATTATTAAAATTTTGTAATTTAATTATAGTTAATTTTTACTGTAATGTATTGTTTGTTAATTGATCATCAATTTGGAAGCAGTTTTAAAAATATTTTAGTTTTGGTGGGAGGTATAATTCAACTAAAAACCCAATATCAAACAATTTATTCTAAAAAATATATGTAGCTTAAGAATATTTTACGGTGAATACGGTGTTTTTAGTAGCCTAAGGCCTGCATGAAAAAAGTTTAACTACCGGTGCGTGTCAAAAATCAAACTAAAATACTAGAAAACTCCAAATAAATTAAAAAAAATTGTAAAAAATAAAAATAAAATATTTACCATTCTGTTTATAGAAAACCCTAAGATTTTTAATCCACTCCTTATGTGTCCTATCCCAAATCTCAGCCATGGTGTCCGGGGCGCACGGAGGCACTGAATGGTGTTAGGTCCCAACTCAGGGGGGCACGTGGACTCCAGGAGAGAGGGGAGGGAGAGGGGCTGGAGAGAGGGGGAGGGGTCGTGACGTCACAGATCAACGCTCCCCGGCACGTGTAAGTCGGTTGGGAAAACAAGGGCGGAAACGGAAATTGGAGTTAACCCTGGTGCATGTTGGGATACCCACCGGTGGGATGGGTTTCAGGGTGTTTTGGTGGGGAAAAAGTTTTTTTGGGGGGAAAATGGGTTTTAAGGGACGTTTATGGTTTTAAAGGGGGGTTTTTAAGGGTATCAAGCTTAGGAGAACCCTGAAAGGATAATTAATGTTTTTTTTTAGATTTTTTGGGGGTATTTCAGGATTTAAATGGGGACGAAAGGTGATTTTCTACGGAATAACACGCTTAGAATGATACAGTTCTCCAAGATAGAATGATTTTTTATTCCAGATATAGGGAGGATAAAAATTGGGAAGGATAGTATGACTGTATGTTTTATTTCAAAAATATCCGACCGAGGCTCAAATCAAAATAAACAGAAAAGTGGATTAAAAATCCAAGTTGTGTTTTGAGTTAACTGATTTTTGGGCCAGTATTAATTAAATTAGATAACAAAAGTTTAGAGTAGGTAGGCCTACATACGGGGCGAAAAGTAAATGCAGGACGAGTATGATGCGAAATAAAGCAGATCGAGAGGTAAAAAAACACGATGAAACTTAGTACCTGTAAAGTCAAAAACAGACGCCGCATCTCAGCAACCCTCGGAATATTAACCCTCTACGCACTTGTACACCCTCTTCACACCTTACAAACTGACGAATTTCCCTTCAAAACTCTTCCTAAAACCCCTCCAAACACCTCACCGCACCGACAAACATTACAGTTTGCCGAAAACTTCGAAAAAAATACCCTCAAAACCTCGACTCTACAGTAACAAACACACCGCGCGAGAAGCGGAGTTGCAAGCCCGCCGCGAGCAGGAACGCATGCGCCTGTGGAGGCGACGGTGACTGGCGTCCGTTAGTGACGTCACAAACGGACCCCAGTCACCGTCACCTCCACGCGCCCCACTCCCTGGATCGCCGACCTCGCCAACAGCGCGGCCCGTGCGCTCCGGCACTGACCACCATCACCGCGTTCTGGCGAGGCCTCGCGAGGCAATCGGCGATCACTTCTTTGTTGCGAACTGCCAATCTGGCCGAGGCCGACCTCTTTGCGCGCCTTCGGCGCGTTTTTTAAAAGGACTTTTTTTGGAAAAGTCGCGTTGGGTGTAGATTTAGATAGTGGTTGTAGAGAATGTTTTTTCTTAAGGGATTTTTTTCTGGGGAAAATTGGTAGAGTTTGGCTTGGTTTTGGGTAGTTTAAGGGGAAAATAAATAATTACTGATTACAAATTTTGAGTGCACGTGCAAGGAGTTCAATGACGGTAGAAGCTGAAATCGCGAGTACGCTATGATGAGTATGGCCTATGAATCAAAGTCGCAAAGTTAATTTTGTAACTGAGTAATTTGATACATCATCGGGTGATCTCTGTGTTAAAGTGATGATTGAGTTTAAGTTTAGCCTGTGGCAAAACACTTTAGGGGTTTAGGGTAAGGTTTACGATCTTTCCACTTTTTGCGCCTTCGGCGCGTCTAAGGGATTTTTTGGGAAAATTGGGCTTGTTTTCCGGTAGTTTTTGGGGAAACTAGATAATAACCAAGCACAAATTTTGTGTGCCCGACCTCTCCGCGTTTTCGCCTGGCGCGTTTACTGAAGGATTTTTTGGGAAAGTGGTGTTGGATGTGGATTTGGATTTTGATCTCAGGTAATTTTTTTTCTCGGGAAAACTGATCAAATCGGTTTGGTTTTCGTTAGTTTTTGGGGGAAATAAAATTACCAAATGCAAGTTCGGCGCGTTTTCAGAGGGATTTTTTGGGGGAAAAGCGGTAGTGTTGGATGTAAATTTTGATCGGGATAGCAGGGAATTTTTTCGGGAAAACTGTAAAATTGGGCTTGGTTTTGTGTATTTTAGGGGGAAATAAATAATTACCAAATACAAGTTTCCTCGCGTTTTCTGAAGGATTTTGTTTGGGAAAGTGGTGTTGGATGTGGATTTGGATTTTGAAAGCAGGGTATTTTTTTCGGGAAATTGGTAGAATTGGGCTTGGTGTTGGGTAGTTTTAGGGGAAAATAAATAATTGCTGAATGCAAGTTTAGGGTGCCTATGCAAGGAGTTCAATGTCGGTAGAAACTGAATCATTCAAGTACACTAGGCCTGAATGAAATCCGAGCTCAAAGTCTCAAAGTTAGTTTTGTAACTGAATGACTCGAGTCATCATCGAGTTGTAACCGTTAAAATATGGCCGGACCTGTGGCTAAACAATCCAAACTTTAGGGTAAAGTTTACGTTGTCGTAAGAACACAAAAATAAATAGATAATTTCTTTAAAAAATAAATTCGGTTGCTTAGAGTACTATGGCTGTTTCAATTTTAGAAAGCAAAAGATAGGCTACTTCTGTAAGGTTTTACGGTTGTATTGCTGGACAGAAATAATTCAATAAAAAAGCGTCTATTTCAAGATACAATAGATCTTAACCTTGGACACTGCGCCCGAATCTTGTACTTAAGTTTACTTTGATACTTACATAGTGCAATTTTACGTTAAATGTCAACAAATTGGGGATCTAGTCTTAAAATTACGTGATAATATTGTATACGCTACTATTGTTTTTGTTTTATAAAAACAACTTCAGAAACAAAAAATTTACTTTTGGAACCACAAGAAAGTAAACTAATGATAATTATACCCATAATTAACTAGAGAAAAAGAAGAGTTAGAAAGAGGGTAATCACTTTTAATTATTTTATGAAGAAATCTAGTACCGACTAAAATGTAAAGATATAGTAAAAAAATACCAAAATGTCAATTCAAAAATTTTATTGAGGACACGTGTCATTCGATATGGTCTGAATGCAGGCAGTTGGGTGCAATGACCGTATTGGACTAGCCCCCACCCCTCTACATCATTGGTGAAAAAATCTGAACCCCTCGAAAAACTTTGTGCCTTTGAAATATATTCGTACTATATTTTCGATTATAACGATAAATGACAAATAAAGGGACAAAATTATAATTAATCAATAAGTGTTAACTAACTTATCCAATTTCTTTTCTTTAACGATTCTTTTTCACCATTGTCCTTTTGATCAGAATATCTCACAAATGTTACGACCAAAAACATTTCTTACATTTTAATTGATTTTACACGCCGGAATGAAGTCAGGTGAAAAAGTTTTGGTTGAAAAAGTCAAATAGTATTCCTACATGAGAGAGAAATCTGCGAAATACGGACGGCAGCCATAGCTGCAGAAGCCAGCAGGGCGGCCATCTTGTTCCTGACCCTACCTAAAGATCCAACGCATGCGGAGTGTCGAATAAATACACTCTGCAATGCATTTCTATCCCAAATATGTTCCGAATAATCTATCTACAGTCGGTTTTCATACAAAATAAACATGTTCTGATGTGAAATTTATAATGGAAAGTGGTTGGGGTGTTCATGCTGCCATGGATTGCAGGATGCGCAAGGAAGGGATCCTTCCACGTTGCAAACCGAGATGCCAGTGAACTCTGGGGATCGAAATGACTGCAGTTCTAGACTCGCTATTTAAGCCACATTGAATTTTTTGGTTTTCATAACTTTCCGAAAGAAAAGTTTAGTAAAACTACATTTTCATCGGAGTAGTATTATCATTCACAACTTTATGAGCAGTTTTAGGCTTTTAAGAGCCTCATAAATGCTGTTTAAAGCTTTTACATGAGTGGAAAAACATTTCCATATAATCTTAAACTATGCTTTCCGTAAAAATAATTCACAAAAGGAGTTATTTTCTTTTAAAAAGCCATAAATCCACCGGAACTGTTGTAACGCGGTGCTATGAAGTCACTGATGATTCCGAACGCGATACCGATTTTGAAGGTGCAGTTTTTGAGAGGACGAAGGGATGTACAAAGGGCAAAGACCCTCACCCTTCGAGCTTCGGGTAATGAAAGACCCTTTCCCCCCTCCCCTCCACCCCCAAAACCCCCCATTGCATCCACAACATACGAGATGGGCCGGGCAGATAGCCGATCGAACATTGTTTGGTTGTTAAAAATACATTACAATACAATCTCCCCCCTCCTCCCCCTGAAATTTAGTGGTGGAAAAGTTTTATTGAAGGGATGCAATTTTTTGGAAGTTCGGTGCAAAAAATGCGATTTAAAAGCTTCCTAAAGATTAATAGGCCTAGGTGGAAAATTTAAACACAAGGAAATGTTATATAAGAGGGTGTGTTCATAAAACTTTTCTGGCAGTGTAATACAATGTATTTCTCATTCAAACTTGAAAATATAATATGAGGTAAGACGGTGAGACAGTGTATGAAGTAAACATTTTATTAAATAAACGAGTAAAATTACTGGTGTGCACGAAATTACAAAGGGGTAAATTGAAGAGGGTGGGTTGGAAAAGGGTGGTAAAGCCGCATTTAGTTTTTACTTCCTACTATCGTAAGGAATAACTTTAAAAATTATTTTTATGCAATAAATTTACTAATTTGGACAGATTGACTAGTTAAATTCCCTAAAAATCGAACAATTCTTCAAATGTAAATAAAATGAAATATTTAACTATAGCCTAATTTAAGAATCCGAATTTATTTTAATTGTCTTAACAGCTGGGGCCTAAAAACATTTTAAATCCTTACCTTCCTTCCACCTAGCGGGGCGTCATCTTCCACTGACCTACCCCAAAAAAAATTTCGTGACGAAGCAAATTGCAGACTCCCAAAAAAAACTTTCACAAAAAAAACTCCGACCTTCCCTTCACTTTTCGAACTACACCATCAAATCACGAGCCCCAACAGAACGCACCAACCCTTAGCGGTAGCAGAAGACGTATTGTACAGGCAAGTGTTTACTTCGGCCGCCGAACACACCCGAGCGGCGGCGGAGGCGCCCGACGCTGCCAAAAATCTGTTGACACGCGGGCGAGGGAACCAAAGTCCAACGACCCTGCGATAGTCGCTCGGAACTCCACGTGGAGGCGCTGGTTACTGGTGTACAGTTGTGACGTCATGACCCTGACCTACGCAAGGCGCAGCCGAGTGGCGCGTGCGGGGTGGGGGCAACCACCGCCCTCCCCTCCCACCCCTCTCGCGCCGCGCCGGAGCGAGGCGGTGCATCTGGCTTGACTATGACTGATTCTGTCTCAGTCGCCCGTCTTGTTCTTGTTTACGTTTTTGGTTGGCCTAAGCCTATCCTCACTTATAATTGTGTACTTAACTACTTATTTACAGTATACTCCCTATTATCCGGATCCTTAGGGACCAAGCCCTGTCCGGATAACGGGTTTTCTCAGATCTACAGAATAGATTCTGTTGTTCTGGGTTTGCCGGTTAAACCGATGTTTCCGGAAATTTCTCTTATCCGGACACCTTTTAACCGAACATCGGTTTACCGGACTACTCTAGGTGGATGTAATATCTATTTAACCGGAATATTTGTATAGAATCATCGGTTTATAAGGACGTAATAGGCAGCACATGGATGGTACTGTATTGGCGATTGCCTAACCCCACTTATATATAGTATATGTTATTTAATTACCATTACAGAAGACTCCCTATTATCCGGATCCTTAGGGACCAAGCCCTGTCCGGATAACGGGTTTTCTCAGATCTACAGAATAGATTCTGTTGTTCTGGGTTTGCCGGTTAAACCGACGTTTCCGGAAATTTCTCTTATCCGGACACCTTTTAACCGAACATCGGTTTAACCGGACTACTCTCGGTGGAAGTAATATCTATTTAACCGGAAAATTTGTATAGAATCATCGGTTTAAAAGGACGTAATAGGCAGCACATGGATGGTACTGTATTGGCGATTGGCCTAACCCCACTTATATATAGTATATGTTATTTAATTACCATTACAGTATATTCCCTATTAACCGGATCCTTAGGGACCAAGGCCGGTTCGGATAACGGGGTTTTTCAGAACTACAGAATAGATTCTGTATGAAACAGAATAGATTATGTTGTTCTGGGTTTGCCGGTTAAACCGAAGTTTCCTGAAATTTCTCTTATCCAGACACCTTTTAACCGGACATCGGTTTAACCGGACTACTCTCGGTGGAAGTAATATCTATTTAACCTGAAAATTTGTATAGAATCATCGGTTTAAAAGGACGTAATAGGCAGCACATGGATGGTACTGTATTGGCGATTGGCCTAACCCCACTTATTGTATATGTTATTTAATTACCATTACAGTATATTCCCTATTAACCGGATCCTTAGGGACCAAGGCCTGTTCGGATAACGGTTTTTCTCAGAACTACAGAATAGATTCTGTATCAAACAGAATAGATTATGTTGTTCTGGGTTTGCCGGTTAAACCGAAGTTTCCTGAAATTTCTCTTATCCGGACACCTTTTTAACCGGACATCGGTTTAACCGGACTACTCTCGGTGGAAGTAACATCTTTTTGACCGGAAAATATGTATCGAATTTAATTTTTTTAACATTTTTGGCTGGCCTAACCTCACTTATAGGATATTTAATTTATTTACATTTTACTCCCTATTATTCGGACCCTTAGAGACCAAGTCCTTTTCGGATATCGGGGTTTCTCAGGACCACAGAATATATTCTGCAGTTCTAAGGGTTTCTGGTTAAACCGACGTTTCCTAAAATTTATTACAGTAGACTCTCTCTTATCCGGTCACCTTTTAACCGGACATCGGTTTAACCGGACTGCTCTCGGTGGAAGTAACGTCTTTTTAACCGGAAAATTTGTATCGAATCATCGATTTAACCGCACCTGGTCGGCAGGAAATGGATGGTACTGAATTGACGATTCTAGTGGAAAAGTACTTGAGACCATTAAAGGGGTGCTCCGTGAAACAATCTAAGCGACAAAAACCTAGTTTCGAGTAGGGTTTTCTAAGAACACAGAATAGATTCTGCAGTTCTGGGTTTTCCGGTTAAACCGGCGTTTCCTGAAATTTATTACAGCAGACTCTCTCCTATCCGCTCACCTTTGAACCGGACTCACCTTTTAACTAGTCCCGAGGGGCCCGGATAATCGGGAGTCCACTGCCTAAAATCCAAACATTAAATATTATATATTTTAAAGATAATTTGTCTGTTATACATTTTCTACCGGAATCGTCGATATCATTCCTCACGCGAAAACTAAATTCATTCAACTTAAATTTGCAATAGTAATTAGACATAGTATTTACACTTCATTACTAGTCTCAAATATTTTTCCACGAGACAGTGCCGTCCATTTTCTGCCGATCACCCGGTTAAATCGATGTTTTGATAAAAATTTTCCGGATAAAGGATGTCCTGTCCATTGAGAGTGCTGATGACGGTTTAAGTGCATGTGTCCGGATAGGAGGGACTCTAGTGTACTTATTAAATTCGTCAGGGGTTTTCGTGATCAAGACTCCTCTTAAAGTTTTTAACGGCTTTTGGTTACACTGGCGTTGGGAAGGATTCGGTGTCAAGCTTTGCTGGAAGCAAAATTATGATAGTCCTATACTATGGACTAACAAACAACAAAGAGGGAATATTTACTAACCTTCAGCATTATCATCCCACTAGAAATAGATTAAATTTTGGTTATAACGTTCCTCGATCCACTACTAGTTTAGTAGTTAATTCCCCATTTTATATTGCTCATATCCTTTACCGCAACTTGCCTCCAGAAATTATAGATGCAGAGGGAGGCAGTGACCTGACATATAAAAGAAAAATAGGCGAATGGCTTCTTCGTTCTGGGCAGTCTGCTGCAGAGACACTGATTCGCTCCCCGTATATAATGGACAGGACATCCTTTATCCGGACTTTAAGGTCACATCAACCGTCTAAATGTGACAGATATGTTTATGTTTTTAAGTATTTTCTTTTCGCCTTCCCATGTCCCCCAGATAAATTATGTGTGTTTTTTTTTTAAGGACTGGCTACAAAAATAACAAATATATATATATATATATATATATATATATATATATATATATAAATTGTTTTGTGCAAGTGATAAAAAACTAAAGGACTCTGCTGACTGTAACTCTTCTTCCGCACACAGATCAACAGTCTATGCGGAAGAAAATTTCCATATAACTATGTATATTGTCCTGTAATCTGTTTTCTTGGAATAAAGTATTTTTGACTTGACTTGACTATGAGGAAAAAGTCAATATTTAAACCTACCTTGACATTGTAGTGTCATCAACCTTGAAGAAACTGAAAATAATGGCTTTACAAAATATCACAGTGTTAAGATGTAGCGTAACTAAGTTGTAAGTACAGTAATTACAGAGTAGTCAATGCCAACTACCTTTTTCCTACATGAACATCAATGTCAGTGAATAATGTAATTCACAAAGACGCACGTGATGGGAATTACTTTATACAACAATAGCAATGGCATACATTGTCTACCGAAACTAATACTACAGTTATATACATAGACGGAAATTTCATTCCTTAAAGAATAAAATCACGGCAAAAATTTCATGCAGTAGGCCTAACAACAATGACTACTTCTTCGTAGAGAAACGGCAATGTCATTTATTTCATACAGGAACGGTAATTAATAATGACAAAGTGAAAGAGAAATCTGTTGACATCTATTACAGTATCTGTACACACAATCATGTATTGGCTACTTCAAAAAGAAACAGTAATAATAGTTGCGGTATTTCATACAGACATTTTAATGCTGGTTACTTATTATGAAATTATTAGCTTTCAAATGCAGCTGTAATAGTTTGTTTCTTTGTACGGAAACTACAATTACAATTATCCAGAAATGAAAATGGCAGAATCTTTACAAACGTAATACAAGGAAATGACAGTTATTTACATAAACAGAAAAACAGTTAATCTATGCAGAAATTGCAATCCTGATTATTGATTATCTGCATATAAATGTAGATATGACGGTTAATTTATATGGAATCTACAATTTTAGTTATTATCTAAATAAAAATAAATGACAGTTATTTCTTTCGGAAACGGCAATGACAACTACTTCTTAGACAAACATTAACGAAATAAAAGTAATGACAAGAAATGAAACAGCGATTTTATACGATGGTATCTTCTCACAGAATCATGAACGTCTGTTACTTAAAACATAAGCAGACATTTTAGAACAGTAATTACAGTTAGGCTACTTCATATTGAAACTGTTAACGATTATATCACATATATCTAAATTATCTAAATTAAGGTAATTTTATTAAGGACGCATCTCGAAGCTGACGCACAGGCATTTGTGCCCATGTCGGCTTATTCCATAGACCTTCTTACAGTCTGTAATTTTTTACATTTATACTTAATAAGGTACTTATATTCATAGCATGTAACTTTATTTATTTATTTACTCTTAATAATACATGAATATGCGTCAAGGTTTTTTTTTGCTGTTTAAATGCAAGTACAGATAATTTATTTTGCAATGTAACTTTTTTGTATTTTACTGGAATACATCTTTATATTCATTCATTCATTCATTCATATAAACGGTAATGACAGTTATACTTCATACAGAGACGGCAATAACAATTACTTCGTACATAAAGAGTAATGTTAGCAACTTTGCATGAAAACAATAATGGCAGTTACTTCATTCAGAAACGGCAATTACAGTTACTTCATTCAGAAACGGCAATGACAGTCACTTCATTCAGAAACGGCAATGACAGTCACTTCATTCAGAAACGGCAATGACAGTTACTTCATTCAGAAACGGCAATGACAGTTACTTCATTCTGAAACGGCAATGACAGTCACTTCATTCCGAAACGGCAATGACAGTCACTTCATTCAGAAACGGCAATGACAGTCACTTCATTCAGAAACGGCAATGACAGTTACTTCATTCAGAAACGGCAATGACAGTTACTTCATTCAGAAACGGCAATGACAGTCACTTCATTCAGAAACGGCAATGACAGTCACTGCATTCAGAAACGGCAATGACAGTTACTTCATTCAGAAACGGCAATGACAGTTACTTCATTCAGAAACGGCAATGACAGTTACTTCATTCAGAAACGGCAATGACAGTCACTTCATTAAGAAACGGCAATACCTAAGGGTTACTTCATACAGAAGCAGCAATGACAGATACTTCATTAAGAAACGGCAAAGACAGTTACATTATACGGGAACGGCAGTGACAGTTACATTATACAGAAACGGCAGTGACAGTTACATTATACAGAAACAGAATTTACAGTTACATTGTACAGAAACGACAATGACAGTTACGTTTTGCAGAAACGACAGTGACAGTTACATTACACAATGATAGTTATTTGACGGCAATGATAGTTATTTTATACAGAAACAGCAAATACAGATACTTGATATAGAAACGGCAATGAAAGGTACCTACTAGGAAAAAATCGGTGTGACCGGTATCTTTGTTGGGAAACGACAAAGATATTTATTTCGTACAGAAACGGAAATGATAGTTGTCCAAAACTGGAAGAGCAATGAAACATGCTTTATACAGAAATAGTAATGGCAGATACTTCATGAAGGAATAGAAATCAATGTTACTTCGCATAGAAACTACTAATATTCCATACTATAACTTTAAAGACAGTTGCTTTATAAAGATGCGGCAACGATGATTCCGCACTAAATAAACTCAGTGACGACAGTAATCTCACATAGTAGAAATTTCATACAGTAATGGCAATACAGTTTCTTCCATTAGAAACGACAATTTCAATTACTAAAAACAATAATAAGATCAAAAAGAGTGTCTCAAATCACAGTTTGTACATCATTGCAACAGAAAAATAGCAAAACCAGTTAATTTTTTCAGGAATTTAATGATGGTACTTAATACTTAGATGATACAAGAAAATCTATCTTTACATAAAAATGACGTTTTCTTTCTCAACGTTTCACGTTATTTTTACGTAAAATGTGGCAGAGAAATTAGAGTTATCCACTTAAAGAGAATTTAAGCAAATAGGAACATTTAAGTTATGTATTATTTACTTCATGGTTAAAATATTTTCAATCTTAGGAGGTTAACAAACTTTTGTACAGCTTCCAATTGAACATTATAATTATCAGAGCCTCAGAAAAGTTTCTGACTCAGCCCCCTTGTGATCTGCTACACCTTTAAACAGCAATTACAAAATAACAGACTCGAATTTATAATTAACTATTCAACGTTAAAGTGTGATCAATTTATAACATTTGGTTTTGTACTATAAAACAAATAATTATATAAATATGTTGGTCAAACTCCATTGCCCACGCAATGACACTGTGACACTGTGACCCTGTGACACTTCTTCAACAATTCCTTTTCAATCTTCCTTAATTTTCTTCAAGTGCATTTTTCTGGAAATGAAAAATTCGATATATCAAATACTACTGAACAATAGCTAGAAAATTAGTTACTAAAAACAATTTTAATGTAAACACGGATTGATTTACTTTAGATTTAAACTGTTCAGATTTTCCCCTTTATAATTCTTCTGAATTTACGTTAAAAAGGGAATTTTTGGTTCGTGAAATGCAGTTAGGTTGATAAGATAAACCGTTCAAGTATCTAATCATATTATTCATTAGGCAACACATTTTATGTATTTATGTATTCATCTACCCTAAAATCTACACTACATATGCATTAAATAGTGGAAACTATATTGGATTATTTATAAATTTCAATTTTGAAATCAAATCCCTGAATAAACTTTTTTTAGGAATTTATATCACATGATCTCACAGAGCGATGTGTGTGAGCAATGTGAGCTAATGTAAAAAAAACATGAGAGCTTAAGGAAAAAAATACCGAATAAAAAATGTTATCACCATAAAAACTTAAACAAAACTAACAAATTAAAAACATATATACGTTTCTGATCTGTTTTAACGAGAATTATTTGTTGTTATATTTGGATAGTGCAGTGACGTCAAGCTTCTTTCATACTGTTTCCTTTCTGTGCCTGACTTTTGGCTGGAAAGTTACTCTTTGCCGATAAATGCACGGTAAAAATTATTAACCTCCCAGTAACATGGAATTCAGTACTTATTACCACAACTTATTCTTGCAGTAAAAAAACATGATTGAAAGTTACTGTAGGGACAAATTTTACAGTGAGGCAAAAATTGCAAAGCTCAGTATATTTGTCAAATTATACATAAGTTACAAATTTATTTAGAAGATTGTGTTGAGCTTTCTAATGTTTCTTGAGAATTGCTGAATTACAAATTGTATGAATGATTTTGTACCTAAACATATTTAGCAATGAATAAAGCTACTGTTTTTTCTTTTCCTCCGCGTGTCCTCTTTACTACATCACTAATTATTGGCTATTCCAAAAAGGACAAGAAGAAGCCCTAAGTTAGGAGGAAACAATCAGAAAGGCTATTAACAACAATTATTTCTTACCGTATACTTTTTGGTCCCTGATTCTGCCTTTATATCGTTTACAAATTTCATTCCAGCTAGGTTCATATTCACTTTCAATATTTTTTTTTCAATTTCTCCCTAGGAATGGTTGGAAGAACAATAATTTTCTTTCCTTTACCTGGATATACTTTAATATTTTCTGCATCCATTAAAAGTTGCTTAGCACCCAAATTCTCTAAAACAGCAAGAATGGCTTGTGTTTAAAACGACTTTGATATTTTAACTGAATAAAGTCAGGGTTCCCAAATGTTTATTTCTAGTTAATGGTTTTATTAATAAAATAAATTATTTTAATAATTTCAATCTTATTGTTTTTGGGCAAAAATCAATGCGTCTTATTTGTAGAAAGTTTTGGTTTCTTTTTAGAGAATAATTAAAAAATCCCCTTCAAATCATACAAAAAAAAATGCCTAAAAGATCTATAGGAAAAAACAAATGCAGAATTGACATCAAAACATCATAATTTCCAAGTTATTCCTTATCATCTTAAAACATCAGATACATAATAATTGCAATGTTGATCTGATTTATGTAACATAGCCTGCAATAAAACATTTCAAACAACAAACACAAAATGAATGCAAGAAAATACCAAGCTTCACCTTAGTTTCAATTGACAAATTGAATAAATAGTGGACCCAACGCAGTCACTTCTCCACACTCAGTCAACAGTCAATGAAATAGCCTCAGAGAAAACTATTTGCATTGAGGTTTTAGTTAATTTTTTATAGCTGGAAGTGTATTTTAAAATTTACAATAACAATATAATGTTAACTTTTTACAGTTTTTCATGTAAATTTTTTCAAGTAAATATTCAATAAATATGAAATATTTTGATGATCGAATCAAGGGCAAACGTTGGGAGGACGTCAAGAACGGTTTCAGAGTATCAGTTTGATATTGGCATGTCAAAAATGTTACATGTATTTAACGTAAAATTGACATTCAACGTGCAATACAACGTACCTGGTTGTCCGCCGAATGGTCCTGGGATCGTCCTTAAAGTTTTATGTAAATTTCCTCATATTTATGCCTTCCTTAGAGCCTGCAACATAAGAACTTTCCTCGCGGAACAGGTGAGGTTAAACGTCCAAAGATTTATATAACACAATAATTTCCACACAATAATTTTGTAAAATGGTTGTGTCGTTTTGTTTAATTTGTGTTTTATTTATAGAACGTGACAAAAATATTGCAATTGCATTTCGCGCAAAAATTATAAATCCTCTTTGGACAATAGGAAAGGACAAAATATCATAACAACATTAAAAGTTTCAACAGGATGAACTCGAATCATATTATATTTTACAATTCAGTATTTGAATGCTTACATCCTTATAAAATGTAAACATTGAAGCCAAGGACGTTCACGGGGCGTAGCCCGAGGGGATTTTAAGGAAGTGAATAGGCATATGTCCTTTTCTGATATAGTGGCTCTGTTCCTGCAAAATTTCAGCTCAGTTCACGTGGTTGAAAGACAGATATTCACACAAACATCCATACTTTCACATTTATAGTATTAAGTAGGATTTATCTGAAAATAACACATTAATATAAGAGTTAAAAAACAAAACAAAAAAAACACTTATTTGTAACTCTTTTAATGAGTTATATACGAATTCCATGGAATATTACTATGTTTGCAGACGAAGCCATGATAATCAACAATCTATATAAATCCGATCGACCAATCCTATCGATCCAGTTCGATCGTTGGACTTCCAATCGATTTCCTGTCCAATACAGGAAATCCTGGAACAGGATTCCCTGTACAGGGTTTCCTGTACAGGTTGTTCCTGTATCGATTTTCCTGCCCGGTTCTGTCATTGGCAATGCAGCCAATGAGAGAACCGGGAAGAATGCCTTATGGCATATGCGAAAATCTAGGCCTAAACAAATCTAAGTCCCCGCTCTCCCTTTGAACCTCGCGCCATAGGGGCCGTCCATAAATTACGTAACGCTAAAATCTGCATTTTTAGACCCCCTTTGTAAAGGAACTGTAACGGCGACACTAACCCCCTAAAAATTAAGTAACACAGTACCATTAACCCCCAGTTCATCTTATTTTAAAAATCGTAATATAATTATTACAAAAGACAAATTAAAAAGTCCAAAAAAAAACAAATAATTTATTGATATGACAAATACAAACATTTGATCAACTCTTAATCAAATGTTGCATCACATTGTATTCCACACAGTAAAAGGAAACAAATTTAAAAAATAAATATAATATTCACTCGTCCTCCCACTATGGAGCGGTCACGTGGTCAGAGACACTGTCACTATTGGCATCGTGGATGACTCAGTTCTAGGGGCTTTTGTTAGTTGGGCTACAGGGTGACCAGACGTCCGTTTTTAGGAGGACATGTCCTCCTTTTTAAAGATTGTCCTCCTGTCTTCCCGGCTTTCAAAAAGTGTATTAAATGTCCGACTTTCGCTAAAATCTGACCTTTTACATCGATACACTTTCGTCGTGTTCCCCCAGCCATAAATACATTAAATTTGCGCCTTCGTAACGATTTTATTCGTCTTTGGTAAAACTACTACTGTCGTCTACCCGCGATCGGTAAATCTGTACGATAGTCATTTAACGGCCGTCCGTATTTAAAACCGATTGATTCAAGTTAGGCCTACTTCGCAGATTATTAGGTGTTACGTGTCATAACACATTGCAGTGATGATCTCATAAAACAGGGTGTGATCCATA
This sequence comes from Flexamia atlantica, assembly GCA_035578135.1. NCBI lineage: Eukaryota > Metazoa > Arthropoda > Insecta > Hemiptera > Cicadellidae > Flexamia > Flexamia atlantica. The sequence continues at coordinate 20,840,859 of JAQJVK010000004.1, read as the reverse complement.
AAAAAGGGAAACCATATTTTTGATTTGCCGACTTTTGAAGTTGCAGGCGCGAAAATCCGACCTTATATGTATCAATAATTGGTAAATTGTAAGGGTATTTCGTTTACTCATCTTTTACTTTATTTTCTTTAAAACAAAACAAGTTGAGTGAATGTTTTATATGGATTCTTCACACAGTAAAGTACATGTGAATTTCTAACATATAAGATTTGTAATGAAATTTAATCGGGTCTATAACAAAAATCATTAGAATAATTTTTAACGCTGTCCTCCTCTTTCTGCAAATGTCCTCCTTCTGTAACCCAACTGTCCTCCCGGTAAAAGTTTCCGTCTGGTCACCCTGGTTGGGCATGAACATTGACTTCTGTTTGAACTGAGCATCCAACCCGGTCCAACCAAGTTCATTCAAAAGTCATTATTTTTTTCCAATTATTATATAACTAGGCGTTGTTCAAACTTAGTTTCGTTTGCATTCTTATGAGAAAGTATAATACTGTACTAACATTAAACAATTTTTAAAAACTTGAATTTTATATCGAAAAAACTATAATGTTGAATAAAATAAGACATACATTCTTAAGGTTTAGCAGTTACGTAACGCTGCGTCTGACCCCCCCCCCCCACCCACACCCATAAAGGTTCATAACGCTGCCGAAAGCCCCCCTCCCCCCTACGGGCGTTACGTAATTCATGGATGGCTCCATATGCGATTAACATTTTGGATGTTTAAATGTTCTGTTTGGTTATCCTTACAGTTTTTATTGAAATTCATTCATTAATAAGTAATTTCTAGTCGATTGCGAGCAATATAACTATCAATCTTTGAACACTTTTTTAAGCCGGTTATTGTAAAATTGGTATAAAGGGTGTCCAACGTAACGTGCAACCATTGGTACCTCGGAAACTATTCTATTTAGAGGAAACTTTAAATTGGGGCTTCAGAAATTTTTTAAGACATCAAAAAATATTAATTCCATTTTCTTATAAATGGCCTCCATTTTCCAATATGGCGGACAGCTTTGATTTTTCTTTTGGAACTCCCTGTGTTTTATGGCGTAATTAGATTCTACGCTTAAATTTAAGAAGTTTCAATCATTTTACATTTTTTCCTAAATCCAAAGGTTAATGAGATATAAGCCGTTAAAGTTTGATTTGTCGCCATTTAAAATGCATTAAACCCATTTTAACCGTGCCATCCCGTGCATTCCTTATGGAGTACAGTAATATTCAAAAATATTAATTTCCATGAATGAATATCGACTAAAAATATTTGTATGATTGAATCTCATCTAAAATCACATTTTAAGGCACTTTTTTCTTTGGCATGTTTCATTCAACGCAACCGTTATCGATATACAGACTACCGACAACAACGCGGTGCACTTCTAAAGGTTTAAAGGGCAAAAATCGAATAACCACTCGAATAAGTTTCTCCTTAACCACTGGTTTTAGGAAAAAATGTTAACGAGTAAAATGTTCTTAAATTTAGGTTGTTCTATAAGAAATATCAAAGTTTTCCGCCATATTGGACAATGGCGGTCATATAAAAGGTACACCTCGGATTATCCGGATTAATGTGGCGGAACACCGATCCGGATGACAAAAAATCCGGATGATCCGAGATTGTACAATATCGCCTAAATAGCGATCGCATACCTTAGCCCCTACTAAATTGGTGCTGCAAACGACGTATCAAGATTGTACAACATGTTAATCTTTCAAATTTTTCAGGGGGTTTAGTTTAGAAAAGTTCATAAAAATTCTGTAATGTACTGTATAGTAAATGTTGTTCCTTCAATTATTGTGATTCCAAATACGTGCAGTAACGTACATTTTGCATTCTACTATTAGAAGGCGCATTTCACCCAAAACTTGCAAAAATCATGTTCTTGCCATGATTTTAATTTTTTAATTTCTCGGATTGACCGGTCCGGATAATCCGGGATCCGGATAAAATGGGGTCCGGATAATCCGAGGTGTACTGTAAATGGAATTCATATTTTTGAATGTATCAAAAAAGTATATGAGGTGACTTTTTAAAGTTTTTTTCCAAAACAAATTGTTTCTGAGATACCAAAGGTGGCGCAGTTAAGTTGTAGACCCTGTGTTTATGTGATTTCATAAAGAAAATAAGAAAATAATAAAGAGGTCTGCTGTAATAGTAAAATTCTAAGGTTGTATGACTAATGATTACTTTTTAAATTCAAGGATTACCTTTACCTTTACCACGGCCTAACCCAACCTACCCTAACGTGGACCCGTCGCAGATGGCGGGACACTATTGACGCCTCCAGCACCTTCTTTACAAGGACGTGGAGAAGAGGATATGTATGTATGTATGTACCGGCAAATCCAGTCATTCCACACGGATAGAGCATTGATAGCTACTTTATACAGAAACAGATGTGCCATTTACCTCATAAAAATGACTTCCAATACTTAAGCAATAGTTAAGCTACTTGCTATTTAATGATTTGAAATGCTGCAAAAATAATCTAATTCGAATGATTTTGGATCGTGGATTAAATAAACGTGTAACAGGAAACATACTGAAGACGTCCTAATACAGAAACAGCAATGACACACTTCATACAGACACGGCAATAACAGTCGAATGCTACAGGAACGGAAACAAAAATTTCGTGATACAGAAAGGCAATGACCAATTCAAAGGACATTGACAGTTACTTCATTCAGAAACAAAAATGGCAGTTCCTGAAAAAAAAACGGCAATGACAGTTCCTTCATAAAAACAGCAATGACAATTCCTTCATAACAAACGGCAATGACAGTTTCTAGACACAGAGAGGGCAATGGCAGCTCCTTCCTACAGAAACGGCAATGACAGTTACTTCATAAAAACAGCAATGACAATTCCTTCATAACAAACGGCAATGGCAGTTTCTAGACACAGAGAGGGCAATGGCTGCTCCTTCCTACAGAAACGGCAATGACAGTTCCTTCATAAAAACAGCAATGACAATTCCTTCATAACAAACGGCAATGGCAGTTTCTAGACACAGAGAGGGCAATGGCTGCTCCTTCCTACAGAAACGGCAATGACAGTTACTTCATTCTGAACCAACAATGACAATTCATTTAGCAAGACGATAACAGTTATTTTATACAGAAACGGCTATGACAGATTCTTCTTACGGAAACAGCCATGTCAGTTACTTGATACAGAAACAGTAATGACCCTTATAATTTGATACAGAAATGTCAATGATAGTTACTTCATACAAAAACCACAATAACAGTTACTTCATACAGAAACGGAAACAACCGTTACTAGACACACAGTGGCAATGGCAATTGCTTGATACAGAAGGACAATAACAATAGTTTCATCAACCAGAAAAATAAATGGCAGTTGTTTGATACACAAACAACATTTACAAAATCCCATCAAACACTTAACATTCTCTGACTATTGATTGAATTTATCTTCCCTTGCAACGGCGAAGACTAAAATCACTTTTACTCGTGAAAAAAACTCAAAATACAAAAATGTTACATCAAAATGCTAAATACTTGTAAAATAGGAGAACATAAGAAGAATCATAAAATTATATTACAAAATATATCACGGAAACTTTTTAAATGTAGCCTAATCACAACCATGAACTCAATTTCCTGAATTTACCTAAATAAATCACAACTTTTGTAAAAGTCAAAGATCGCAGCCGCAGCATCAAGATAATGATATCATCCTCAACAATTCCTAAAGAGGAAAAGCTCTGTATCTCATAATTACCTGTACTTCATAAACCTCATAATCCGAGTCTGGCCCCCCTTTACTTGGGGTGCGTGAGAAATGCGGACTGTATACACTTTAGAATCCGTCTCCACCGTTAAAATCGATGTTTTCTGATTTGATATAATTTATTGAATACTTTAATAAACTTTCTTGTTATTAATGTATAACTATTATTAATGTATGACATTAATTTGTATGACGTTTGTAAAATGTACCTTGTGGTATCTTTTTGTCACGGTAAAGATTATTATTATTATTATTATTATTAACCTACTGTAAATAAAAAATGTAGGTGACCATTTTGGAAACGTCGATCCAATTATTAATATCTTATTAGAATTAGAGAAACTGACGACCATATAGTATGTTAAAGGAATGGTATAAAAGATTAGGTTTGCTGACTGGTTTGGGTTCATATTAGAAATTGCAATGACTCTAGGAGTAAAGTGACAGTAGTGATGGATGTTAGTAGTGTAACCAAAGTGGATGTAAAACGCAAAAATCACTGAGGTTCGAACATTGCAAAATGTAACTGGAAAGCTAACTTACATGTAAATGGAGCCATAAGTATACTCAATTGCAGGTAGCACGAATACTTTTGGTAAAGCGCGACGTTGACAACAACTAACAATGAATCAAATGCAAGGTGGCGAATGATGTGAAATTAGTTTTAAAAAGTATGGTTGGGTTATAATATGTTGAAAGCGTTAGAATATATCTTAATAAGTTTTATTCACATTGTGTGACTGTTTGGTTTCATCACGTTAGTTAAAATTATAGTTGGATTATGAACTACTGATTAGTGATGTCGTGATGTCTGAATTACGTTATCGAAACATTATCGTGATTACATAATCGTGATTGAAAATATTGAAAAACATCGATTTTTAACATCGATTTTTACGATGGAGAAGAATTCTCAAGTTTCGCCGAAATGCGGACTAAACAATACGCGAACTCTAGACGAGGGTCGGGGCACGAGGAAAGCTATTAGTTTGTTTGTGAACAAGAATAAGATTGTCGTCAAAGCAGAAAAAAATTAGCTTCGCACATAATGAAATTTTTTAGATGATTTTATACAATTTTAAAGAACCCCGTTGGAGGGATTCCAACGGAACAAACTGAGCTTGGATTTGAGATTTTTGAATGTCAACAGCTGATCAGCTTCAGTGATTTAATCTACAAAACAGCTGATGGTCGGGTGAACTGGTCCAGCGACTCTCCGCTATCCAGATAAGAACAGTGCCTCGGCCATCGCCGCCCCCCCCTTCCCCTTCGAGTTTTATTGTTGACGAACGATAGATAGTCTGCTTAAATACCAGTTTGTAAACTTGAAATGTTAGTTTTCAAAGCATTGTTCTAACACTATCCTTGATTTTACAACTTTTAGCGAATTTTTATTCAACCACGAGAAAAACTTATTGGATATTTGTGTTTCCATTATAGACGCTATGGGAGATGTGTGTAAAAATATTTTTAAAAACGTATAAAAATTTTCAACTGCTAAAGTGACATTTTTGTACACGATTCCGGATCCCAATTAATGTTTTTTATTGGGTAAACAATCCAAAGAGCAGAAAGAAATTAAAAAAATACAATATCTTCATTATTTATAAAAAAAAATAATTTTACTTAAACTTAGGCAATTTTTACAATAGTAATGCCAATGTTTAAAATTTTAAAATGAATTTGAGGTTATTTATATCAATTTTATTTTAAATTATTTTAAAACTAATTTTAAATTTTCTTATAAGAAGTTTTTAATATAATCTTAAATTGTTTTAAAACTAATCAAGGCAAAAGTTTGAGCGATGCTCTCCTTAAAATTTAAAAGTAATAATAAAGTTTAGAAGTGAGACCAATTTAATGTAAAATTTTTTATTTATTTTATTTTAATTTATATATTTATTATTTTACTATAATTTTGTTTTCATTTTTTATTCTTTTACGATAATATATTTTTAAGAATTTTTCAAACTTCTTCAAATGAAGTAGGATAATACACTTTATTGTAGGATAATACACTTTTATTGTGTAATTTATTACCCTTCGTCTCGATTTTAAGAATCCCATTAAGAATAAAAATGAGTTTCAATGTTTTAAAACTGAATTAAAGATATTTTACCAAAGAAAAAAGTTATACTAAAAGCATGTTAGTACACTGTAGGAAAAATGTATTCAAATCACTCAATAAAAAAACTTGGAAATTTTTTGAGTTTTGATAAAAAATCCATAATAATTTAAAACCAAATTTGAGGTTAAAAAATCAATCTTAATAATTTCAATAAAACAAGTTTTAAGTTTAAAAAGATTTTAATTGTAAATTTTAAAATATTTTTTAACAGTTATCAAGGAAAAAGACTGAACTATTCTCTCCTAAAACAAAACGAAGTTTAAGAATGAAACAAACAAATTCAATAAACAAATTATGAGTAGTGTATATTTTATTTTTTTATTCATAAATTTCAAATAAAGTTAAAATTATTTCACGTAGTCTAAACTACAAAATTTTTCAAATATGATGGGTTGGGCTATAAAACTTTAATCACATTATTATTTAATTATGCCTAATTTATTTTTTACTCGTATTTCTTAGGAATAGATTATTAGACCATGGGAGTTATCAGTATCTCACAGTCTAAAATAAAATGTTTTTAAATCGTTTTATTACGAGGTACAGGCAAAACGTTCCCGGAATGAATTTTTGTAGACTTTTAGCGTGATCGCCAGCGGGAAATTCGTCTTGCAGTAGTTGGTACAATTCTTGGGGAGGACATTTCGGTAGTGGGGGTATAGCTGACTTTCAGTAGTGCAGCATTGGAGGTCTGTGAAGTTGGCATACCCAAATTAGCTTAACCACTTCTAATCATGCCAATCGTTAGTTCCTCGTTAGTTCTCGATAGTTCTTCAATTTTTTCGTTAGTTCTCAAAAAATAAAAAAGTTATGACTCATACAAAGTGGTTACGCGAACTTCACACACGCGAATTCCAGCACGCACCTTAATTTTCATGTAAAAGTTAAAGTCTACATATCAGTCGTTAGTTCTCGATAGTTCTTCAATATTTCCGATAGTTCTTAAAAAACAAAAAAGTGATGACTCATACAAAGTGGTTATGCTAACTTCACACCATCAGCAAATTCCAGCACGCACCATAATTTTCATGCAAATGTTAAAGTCTACATATCAGTCGTTAGTTCTTCGTTAGTTCTCCATAGTTCGTCAATTTTTCCCGTTAGTTCTTGAAAATTAAAGAAGTTGTGGCTCATACAAAGTGATTATGCTAACTTCACACAAGGAAATCGCAGAACGCACCTTAATTTTTATGCAAAAGTTAAAGTATACATAACAGTCGTTAGTCCTCGATAGTTCTTCAATATTTACGATAGTTCTTAAAAAATAAAGAAGGTATGACTCATACAAAGCGGTTACGCTAACTTCACATTATCAAATTCCAGCACGCAGCTTAATTTTCATGCAACATTAAAAATATACATATCAGTCATTAGTGCTTTGTTAGTTCTCGATAGTTCTTCAATATTTCCGATAGTTCTTGAAAAAAAGTTATGACTCATACAAAGTGGTTATGCTAACTTCACACCATCAGCAAATTCCACCACGCACCTTAATTTTCATGCAAATGTTAAAGTCTACATATCAGTTGTTAGTTCTTCGTCAGTTCTCGATAGTTCTTCAATATTTAAGATAGTTCTTAAAAATAAAAAGTTATGACTCATACAGAGTGGTTAGGCTAACACATTATCAAATTAGTGGCTATTATCAAATTCAAGCATGCACCTTAATTTGCATGCTAATTTTAATGTCTACATATCAATCGTTAGTTCTTCGTTTGTTCTCGATAGTTCTTCAATATTGCCGTTTGTTCTAAAAAATTAAAAATTTATAAATAATACAAAGTTGATACGCAAACACACGCTATTTTACATTATAAAATTCCAGCACGCACCTTAATTTAAATTTAAACCACTTTGCATGAGCCATAACTTTTTATTTTTCAAGAACTAACGGAAAATTTGAAGAACTATCGAGAACTAACGAAGAAGTAACGACTGATATATAAACTTCAACTTTTGCATAGATATTAAGGTGCGTGCTAGGATTTACTTGTGTAAAGTTAGCATAACCTCTTTGTTTGAGCCATAACTTTTTATTTTTCAAGAACTAACGGAAAAATTGAAGAACTATCGAGAACTAAGAAGAACTAACGACTAATAAGCAGACTTTAACATTTGCATGAAAATTAAGGTGCGTGCTGGAATTTGCTGGTGTGAAGTTAAAGTAACCACTTTGTATAAGCCATAACTTTTTTATTTTTCAAGAACTAACGGAATAATTGAAGAACTATCGAGAACTAACAAAGAACTAACGACTGATATGTAAACTTTAACTTTTGCATGAAAATTAAGGTGCGTGCTGGGATTTTCTTGTGTAAAGTTAGCATAACCACTTTGTATGAGCCATAACTTTTTATTTTTTAAGAACTAACGGAATAATTGAAGAACTATCGAGAACTAACGAAGAACTAACGACTGATATGTAGACTTTAACATTTGCATGAAAATTATGGTGCGTGCTGGAATTTGCCGGTGTGAAGTTAGCATAACCACTTTGCAGTAGACTTACGCAGTTACGCAAGTTGACTTTGCAGTCATAACTTTTTTGTTTTTTAAGAACTGTCGGAAATATTGAAGTACTATCGAGAACTAACGATGAACTAACGACTGTTATGTAGACTTTAACTTTGCATGAAAATTAAGGTGCGTGCTGGAATTCGCGTGTGTGAAGTTAGCGTAACCACTTTGTATGAGTCATAACTTTTTTGTTTTTTAAGAACTGTCGGAAATATTGAAGAACTATCGAGAACTAACGAGGAACTAACGATTGGCATGATTAGAAGTGGTTAAGCTAATTTGGGTATGCCAACTTCACTGACCTCAGCAGAGAGTGTGGTGATGGTATCTCACACACTCTAAAACAAAATATATTTAATCTTTTTAATAAATAATCTTGGTAATTTTTCGAGGTTCAACAAAACATTTTTAATAATACTTTAAACCAAATTAGAGGTTTACTTGTAAAATAAATTTTATTAATTTCGAAACAAGTTTTAAGTTAAACAATTTTGGATTAGGAATTTAAAATATTTATTTTTAAAAACTTATCATGGAAAAGTTTGAACTATTCTTTCTTTGAAACAAAACTACGCATGAGAATTTTTAAAAACAAGTTCAATTAAAAAATTTTATTTTATATTTATTTTATTTTGAATTAATTATTTTCAAATAATCTTTTTAAAAATTTTTTTGGGAATAATTTTTTTTATTATATAAAAACTATTTCAAACATGATTTAAACTACAAAATTTTTCATATTTTATGGGTGGGCTATAAAACTTTAATTATATTATTGTTTAATAATGCTTGACTTATTCTTTACTCGTCAATTTGGCAATTTTTCGAGGTTCAACAAAACATTTTTAATAATACTTTTAAACCAAATTAGAGGTTTTACATGTAAAATAAATTTTATTAAATTCAAAACAAGTTTTAAGTTAAACAATTTTGGATTAGGAATTTAAAATATTTATTTTTAAAAACTTATCATGGAAAAGTTTGAACTATTCTTTCTTGGAAACAAAACTACTTATGAGAATTTTTAAATACAAGTTCAATAAAAAAATTTTATTTTATATTTATTTTATTTTCTATTAATTATTTTAAAATAATCTTTTTCAAAAATATTTTTGGGAATAATTTTCTTTTATAATTTAAAAACTATTTCAAACATGATTTAAACTACAAAATTTTTCATATTTTATGGGTGGGTTATAAAACTTTAATTATATTATCGTTTAATAATGCTTGACTTATTTTTTACTCGTTTAATTTCGAAAAAGATTGTAAGAGCTTGGAGTTTATCAGTATCTCACACAGTCTCAAACCTGAAATCATTATTACCCTTGGGTCACTGTTATTATAACCGAAAAACATTAGGCCAAACCAATTAATTTAACAAAATTCGAAATTTATTTTAATTTTACAATTAAGCTTGAGAGCTACAAAGATCATATGTTAAAAAAGTACAAAAACCCTTCACCATTTTTTAAGAAGATGGCGAGAAGTAAAAAACTTTGGTACCGACTCAAAACGCCTTTGTGCATATTTCAGCAAAAAAGAATAACTTTAAAATTTTCTGTCGTTAAACCCTTTTTTGATGAATATTAGAAAACTAACCTAAAATTATTAAAAAAATTAAAATCCGCTATTAAGCTTAATAAACGTGTAAATATAATAAATACCTTTCATAAAAACACTTCAAAAACACACGCAGCTGTTGTTCAGAAGTGTCGATGTAGTACCAACAAAAATGGTCACACCACTTATTTCACAACTTTCCGATGTTGAATGTCGTCGGTGGCACTTACTTCTGGGGTAGGAACCATGGGAAGTGATGTCGGTGCTGTCTGTAGCAGCCTTATCAGTTCTGGATGGTGGCGCTCTACAGAAAATGGCGCAACGAGGGGAAAATCCTATGACCGTCTATTAAAGTGGGTCGGTTTTAGTGGCATTTCTAACGATTTTTGCAGGGGTATTTTACCTCTGCTGGTAATCCACGGTAGTCCATGATAATTGACCCCTGAACCTGCGTTTTTCGGGTTTCGGACCACAGTAAACGCTTTTCTCGAGTTATGATCAGATCGACAGTCACATGTTGACACCAGATGCTGAGATTGGGTACGGAAAGCGCCTTCTTGATAGTACGACGTATTTACTCATATCAAACTGGCGAAAACTTTACAATAATAACGCTCGTTAAAGAATTAGTAGGCCTATATTACTTTATTATTTGTACTTTAATGTAACATACTAGGCATATATTATATTAGCCTATCTAAGAAAACATACGACAAATGTATCTAGGCCTACATGATCCTTTTGACTTTTATCAATGCATAAAAATGTGTTGTGCCTTATATGATAATAAAAGTTCTGATTCTGATTCTGATTCTGATTCTGACTAGCCCGGTAAGTACCGTTTTGCCGTGCGAGCATGATAGTTCCCGCGCGAGCCGCCAGGCGAGTTACGGGGTTTTCATGCGAGTACTTTACATCATTCAACTCTGAAAAATATATGTTTTAATCATTACGTATTCCTTGCATAAAGAAATACGCTTCTCAAATCTTCAAACATAACCTATTACAAACGCTACCAATGCTGCCAGGACATTCCTCTGAAGCAACTAATAAACATGCATTAAACGTCAGTTTACTGCAATCAGCTTATTGTTTTGATTGTTGACTTCAGTTATTTCCGTTTCCTAGTGCGCGGTGAATTTACTGTGCAACGAACGGTAAATTTACCATGCAGTGATGGGCAAAAAGTAACTTGCCAGCCAAGAGTAAGGCACAGAAAACAGATGTTTCTGTGTAGTATGATGTAAAATAATATAATGTCCTTCGTGAAGTGCTCGAAGGGTGCAACTGGATGTTGCACAACCTTTCAAGCTCAAAAATGAGTTTCAGTATTTCGAAATGTACTAGGCCTAACATTTTAATTAACAAAATTTTGGAATATATTGGAAATGTTTTAGTAACTTTTCTAGTAAAAGTAAAATATAAACAAGACATATTTTACTAACAATCCTTTGCGATTTTTCCCACTTTGGTACCATGTTCAATTATTGTTTAAAAAAAACTAGGGGGTATTTATTTTAATTTAACTACTATTAATTATTTTAAAATTAATTTCAATTTTTGTAAAACAATATTTTCATGTAATTGTTTTATAATTCCAAAGTAATCGAGGTAGAATTTAAAACGATTCTTTTTTATGAAAAATAAAATAAAAAAGTTACTGTGTAAAAAATGGTTATTTTAGATTACATTTTTTATTTATAAATTTCAAACTTTGAAAAAAAATAAATTTTACTTTTATTTATAAACTTTAAACTTTTAATTTTGAAAAGTTTTTAACTATTAAAACGTTTTTTAACAAAATCTGAAAAAATTCTATTAAAATATTTAGCCTATTATAAAAATAAGAAAATAATGTTACTGAAAAAAGTTAGACATTTTTGCCAATTTTAATAAAATTTTTTTAAAACTGTTTTTAGGTTATTTATACCAAAATAGTTAAAAATTATTTTAAAATATTTTTAAAATTTGTTATAAAAAGTTATAACTTTTTTAACTAACGAAAGTGAAAGTTTCATGGATTCTCTTAAAGAATCTTGGTTTAAAAATGAGACAAATTTGATCTATAACTACTATTTTTTATTTATGATGTTGTATAATTCATTCTATATTTAATAAACTAAAAATAAAACATAATTTCAAATTTGATTTCAATTGCAGACAATTTTTCAAGTTTCGTCGGAAGGCTATGGAATGTTATTTATATGATTTCCATAATTTCTAGCATAATGCTTGTTCGTTTTAATACTACATGGGGAATAACTGAAAAAGTGTTTTGAGGTATATCAGTGTCTCGCATAGGCTAAGACCGAGACCTGAGATCACTGTTACCCTTAATTCACTGTTATTTTACCTTTATACAGGGTTTCCGGATATTATGGTGAAATATTTTAGTACATGATAGTAGAGGTAAAAAAAAGAAAAATAAGTTCAAACAAGCATAGGTGCTTGGATTATAGTGCGTCGTTTTCCGTATGTGTGTCGGAAGCAATCGCCATTTAAAAATGGCACAAAGTAGAAATTTTATACTTATTACAAAAATAGTTTTTGATAGTGGTCTTTCATGTACTAAGTTTGAAGTTTGTACGTTAAGAGATTCGTGTGATATAGTAAAATATGTAAAAATCACAAATAGACACACAGACGGCAAACGAAGCATTTAAGAACCTTTGTTTGGATAAACTTTTTATCCCATTTTTTACCTCTACTATCACATACTAAAATATTTAACCATGATTTCCGGACAACCTGTATTTATTTAGTAGCCGTGTTTAGTATAGATGAATACAAAAAAGGGGACTCTATTTGAACCCGTCGTCAAATGGTCTTCCCTCCAATCCTGTGTTAGCTTAGAAATAACAACTAAAGAAGACGTAGATACGTCACTAACAAGTTATATAAGAAATCGCTAGTTATTGAACCACAAGATTCTTTCTATTCATTTTGGTGTCAAGTTAAAGAAATAAAAATTCAATAATGTTATTTTTTGCTTGTTATTTTTTGCTAAGAGTTGTGTAAGATTATATGGATTTTACGAATAAAATTAAAATCGAACATGGACGTCATTTTCCATAATGGCGGAGCTAGCACAACTGACCCGAAGTAGGAAAGTTTCGTTTTGACTAAATACGAGTTGGTGCACATTTTCCAGCAAAATATATTCGCGTTAAATTTTTCGACTGCTAAAATCTTTTTTGACTATTAATGGAAAACTAACCTAAAATACAAAAAAAAAAATGTAAACTACCATTACGCTTAGTATACCAATAAATCAACTTAAAAACTAAAAAATGTAAATCGTACACTGGACTTTATTTGTTTAATATATAAATATAATAAATACCTTTTTTTGAACGTCCACGTACAGCTGTGGTATGAAATTGTCAGTGAAGCAGTAAAAAAATGGTTGAATCACTTTTTTATAACTGACCTTATTGAAAGCCGTGACTAGTGTCGTATGTGACGGTGGCGTTGAGAACTATGGGTAGGAGACTGAATAAATTACGTCATCTTAAAAAATAGAGGAGGGGTCGAGAGGTCTAGATTAAATGACGGTAAGATGACGTGCATGGAAAGGGGGTGAGATGACGTCATTTTTTAAATTAGAAAAATCAAATCAGAAAAAATGTTACTCACTCTCCTATTTCGCCCTTTGGTTTAGAGATTAAATTTAAGACCAGAAGCTTCTTTAAAGACAAAAAACTAACGTGATATGCTCCAATGTTGAAGTTGTAGGCAGTTTCTACGAGAATATTTAACTGCTGCATTTAACATATCTTCACTGCTTATTTACTTCATTGCCACTCTTAATGTACCTCAATAAAATTCGACCTCATGTTTTATTTTTGTATTTTACATGTAATTGAGTCGATATTCGCAAAATGCTTCAAGTGAGGTACTATTTACAATTATTTATTAACTCGTTTAAAGAGTAATTTATTGGCAACCTTTTTAAATCGATTTAACTCTTGATAATACTCGCTTAATCTACAAAATACCGCACGTCCATAGCTTCCAGTATATGCCCCTCTCAACTTCTGTGTGTCATATATGATACTGAGTCATACAGGTCATTTTCTAGTATGAGTGATTATCACATCGACCGTATCTGCATACAGTTGCAGCCATAGTGATTATTTATACGTAAATTACATACTGTTAATTCATGCAGAAACATCAATTACAGTTATTTCTTGCAGAAACATCGATAGCTATTTCATGCAATAACAATAACAGTTACCTTACACAAAAACGGCAGTTTCAGTAATTTGTTACGTACTTTTTGAGAAATAAATGACATTTACACTTCGAGGAAACGCTATTTTGTGTAAGGAGCCGATGTTTGTTTTCATCATACTGACACAGAAACATCTTTCTGTGTCTTTTTGTTGGCTCGAAAGTCACTCATTCCCGATACCAGTCTAGGAAAAACGTATTAAGTGTATTATCCTATTTAATTTCAGAAAAATATGAGCATTATTCAAAATTACAAGCTTGACACTTATAAGATAAAATTTTAATTTGTTCCCGGCTACGACTACAGGAAACGGAAGTAAACAACGAGCATTAAAATGAGTTACAATGTTTCAAACTGGATAGAAATATTTTTTAACTGAATTTGAAAAAGTTATACTGAAAATATATTATTACACTTTGTTAGTAGTAAAAAATGTAATTAAATCGTTTAAGTAAGAAATCTTGGAAATTTTCGAGTTCCAACAAAATTTGCATAAATTTGTAGAAACATATTTTTTTATAATACTTAAAGATATTGAGGTTATTTGTGTAAAAATAAATTTTAATAATTTCTAAACAAATTTTAATTTAAAACATTTTAAAGTAAAAATTAAATAATGAAATAAATTACCTTATCCAATCACTGTTATTTTATATGACGACATGTTTAGTTTTTCGGAACATTATCAGGTCAGATAATTGTAGCCACAATAATCTATGTATCATTACATTGTGGCAAGTCGATTGATTCAATAAAATGCGATGGTCTCTGTATTTAAAAGTTGTCATATTGTTGGAAGTTCCTTCAAGCAAAGGTTCAAAGAACATATGCTAAAACATTCACTCAATCAACAATCCACATATGCTGAACACTTAGCATCAGAAGGTCACAACTAAAAATCAATTGAAAAGAACATGGAAATCATTGAAGTTTTACCTAAAAGTTTTAAGCGTGACGTGAAAGAAGAATTTAACATTTATAAAGCAAAAAAGACTGACCCCAATAACATCCTAAATGAGCAAACTTCATTCAGCCAAACATAATTTTTGATACATATACAGTCAAATTAAAAAGCAAAGAAGTATAAAGTGAGAACAAAAAGAACATTCAAAACTTAAAATAAACAAGGCAGTGGATGAATAAGAAGAATAACACCTTCAGTGATTCAGTATTGTTCAGTCTGAGATAGTGATTAGTGTGGCCAGCATAGCTCAAGATTTCATAAGTTTGAGCCTTTTAACAATATGATAACTTTTAAATGCAGTGACCATCGCATTTTATTGAATCAATTGAATTGCCTCAATGTAATGATAGATTGATTAATGTGGCGGCAAGTACCTAATCTGAGGAACGAAACATGTTGTCATATAAAATAACAGTGATCGGGTAAGGTAATTTATTTCACTATTTATATATTCCACTGGCTCACAATGAATAACATAAAAATTAAAAATATATTTTAAAACCTAACAATGTAAAAGACTGAACTATAGTCTCTTTACATCAAAACTAAATTTAAGAATAAAACAAACAAATTCAATAAGAAAATTTTGGTTATACTGTATATTAATTTTTTTCATAAATTTCAAAAATTTATTTTAAAACTAATATGTTTTCGGGATTTTTTTTATAATTTTAAAACTATTTCAAATATGGCGAGTATCTCACAAAGCCTACAAAAATATATTTAAACCCTTTTAATATAAAATCTTTCACAAAAAATGTATCATAGTTTTAAACAAAACAAATTTTCGTGGGAAAAACAGTTTTGAGGTTAGTTATCAATGTATCACACAGTTCATTCAATTCCAAAAATCTTTATTCAAAAATTCTTTGGTGCATAATTTATCATACCCCATGTGCACTGGCACGAGCGGGATAAGAAATCAATTAAATACAATTTAGCAATTATCAATTAGCTGGTGATGGCAGTTCTTATATTTAATAAATACAACACTTACAATATAAAATAATAAATATTCACATACAGGAAAAACAAATAAATAATAGCAAAGTAGCAATAAAAATTAATAACAACAAAAAACATCAACAACTAAGACCAACATGATTAATATCTGATCAGAGAGCAACAGAACAAAATGGAACAGTCCAAGAGTAGGAACAACAGATGAGTTGATTCTGAGGTATCTGACTTATAACAATCAGGGCATGTTTATTAATTTTTGAAGAATATTTTAAAAAGATACTGGCTTTCTCTATTCCCACCTCTTACTAACACTTTTAAAAGTTTTTTTTAGATTTTTTTTACAGTTCTATTTGTATAAAATGACATTTATATCATTTGAAAAATTATTAAAAAGTGCAATTGCTTTAAACGTAAGCTGTTTCCTAATGATTTCATTTCTGTACCTTGGAACAAATCTAAGTTTAAACTCAACTATAAACATTAACTATATCAGCTGATTTAACTTTTAAATACTCTTAATCTAGGTTATCTCAAAACCTGTTTTAAACTAGAATGGTGCAAACGGCGCTAACTTGGTACATGTATGACCAATATCAAGAACTATTTTTATAAGCAGTATCAAATATCTACTTTGTGCCATTGAAAAATGGCGATTGTTTTTTCTGCTTTCTAAGATAAATATCTTAAAAACTGAAATTTTAGAAACATTATCGCCATTTTGATATAAATAAATGATTTATTGCAGGTATACATACATAACAAAATATATAACATGCAACTTTATAAATAACGTAACAAAACTGAATTCCATTTACACACCACGTGGGGACATAGTACAAAATATAAATTCGATACTGCTTACAAAAATAGTTCTTGATAATGGTCATCCATGTACTAAGTTTGAAGTTTTCCGTACGATACCTACGAAGAGGTTCGTGAGATATAGTTAAATATGTAAAAAAAAACAGAAACAGTCACACAGACGGAAAACGAAGCACCTTAGAACCTATGTTTACATAAGCTTTTTTCTTCCTCTATACTAAAATATTTAACCATAATTTCCGGACAACCTGTATTTATTAGCCGTGTTTAGTCTAGATGAATACAAAAAAAAAAAAGAAAAAAGAGAATACATTTGAACCCGTCATCAAATGGCCTCCCCTCCAATTCTGTTTTAGATCATAAATAACAGCTGAGGAAGACGTGGTTGCGTCACTGTTGAGTCCCTTAAGAAATCGCTAGTTATTGAACCGCATCTTTTTTTTACTATACATCTTGGTGTCAAGTTAATAAAATTTAAATGCAATAAAGTTTTTTTTGCTAATTAGTTTTTAAGAGGTGTGTAAAGATTACATGGATTTCATGATTAAAATTTTTAATGGAACATGGCCGCCATTTTCCATTATGGCGGAGCTAGCTCAACTGACCCGAAGTAGAAAAGTTTGGTGTTGACTCAATACGATTTGGTCTACATTTCCCAGCAAAACATATTTGCGTTAAATTTTTGATTGCTAAAACCTATTTTGACTAATAATTTTTGTTTATTTGTTTAATCTAGATGAATATAAAAAAGAATAAAGGAGAATCCATATGAACCCGTCATGAAATGGCCTCCCCTCCAATTCCAGTTTGGAAAAGACAGCTGAAGAAGACGTGGATACGTCACTGTTGAGTCACATAAAAAATCGATAATTAGTTATTGAACCACATGTTTTTCTATTAATCTTGGTGTCAAGTCAATGAAATTAAAATGCAATAATATATATTTTTTTCTAATTAGTCTAAGAGATGTGTAAAAATTATATGGATTTTATTATTAAAATGTAAATCGAACATGACCACCATTTTTCATAATGGCGGAGCTAGCTCAACTGACCCGAAGTATAAAAGTTTGTTTATTACTTAATACGAATTGGTGGACATTTTCCAGCAAAACATATTCGCGTTAAATTTTTCGATTGCTAAAACCTGTTTTGACTCATAATAGAAAACTAACCTAAAATAATTATAACAAAATAAAATTTTCAATAAATGTTTTTTTATTTAAATATAATAAATTCTTTTTACCTTTTACCTTTAAATATAAGTACCTTAATACCTCTTACCTTTACATTTTACCTTTTTCCTTGTCAAAAACTTCGTCATTATAACCTGTTTTGAATAGACTAAATAATAGTAAACAATGTTTTTTAATAAATCAACCGAAGTACAAAAAACGACACTTCCATTAGGCATGATTTGTTTAGTATATAAATATAATAAATATCTTTTTTTCACCGTCCACGTACAGCTGTGCTAAGAAATCGTCAATGAAGCAGTAAAAAAAATGGTTGAACCACTTATTTTAAAACTAACCTTTATTGAAAGCCGTGACTACGTAGTGTCGTAGGTGACGTTGATGGTGTAATGGGGACTATGGGTAGAGGACCCTAACATACATCTATGGGAACTATGGGTAACATACGTCATCTCAAATAGGAAGGAGGGATCTAGATTAATGACGCTAAGATGACGTTCATGGAGGGGGGGGGAATAATATTAAGATGACGTCATTATTCAAATCAAGTATTATTCAAGCCATCAAAAAGGAACAAAAAACACATGGCGTAAGTATGACGAAAAATGTTATCCACCCTCTTATGAGTCTTCGCCCTTGGATTGGAGATAAATTTAAGACCAGAAGCTTCTTTGATGACAAAATCTAACGTAATATGCT
Source organism: Flexamia atlantica (assembly GCA_035578135.1). Classification (NCBI taxonomy): domain Eukaryota; kingdom Metazoa; phylum Arthropoda; class Insecta; order Hemiptera; family Cicadellidae; genus Flexamia; species Flexamia atlantica. Next base: position 20,822,005 of record JAQJVK010000004.1, on the reverse strand, counting down.
CCAATAATGAAGTTGAAGGCAGTTTGAACGAGAATACTTAACTGCTGCATTTAACATATCTTCACCGCTTAGTTACTTCATTGCTACACTTAATATACCTAAATGAAATTCGACCTCATCATTTTTGTATTCTTACTTTTGTTCGAGCCGATGTTTCGCAAGGTTCTTCAACAATTATTTATACAACTATACAATTATTTATTAACTCGCTTAAAGGGTAATTTATTCGTACCCTTTTTATACCGACTTAACTAGATACATTAGCTATATTGCTTGAAATGGCGACCTACCCAGGTAGGTATTTTAAGCCAAGTATGAATAACAGATGAGTAAAGGAAATCTTGATAATACTCCCTAAATCCACGAAATACTGCACTTGTAGGCCTATAGTCTTCCAGTCGCTTCCAGTATGTTCCCCATCACTTCCGCTTGCCATATCTGATACTGGCATTCTAGTAGTTTAGTATGAGTCATTATTACGTAAATTACCATATCTGCATACACGTGCAGCCATAGCGATTATTCAAACAGAAAGTACATATTGCTATTTCGTGCAGAAACATAAATTTACAGTTATTTCATGCAGCATCATCAATTAACAGTTATTTCGTGGGGAAACATCAATGACGGTTATTTCATGCAGAAACATGAATGACAATTACTTCATGCACTAACATCAACAGGTACTTCATGCAGAAACAAGAATGACAATTATTTCACGCAATAACATCAACAGGTACTTCATGCAGAAACATGAATGCCAATTATTTCACGCAATAACATCAACAGGTACTTCATGCAGAAACATGAATGACAATTATTTCATGCACTAACATCAACAGGTACTTCATGCAGAAACATCAATGACAATTATTTCATGCACTAACATCGACAGGTACTTCATGTAGAAACATCAATGACAATTATTTCATGCACTAACATCAACAGGTACTTCATGCAGAGATTTGAATGACAATTATTTCATGCACTAACATCAACAGGTACTTCATGCAGAAACATCAATGACAATTATTTCATGCACTAACATCAACAGGTACTTCATGCAGAAACATGACAGGTATTTCATGCGGAAACATCAATGACGGTTATTTCATGCAGAAACATGAATGACAATTATTTCAAGCATAAACGTCGACAGGTATTTCATACAGAATTGGCAATAACTCACCTCCGTCACACTTACTCAGATCCGCCATTCTACTTTACATAGAAACAGCAGTTTCAGTTATTTGTTACGTACTTATAGAGAAAAGAAATAAAAATGTCATTTACACTTCGAGGGAATGCTAATTTGTTGCAAGGGTCCGATAGTTTTGTTTTTATCATATTGACACCGAAACATCTGCTTCCTGTTCCCTTTTGTTGGTTCGAAAGTTGCCCATCGCCGAAACTGTTCGGTGTGAGTGAAAAGTTTCTGTACGTTTACAGGAAACAGAAGTGAAAAATCAGCTGATTCCAGCAAACCGACGTTTAATGCATTTTTATCCCGCTCGCATGAAAATCTCACACTCGCCTCCGGCTCGCGCAGGAATTGTCAAGCTCGTCCGGCAAAACTCTACTTTCTGGCCCGTATACAATTTTCTAGAATTGCGGGCACCAAATAGAGTGAGTGAGTGGATGCGCTGCTGCCGAAATAATAGTTTATTACAGTATTTGCTTAGAGATAACTAAACAAAAAGTTATACGTAAAAGGTCCTGAAAAACGTAAATAAAGTTTTGAAAGCTCAACAAAAACATTTCATTTGATCATGTCAACTGAAGTTTAGCAGACGATTTGGTGAGTTTCTAGTTTTTGCCGCCTTCCCTATTTGGTGCTCGCGACTATAATACTATCAAAACGCGTAATTAAAAATACAAATATAATCCTAAACTAAAAGTACCCTTCTATATCAGCCTAGCCTTGACTCATGGTTCATTAGATTAACGAATTAATACATAGTATAATTATATGATTACACTTGTTTAATTATTCAATTAGGTTTAACCAAAATCCGTAGTGAAACTGACTTTTAAGTTTCAGTCTCCAGTTGAAAACCATTACAGTTCGAAGAGAGCTAATCCTTACATTTCCGTTTCACTGACCGAATTCTCGATGAAAAATCGCAGAAAAATATACCTACTCATAACCCTAACCTATTCACCTCCTCTATATTAAACTAATGAAAACATAAACCGAACAAACCACGTTCTAGTGTGACTTCATGACTCCACCAAAGAGGTCACAGCAGGGCAATCAGCTTACGTAATATTACATAATCCAGGCTACTCAGACGGCTCCAGGGAAGACGCTCCAGGAGAGGACAAGAAGAAATAGAAGAGGAGAGAAAGTCAGCGTCCTTGGAGACCGAGGCTCAATTGTCTACAACTGCCATCTGTATCGGTGATGAAACCGAGGGAGCGCTGCCCTCTGGTCGGTACATCTTGTGGTGGGTGGGACAATGGATATTACAGGTAGAGTCAAAAGACGTGGCTAGACGCTGCCTTCTGGTCGGTACATCTTGTGGTGGGTGGGACAATGGATATTACAGGTAGAGTCAAAAGACGTGGCTAGACGCTGCCTTCTGGTCGGTACATCTTGTGGTGGGTGGGACAATGGATATTACAGGTAGAGTCAAAAGACGTGGCTAGACGCTGCCCTCTGGTCGGTACATCTTGTGGTGGGTGGGACAATGGATATTACAGGTAGAGTCAAAAGACGTGGCTAGACGCTGCCTTCTGGTCGGTACATCTTGTGGTGGGTGGGACAATGGATATTACAGGTAGAGTCAAAAGACGTGGCTAGACGCTGCCTTCTGGTCGGTACATCTTGTGGTGGGTGGGACAATGGATATTACAGGTAGAGTCAAAAGACGTGGCTAGACGCTGCCTTCTGGTCGGTACATCTTGTGGTGGGTGGGACAATGGATATTACAGGTAGAGTCAAAAGACGTGGCTAGACGCTGCCTTCTGGTCGGTACATCTTGTGGTGGGTGGGACAATGGATATTACAGGTAGAGTCAAAAGACGTGGCTAGACGCTGCCTTCTGGTCGGTACATCTTGTGGTGGGTGGGACAATGGATATTACAGGTAGAGTCAAAAGACGTGGCTAGACGCTGCCTTCTGGTCGGTACATCTTGTGGTGGGTATGACAATGGATATTACAGGTAGAGTCAAAAGACGTGGCTAGACGCTGCCTTCTGGTCGGTACATCTTGTGGTGGGTGGGACAATGGATATTACAGGTAGAGTCAAAAGACGTGGCTAGACGCTGCCCTCTGGTCGGTACATATTGTGGTGGGTGGGACAATGGATATTACAGGTAGAGTCAAAAGACGTGGCTAGACGCTGCCTTCTGGTCGGTACATCTTGTGGTGGGTGGGACAATGGATATTACAGGTAGAGTCAAAAGACGTGGCTAGACGCTGCCTTCTGGTCGGTACATCTTGTGGTGGGAGGGATAATGGAGGATATTACAGGTAGAGTCAAAAGACGTGGCTAGACGCTGCCTTCTGGTCGGTACATCTTGTGGTGGGTGGGACAAAGGATATTACAGGTAGAGTCAAAAGACGTGGCTAGACGCTGCCTTCTGGTCGGTACATCTTGTGGTGGGAGGGATAATGGAGGATTTTACATGTAGAGTCAAAAGACGTGGCTAGTCGCTGCCTTCTGGTCGGCACATCTTGTGGTGGGTGGGACAATGGAGGATATTACAGGTGGAGTCAAAAGACGTGGCTAGACGCTGCCCTCTGGTCGGTACATCTTGTGGTGGGTGGGACAATGGATATTACAGGTAGAGTCAAAAGACGTGGCTAGACGCTGCCTTCTGGTCGGTACATCTTGTGGTGGGTGGGACAATGGATATTACAGGTAGAGTCAAAAGACGTGGCTAGACGCTGCCTTCTGGTCGGTACATCTTGTGGTGGGTGGGACAATGGATATTACAGGTAGAGTCAAAAGACGTGGCTAGACGCTGCCTTCTGGTCGGTACATCTTGTGGTGGGTGGGACAATGGATATTACAGGTAGAGTAAAAAGACGTGGCTAGACGCTGCCTTCTGGTCGGTACATCTTGTGGTGGGTGGGACAATGGATATTACAGGTAGAGTCAAAAGACGTGGCTAGACGCTGCCTTCTGGTCGGTACATCTTGTGGTGGGTGGGACAATGGATATTACAGGTAGAGTCAAAAGACGTGGCTAGACGCTGCCTTCTGGTCGGTACATCTTGTGGTGGGTGGGACAATGGATATTACAGGTAGAGTCAAAAGACGTGGCTAGACGCTGCCTTCTGGTCGGTACATCTTGTGGTGGGTGGGACAATGGATATTACAGGTAGAGTCAAAAGACGTGGCTAGACGCTGCCCTCTGGTCGGTACATATTGTGGTGGGTGGGACAATGGATATTACAGGTAGAGTCAAAAGACGTGGCTAGACGCTGACTTCTGGTCGGTACATCTTGTGGTGGGTGGGACAATGGATATTACAGGTAGAGTCAAAAGACGTGGCTAGACGCTGCCTTCTGGTCGGTACATCTTGTGGTGGGAGGGATAATGGAGGATATTACAGGTAGAGTCAAAAGACGTGGCTAGACGCTGCCTTCTGGTCGGTACATCTTGTGGTGGGAGGGATAATGGAGGATTTTACATGTAGAGTCAAAAGACGTGGCTAGTCGCTGCCTTCTGGTCGGCACATCTTGTGGTGGGTGGGACAATGGAGGATATTACAGGTGGAGTCAAAAGACGTGGCTAGACGCTGCCCTCTGGTCGGTACATCTTGTGATGGGTGGGACAATGGATATTACAGGTAGAGTCAAAAGACGTGGCTAGACGCTGCCTTCTGTTTGGTACAACTTGTGGTGGGTGGGACAATGGATATTACAGGTAGAGTCAAAAGACGTGGCTAGACGCTGCCTTCTGGTCGGTACATCTTGTGGTGGGTGGGACAATGGATATTACAGGTAGAGTCAAAAGACGTGGCTAGACGCTGCCTTCTGGTCGGTACATCTTGTGGTGGGTGGGACAATGGATATTACAGGTAGAGTCAAAAGACGTGGCTAGACGCTGCCTTCTGGTCGGTACATCTTGTGGTGGGTGGGACAATGGATATTACAGGTAGAGTCAAAAGACGTGGCTAGACGCTGCCTTCTGGTCGGTACATCTTGTGGTGGGTGGGACAATGGATATTACAGGTAGAGTCAAAAGACGTGGCTAGACGCTGCCTTCTGGTCGGTACATCTTGTGGTGGGAGGGATAATGGAGGATATTACAGGTAGAGTCAAAAGACGTGGCTAGACGCTGCCTTCTGGTCGGTACATCTTGTGGTGGGAGGGATAATGGAGGATTTTACATGTAGAGTCAAAAGACGTGGCTAGTCGCTGCCTTCTGGTCGGCACATCTTGTGGTGGGTGGGACAATGGAGGATATTACAGGTGGAGTCAAAAGACGTGGCTAGACGCTGCCTTCTGGTCGGTACATCTTGTGGTGGGTGGGACAATGGATATTACAGGTAGAGTCAAAAGACGTGGCTAGTCGCTGCCTTCTGGTCGGTACATCTTGTGGTGGTGGGACATTGGAGGATATTACAGGTAGAGTCAAAAGACGTGGCTAGACGCTGCCTTCTGGTCGGTACATCTTGTGGTGGGTGGGACAATGGAGGATATTACAGGTAGAGTCAAAAGACGTGGCTAGACGCTGCCTTCTGGTCGGTACATCTTGTGGTGGGTGGGACACTGGAGGATATTACAGGTAGAGTCAAAAGGCGTGGCTAGACGCTGCCTTCTGGTCGGTACATCTTGTGGTGGTGGGACACTGGAGGATATTACAGGTAGAGTCAAAAGACGTGGCTAGACGCTGCCTTCTGGTCGGTACATCTTGTGGTGGGTGGGACAATGGAGGATATTACAGGTAGAGTCAAAAGACGTGGCTAGACGCTGCCTTCTGGTCGGTACATCTTGTGGTGGGTGGGACAATGGAGGATATTACAGGTAGAGTCAAAAGGCGTGGCTAGACGCTGCCTTCTGGTCGGCACATCTTGTGGTGGGTGGGACAATGGAGGATATTACAGGTAGAGTCAAAAGGCGTGGCTAGACGCTGCCTTCTGGTCGGTACATCTTGTGGTGGGTGGGACAATGGAGGATATTACAGGTAGAGTCAAAAGACGTGGCTAGACGCTGCCTTCTGGTCGGTACATCTTGTGGTGGTGGGACATTGGAGGATATTACAGGTAGAGTCAAAAGACGTGGCTAGACGCTGCCTTCTGGTCGGTACATCTTGTGGTGGGTGGGACAATGGAGGATATTACAGGTAGAGTCAAAAGACGTGGTTAGACGCTGCCTTCTGGTCGGTACATCTTGTGGTGGGTGGGACACTGGAGGATATTACAGGTAGAACGTTGCCTTCTGCTCGGTACATCTTGTGGTGGTGGGACACTGGAGGATATTACAGGTAGAGTCAAAAGACGTGGCTAGACGCTGCCTTCTGGTCGGTACATCTTGTGGTGGGTGGGACAATGGAGGATATTACAGGTAGAGTCAAAAGACGTGGCTAGACGCTGCCTTCTGGTCGGTACATCTTGTGGTGGGTGGGACAATGGAGGATATTACAGGTAGAGTCAAAAGGCGTGGCTAGACGCTGCCTTCTGGTCGGCACATCTTGTGGTGGGTGGGACAATGGAGGATATTACAGGTAGAGTAAAAAGGCGTGGCTAGACGCTGCCTTCTGGTCGGTACATCTTGTGGTGGGTGGGACAATGGAGGATATTACAGGTAGAGTCAAAAGGCGTGGCTAGACGCTGCCTTCCGGTCGGCACATCTTGTGGTGGGTGGGACGGTGGGACAATGGAGGATATTACAGGTAGAGTCAAAAGACGTGACTAGACGCTGCCTTCTGGTCGGTACATCTTGTGGTGGGTGGGACAATGAAGGATATTACAGGTAGAGTTAAAAGACGTGGCTAGACGCTGCCTTCTGGTCGGTACATCTTGTGGTGGGTGGGACAATGGAGGATATTACAGGTAGAGTTAAAAGACGTGGCTAGACGCTGCCTTCTGGTCGGTCCATCTTGTGGTGGGTGGGACAATGGAGGATATTACAGGTAGAGTTAAAAGACGTGGCTAGACGCTGCCTTCTGGTCGGTACATCTTGTTGTGGGTGGGACACTGGATATTACAGGTAGAGTCAAAAGACGTGGCTAGACGCTGCCTTCTGGTCGGTACATCTTGTGGTGGGTGAGACAATGGAGGATATTACAGGTAGAGTTAAAAGACGTGGCTAGACGCTGCCTTCTGGTCGGTACATCTTGTGGGTGGGTGGGACAATGGATATTACAGGTAGAGTCAAAAGACGTGGCTAGACGCTGCCTTCTGGTCGGTACATCTTGTGGTGGGTGGGACACTGGATATTACAGGTAGGGTCAAAAGACGTGGCTAGACGCTGCCTTCTGGTCGGTACATCTTGTGGGTGGGTGGGACACTGGATATTACAGGTAGAGTCAAAAGACGTGGCTAGACGCTGCCTTCTGGTCGGTACATCTTGTGGGTGGGTAGGACCATGGATATTACAGGTAGAGTCAAAAGACGTGGCTAGACGCTGCCTTCTGGTCGGTATATCTTGTGGGTGGGGGGGACAATGGAGGATATTACAGGTAGAGTCCAAAGGCGTGACTAGACGCTTCCTTCTGGTCGGTACATCTTGTGGTGGGTGGGACACTGGAGGATATTACAGGTAGAGACAAAAGACGTGGCTAGACGCTGCCTTCGGGTCGGTACATCTTGTGGGTGGGAGGGACAATGGAGGATATTACTGGTAGAGTCAAAAGACGTGGCTAGACGCTGCCTTCTGGTCGGTACATCTTGTGGTGGGTGAGACAATGGAGGATATTACAGGTAGAGTTAAAAGACGTGGCTAGACGCTGCCTTCTGGTCGGTACATCTTGTGGGTGGGTGGGACAATGGATATTACAGGTAGAGTCAAAAGACGTGGCTAGACGCTGCCTTCTGGTCGGTACATCTTGTGGGTGGGAGGGACAATGGAGGATATTACAGGTAGAGTCAAAAGACGTGGCTAGACGCTGCCTTCTGGTCGGTACATCTTGTGGGTGGGGGGGGGGACACTGGAGGATATTACAGGTAGTGTCAAAAGACGTGGCTAGACGCTGCCTTCTGGTCGGCACATCTTGTGGTGGGTGGGACAATGGAGGATATTACAGGTAGAGTCAAAAGACGTGGCTAGACGCTGCCTTCTGGTCGGTACATCTTGTGGTGGGTTGGACAATGGAGGATGTTACAGGTAGAGTCAAAAGACGTGGCTAGACGCTGCCTTCTGGTCGGTATATCTTGTGGTGGGTGGGACAATGGAGGATATTACAGGTAGAGTCAAAAGACGTGGCTAGACGCTGCCTTCTGGTCGGTACATCTTGTGGGTGGGGGGGACAATGGAGGATATTACAGGTAGAGTCAAAAGACGTGGCTAGACGCTGCCTTCTGGTCGGTACATCTTGTGGGTGGGTGGGACAATGGAGGATATTACAGGTAGAGTCAAAAGACGTGGCTGGACGCTGCCTTCTGGTCGGTACATCTTGTGGTTGGGGGGGACAATGGAGGATATTACAGGTAGAGTCAAAAGACGTGGCTAGATGTTGCATTCTGGTCGGTACATCTTGTGGGTGGGGGGGACACTGGAGGATATTACAGGTAGAGTCAAAAGACGTGGATAGACGCTGCCTACTGGTCGGTACATCTTCTGGGTGGGGGGGACCAAGGAGGATATTACAGGTAGAGTCAAAAGATGTGGCTAGACGCTGCCTTCTGGTCGGTACATCTTGTGGGTGGGTGGGACAATGGAGGATATTACAGGTAGAGTCAAAAGACGTGGCTAGACGCTGCCTTCTGGTCGGTACATCTTGTGGGTGGAGGGGACACTGGAGGATATTACAGGTAGAGTCAAAAGACGTGGCTAGACGCTGCCTTCTGGTCGGTACATCTTGTGGTGGGAGGGACAATGGAGGATATTACAGGTAGAGTCAAAAGACATGGCTAGACGCTGCCTTCTGGTCGGTACATCTTGTGGTGGGTGGGACAATGGAGGATGTTACAGGTAGAGTCAAAAGACGTGGCTAGACGCTGCCTTCTGGTCGGTACATCTTGTGGTGGGTGGGACAATGGAGGATGTTACAGGTAGAGTCAAAAGACGTGGCTAGACGCTGCCTTCTGGTCGGTACATCTTTTGGTGGGTGGGACAATGGAGGATGTTACAGGTAGAGTCAAAAGACGTGGCTAGACGCTGCCTTCTGGTCGGTACATCTTGTGGTGGGTGGGACAAAGGAGGATATTACAGGTAGGGTCAAAAGACGTGGCTAGACGCTGCCTTCTGGTCGGTACATCTTGTGGGTGGGTGGGACACTGGAGGATACTACAGGTAGAGTCAAAAGACGTGGCTAGACGCTGCCCTCTGGTCGGTACATCTTGTGGGTGGGTGGGACACTGGAGGATATTACAGGTAGAGTCAAAAGACGTGGCTAGACGCTGCCTTCTGGTCGGTACATCTTGTGGGTGGGTGGGACAATGGAGGATATTACAGGTAGAGTCAAAAGACGTGGCCAGACGCTGCCTTCTTGTCGGTACATCTTGTGGTGGGTGGGACAATGGAGGATATTACAGGTAGAGTCAAAAGACGTGGCTAGACGCTTCCTTCTGGTCGGTACATCTTGTGGTGGGTGGGACACTGGATATTACAGGTAGAGTCAAAAGACGTGGCTAGACGCTGCCTTCTGGTCAGTACATCTTGTGGTGGGTGGGACAATGGAGAATGTTACAGGTAGAGTCAAAAGACGTGGCTAGACGCTGCCTTCTGGTCGGTACATCTTGTGGTGGGTGGGACAATGGAGGATGTTACAGGTAGAGTCAAAAGACGTGGCTAGACGCTGCATTCTGGTTGGTACATCTTGTGGTGGGTGGGACAATGGAGGATGTTACAGGTAGAGTCAAAAGACGTGGCTAGACGCTGCCTTCTGGTCGGTACATCTTGTGGGTGGGGGGGACAATGGAGGATATTACAGGTAGAGTCAAAAGACGTGGCTAGATGCTGCCTTCTGGTCGGTACATCTTGTGGGTGGGGGGGACAATGGAGGATATTACAGGTAGAGTCAAAAGACGTGGATAGACGCTGCCTACTGGTCGGTACATCTTGTGGGTGGGGGGGACCAAGGAGGATATTACAGGTAGAGTCAAAAGATGTGGCTAGACGCTGCCTTCTGGTCGGTACATCTTGTGGGTGGGTGGGACAATGGAGGATATTACAGGTAGAGTCAAAAGACGTGGCTAGACGCTGCCTTATGGTCGGTACATCTTGTGGTGGGTGGGACAATGGAGGATGTTACAGGTAGAGTCAAAAGACGTGGCTAGACGCTGCCTTCTGGTCGGTACATCTTGTGGTGGGTGGGACAATGGAGGATGTTACAGGTAGAGTCAAAAGACGTGGCTAGACGCTGCCTTCTGGTCGGTACATCTTGTGGTGGGTGGGACAATGGAGGATGTTACAGGTAGAGTCAAAAGACGTGGCTAGACGCTGCATTCTGGTCGGTACATCTTGTGGTGGGTGGGACAATGGAGGATATTACAGGTAGAGTCAAAAGACGTGGCTAGACGCTGCCTTCTGGTCGGTACATCTTGTGGGTGGGTGGGACACTGGAGGATACTACAGGTAGAGTCAAAAGACGTGGCTAGACGCTGCACTCTGGTCGGTACATTTTGTGGGTGGGTGGGACACTGGAGGATATTACAGGTAGAGTCAAAAGACGTGGCTAGATGCTGCCTTCTGGTCGGTACATCTTGTGGGTGGGTGGGACAATGGAGGATATTACAGGTAGAGTCAAAAGACGTGGCTAGACGCTTCCTTCTGGTCGGTACATCTTGTGGTGGGTGGGACACTGGATATTACAGGTAGAGTCAAAAGACGTGGCTAGACGCTGCCTTCTGGTCGGTACATCTTGTGTTGGGTGGGACACTGGATATTACAGGTAGAGTCAAAAGACGTGGCTAGACGCTGCCTTCTGGTCGGTACATCTTGTGGTGGGTGGGAAAATGGAGGATGTTACAGGTAGAGTCAAAAGACGTGGCTAGGCGCTGCCTTCTGGTCGGTACATCTTGTGGTGGGTGGGACACTGGATATTACAGGTAGAGTCAAAAGACGTGGCTAGACGCTGCCTTCTGGTCGGTACATCTTGTGGTGGGTGGAACAATGGATATTACAGGTAGAGTCAAAAGACGTGACTAGACGCTGCCTTCTTGTCGGCACATCTTGTGGTGGGTAGGACGGTGGGACAATGGAGGATATTTCAGGTAGAGTTAAAAGACGTGGCTAGACGCTGCCTTCTGGTCGGTACATCTTGTGGTGGGTGGGACAATGGAAGATATTACAGGTAGAGTTAAAAGACGTGGCTAGACGCTGCCTTCTGGTCGGTACATCTTGTGGGTGGGTGTGACACTGGATATTACAGGTAGAGTCAAAAGACGTGGCTAGACGCTGCCTTCTGGTCGGTACATCTTGTGGTGGGTGAGACAATGGAGGATATTACAGGTAGAGTTAAAAGACGTGGCTAGACGCTGCCTTCTGGTCGGTACATCTTGTGGTGGGTTGGACACTGGATATTACAGGTAGAGTCAAAAGACGTGGCTAGACGCTGCCTTCTGGTCGGCACATCTTGTGGTGGGTGAGACAATGGAGGATATTACAGGTAGTGTTAAAAGACGTGGCTAGACGCTGCCTTCTGGTCGGTACATCTTGTGGTGGGTTGGACACTGGATATTACAGGTAGAGTCAAAAGACGTGGCTAGACGCTGCCTTCTGGTCGGTACATCTTGTGGTGGGTGGGACACTGGATATTACAGGTAGAGTCAAAGACGTGGCTAGACGCTGCCTTCTGGTCGGTACATCTTGTGGGTGGGTGGGACAATGGATATTACAGGTAGAGTCAAAAGACGTGGCTAGACGCTGCCTTCTGGTCGGTACATCTTGTGGGTGGGGGGGACAATGGAGGATATTACAGGTAGAGTCAAAAGACGTGGCTAGACGCTGCCTTCTGGTCGGTACATCTTGTGGGTGGGTGGGACAATGGAGGATATTACAGGTAGAGTCAAAAGACGTGGCTGGACGCTGCCTTCTGGTCGGCACATCTTGTGGTGGGTGGGACAATGGAGGATATTACAGGTAGAGTCAAAAGACGTGGCTAGACGCTGCCTTCTGGTCGGTACATCCTGTGGTGGGTGGGACAATGGAGGATGTTACAGGTAGAGTCAAAAGACGTGGCTAGACGCTGCCTTCTGGTCGGTACATCTTGTGGTGGGTGGGACACTGGATATTACAGGTAGAGTCAAAAGACGTGGCTAGACGCTGCCTTCTGGTCGGTACATCTTGTGGTGGGTGGGACAATGGATATTACAGGTAGAGTCAAAAGACGTGGCTAGACGCTGCACTCTGGTCGGTACATCTTGTGGTGGGTGGGACAATGGAGGATATTACAGGTAGAGTCAAAAGACGTGGCTAGACGCTGCCTTCTGGTCGGTACATCTTGTGGGTGGGTGGGACACTGGAGGATAGTACAGGTAGAGTCAAAAGACGTGGCTAGACGCTGCCTTCTGGTCGGTACATCTTGTGGGTGGGTGGGACACTGGAGGATATTACAGGTAGAGTCAAAAGACGTGGCTAGACGCTGCCTTCTGGTCGGTACATCTTGTGGTGGGTGGGACACTGGAGGATATTACAGGTAGAGTCAAAAGACGTGGCTAGACGCTGCCTTCTGGTCGGTACATCTTGTGGGTGGGTGGGACACTGGAGGATATTACAGGTAGAGTCAAAAGACGTGGCTAGACGCTGCCTTCTGGTCGGTACATCTTGTGGGTGGGTGGGACACTGGAGGATATTACAGGTAGAGTCAAAAGACGTGGCTAGACGCTGCCTTCTGGTCGGTACATCTTGTGGTGGGTGGGACAATGGATATTACAGGTAGAGTCAAAAGACGTGGCTAGACGCTGCACTCTGGTCGGTACATCTTGTGGTGGGTGGGACAATGGAGGATATTACAGGTAGAGTCAAAAGACGTGGCTAGACGCTGCCTTCTGGTCGGTACATCTTGTGGGTGGGTGGGACACTGGAGGATATTACATGTAGAGTCAAAAGACGTGGCTAGACGCTGCCTTCTGGTCGGTACATCTTGTGGGTGGGTGGGACACTGGAGGATATTACAGGTAGAGTCAAAAGACGTGGCTAGACGCTGCCTTCTGGTCGGTACATCTTTTGGTGGGTGGGACAATGGAGGATGTTACAGGTAGAGTCAAAAGACGTGGCTAGACGCTGCCTTCTGGTCGGTATATCTTGTGGTGGGTGGGACACTGGATATTACAGGTAGAGTCAAATGCGTGGCTAGATGAGCTGGTCGGTACATCTTGTGGTGGGTGGGACAATGGATATTACAGGTAGAGTCAAAAGACGTGGCTAGACGCTGCCTTCTGGTCGGTACATCTTGTGGTGGGTGGGACAATGGATATTACAGGTAGAGTCAAAAGACGTGGCTAGACGCTGCCTTCTGGTCGGTACATCTTGTGGGTGGGTGGGACACTGGAGGATATTACAGGTAGAGTCAAAGGACGTGGCTAGACGCTGCCTTCTGGTCGGTACATCTTGTGGTGGGTGGGACAATGGAGGATGTTACAGGTAGAGTCAAAAGACGTGGCTAGACGCTGCCTTCTGGTCGGTACATCTTGTGGTGGGTGGGACACTGGATATTACAGGTAGAGTCAAAAGACGTGGCTAGACGCTGCCTTCTGGTCGGTACATCTTGTGGTGGGTGGGACAATGGAGGATGTTACAGGTAGAGTCAAAAGACGTGGCTAGACGCTGCCTTCTGGTCGGTACATCTTGTGGTGGGTGGGACAATGGAGGATGTTACAGGTAGAGTCAAAAGACGTGGCTAGACGCTGCCTTCTGGACGGTACATCTTGTGGTGGGTGGGACAATGGATATTACAGGTAGAGTCAAAAGACGTGGCTAGACGCCGCACTCTGGTCGGTACATCTTGTGGTGGGTGGGACACTGGAGGATATTACAGGTATAGTCGACGTGGCTAGACGCTGCTTTCTGGTCGGTACATCTTGTGGGTGGGTGGGACACTGGAGGATATTACAGGTAGAGTCAAAGGACGTGGCTAGACGCTGCCTTCTGGTCGGTACATCTTGTGGGTGGGTGGGACAATGGATAATATTACTGGTCGAGGAAAATGGCATGGCCCAGTCCGTATAAACTCATGTTATTTTAGCTTTGGTCTTTTAGTCTGGGGCACGTTATTTGACTTGTACTATAAACTTGGCATTGTATAACGTATGTTATTGGACAATAAGTAAGAAGGTAAACTATTTTTAATGTGCTTTTTGAGTTGGATTAGATTTTTATATTTTTTTTCCACGGTGTGTTAGTATGGAAAAAAGTCATCAGACCCTTAAAACAAAATGGCGTTTCCTCGAAGTGTAAATGTTACTTTTTCTTAATAGGTACGTAACAAAAAATCTGAAACTGCTGTTTCTGTGTAAATTAACTGTTATAGTCGTGTCTGCTTGAAATAAGTGTCATTGATGTGTCTGCATGAAATAACTGTCACTGATGTGTCTGCATGAAATAACTTTCATTGATGTGTCTGCATTAATTAGATTGCTTCCAGGTATTTAAGAGCTACCTATTGTGGTGGGTTCTAACAAACGAAGAGTTGACCCATCAAGGGTAGTGACTTTAATTAATGTAGGGGATGGACAATCTCTGAGACAGTAAAAAAGTCACACCATGTACACTTAAAACGTAAAAACTGTTTCATTGAAGTTTCTTAACGATGATGGGGGGAGATAGGGGTTTCAATGTATTCTCTCTATCTTTAGTGTTAATCAAGTTAAACAATGCCAGTTATTTTTAGATAATAAAAATAAAAATACTACGACAGCTACGGATTTTAAAGTGTGTCAAAAAGCCAAAAACAATTTAACTTAATCCTTTGAGTCTAACTAACTAATTAATTCCTGCAGAGTTGCTCGATAAAAACTTAACTTTCTCCTAATAATTCGACTATGCAACCCGCATTACACCAATGAATGCTACTAGCACGTCCTTGCCGCACCCCTTAGTCAAAAATGTACTAATAAAAAAAGTGATCTTTTCTAATGCGTCCTGGCATTTTAATTTTTTTTCTATTGCCACGAAGTGTTTGTACAAATTAGAAAGTTATTTTCTTGAGGTAATACGTGTTAAGTTAGCTTATGCTAGGTTTTTGGTAAAACACCATCAAAGTTGATAAACTCGTTTACTAAATTCAAAAGAATAATAATACCCGCATTTTAAATGAAGATATATTGGTAAACGTATTTGTGGTTAGTTTTACATTTATTAACATTATTAAACCTAACTAGTTTTACAATTACACCACCTTTCTGGTACAGTTTTGTTAGGCTGGGTTAGGGTTAGGAATAGTAAAACTGACCACCAAAACGTTTTCTGCCGCAGTAATAATGAATAAAAACAAACACTTGGTGGCTATAGAAACAAATTTAAAATGCGGTGATTTACAAGAAAAAAATCAAAAAGGAAGAAAATCATCCAGGGAAAGTTTGGAAGGCGCGTCTAAAGCCACCCCCAACACTGCCTTGCTTCACAACCCCCCTCTGACGTCACCAACTCTGTTGCCATGACGTCACTAAACGCTGTCGCTGTCGTCACTAGCCCCGTCGTCATGACGTCACCGGCACGTGCAGGGACACCAGTCACCGCTGCCTCCCCCCGGGGGGGAGGGGGGGCTCCCCAAACTTCCCTTTGGGGTGGAGGTCCTTGCCCTCGAAGGGTAGATATAGCGCAGGCCAGGCTGTAGGATGGGGCTTTGTTGTCAAATTCGGCTCGAAATCGATCATCCCCTGCGTCGCGCTCCGAGAGATTGTATTTTCGATTTTTTAATGTTTACAGTAGTGCTACATACTATCTAAACTGATTCTATTGTTGGAAGTGCTGGATTTATCACTACGACGAGGCTATGGCCGCTATGAAGGCTGCAAATATTAAAACGTGTTTTTTTCTTATTTTAATGATATTTCTAATTAGGGTTACCAGATATTTTTCAGGCCAACTCAGGACAGTTCAAGATGCGGTGAACAAACACATTCCCCATCCCTCAATAACACAGCCGAAGATGGTAAAATAAGGTTGTTTAAGTATTATGAAGGTTTTTCACTTATTTTATCATAAATTTGTATCAGATAAGCAGATCTGTATAGATTGGGTCAAGTAACGTGATCTAATGCTTTATTGGCCGACTGGACTATGTTATTTGCCTCGGACTGTACATGAGTGACGTATTGCCTTTGCTCCTTTTCCAGTTCGCCTGACATTTACCGTACTAATCTTTTCACTTTCTAGGACCATTATACCTGTCGGATAAGGTTATAGGCCCCCATAGACCGAGAAATGTCGTAAAACTCCCACAAGATCTTTGTTAATCCCTTTAACTAAATCAGACTGTACACGTATTTTCGTAACTTAGTGGCATGAGTACAAATTTGTATATTATTCGTTGAGATAAATTTAAGTAGGTAGAATATATACCCCATATCCTATTACTTCTAGGTAAAAAAATGAATTTAAAGGGCTTACAAACTTTATTTTAATATTCAGAATTTTTTTTGAATAGTAAAATTCGAATATGGCGAAGAGTCAATGTCGAATTTACACACATCGATGCCCTATGTCAACCTCGCTAGCCCCCCCCCCCCCCCTTTTTGCGTTCATAGAAGCAAAAGTTACTCTGAAATTGCGCATTGTGGCATTACAGATGAGTACACTTAAAATAAAATGGTAGGTTAAATGTGTGGTTTTATTTAAGAAATTGGGTTACCAGACGTCCTCGTTTTTCCGAAACAGTCCGGGTTTGAGGGCTTTGTCCGTTGTCCGGGCCGGGGCTACTACTTGTCCGGGGTATTCATAATTTTTGGCAAAAAAAACTATTTCTCAAGATTTACGTGAAATCATGCAACATTTCAACGGGAGTCGTGTCAAATTCTCAGGTTTTAGAGTTATCAAGAGATCGACGAGGTAAATTTAGCATAAAAACTAAAGTTGGCAACCCTCCGGGAGTGTGACAACAGCTTACTGACCTCCGTCGTATCTCTAGAACAGTGTGAATAGTGTTCCAATATGGCGGACAACTTTGATTTTTCTTATAGAACATCCTGTATTTTATGGCAATTTTGAATTCTACCCTTAATGTTGAAAACTATTTGTACGCTTACATGTTACATGTCCTAAACGTAATAGTTTGAGAGATACGAGCAGTTAAAAGTTAGATTTTTCTCCATTTTGAAATGCATTGTGCCCATTTTATCTTTGCCATCCCATATTGTGCAATAATATTAAAAGTATAAATTTCTATGAATGAATATCGACTAAAAAGTATTTCCATCATTGAATCTCAACTAAAAACACAGTTTTATACACTTTTATGTTTTTACATGTTTCATTTCACCCACTAATTTATGACACACAGACTACCGACAAATTTCCAATGCATTTCTAACAGCGGAAAATAAAACTTTAACGGCTCATATCTCCCGAACTATTACGTTTAGGAGAAAATGTCAGAGTACAAAAAGTTCTTAAAATTAAGGGTAGAATCCAAAAACGCTATTAAATATAGGGTGTTCCATGTTCCATAAAAATCAAAGTTGTCCGCCATATGGGAAAATGGTGACAATTTACAAGAAATTGGAATTCCTATTTTTGATTGCCTTAAAAGAGGAACCGAAATACCCCATCTGAAGTTTTCTCTAGATCTAATAAATAGTTTTTGAGATGCCAATGGTAACATAGTTAAGTTGGACACCTCGTAGTTAGATGAATGAGGAAAAGGCAAAATATGCCTACGGGTGCGTGACCTGAGTCATCACAAAAGTGACCTCGACTCGTCCTTAAAGTGGTGCAATCGAAAATGTTTATGAAACTTGTTCTTTTATTTTTATTTTTACTATGATAAGTGCAATTAACATGATTACGTGCAACGTTAATTAACTCAAAAGTGCAAAAATAGGACGAAAATTCCTACTGTTCTTGCATCATTCACGGGGACAGTGTTTAACCTACAGTCTATATTTGGGAATTATTTATGATTAATGAATGTCTTAATCCTTACATCAAGGAAAATGTAATCGTTCCTAGTAGCATAGACCCACACTAGATTCTTAAGGTAAGGGTCTAATGCGCATGAGCACAGATAAACAAACTTTGTTATCTGCGATTCAAAATTTCCACCAATCAAGTGGCTTAAGTCTAATTTCCTTTATGGACATAAGTTCTTCAAAAATAACTCCGGTACTCCAGGCTGCCAGTAATAGGTAGCTAAGGATCAAGATTATGTAAATCAGGAGAGAATAATAAAACTATTCTACTCCCATTAGGCATGTGAAACCGAAGTTTCGACGCCAATCGTATACCCATTTCCGTTTATGAGCAAGCTCTGTTAGCCTATTAGGTAGCCGTAATGGAGGTGAGTGCAATATCCTTCCTCTGATTGGTCAAGATTGATTTCTGCCCCGACTGGAGGTTATAGGTTTCCGGTCCACTGAAAACAAATAGATTTGTTTACATTTTAACTTATACAGGGTGTTTTTTTAAAAACGCAACCCATTTTTAAAATTGAATAATGCACGTATGAATGTGTAATGAGGATTGTTTTATTGATCTTAACATTTTATACAATCTATTATTTAAGTCTGATCACATTTAAGTTACATTATGTGCTCAAACAGTCCGTCATTGGCATTTGTATAAAGTTATGCTCTCTTCATCAAATTCCCGAACATGTGTTGCAAGTTACTTCTTTGAATTTCTTGCATTACATTTGATAAGTTTGTTTTGAGGTTCTGAATATATTGTGAATTGTTTTCGTAGAATAATACCACTTAACATGTCTGTGGCAAATTTCATTCAGATCGGACCATTTTACGCGAGTTATCGTGCTTAAAGACACACACATTAAAAACGCAACCCAACACTTGATTTTATCGATGAAGGATTATTTCCCCCCAATATCCCTGAGTTGACGCCACTATATTTTTATTTTCTTTGGGGATACATATAAAGTAAGGCCTGAAAGAACAAGTCACAGCATATTCAGTACCCCAAAACAAACAAAACTAATGTAATGCAAAGAGGTACCGTGTAATGCAACACGTGTCCGGGAATATGATAGAGAGAGCATAACTTCATACAAATGCCACTGGCGGATTTTTTGAGCCCATAAGGTGAACTAAATGTGATCAAATTTAAATAAAAGAGTGTATAAAACGTAAAGAACCATAAAGCAATACTTATTTCATATTTATATGTGAATTATTCAATCTTAAAAATGGGTTGCGTTTTAAAAAAACACCCTAAATAACTATACTTTTATTATTCTCTTCTCTACACCTCTACAGACCGTGGGTTAGGATTTGGATTCATCTTCATTTCATGTCATGAGGGAAGAATCAACTATATCGGCGATTATAATGGCCTTTCAATAATTCCATGTACATAGGTTAAAGAGGTGAAAAATTCCATTAAAGATTAAAAATATGTTCAATAATTATTCAATTTAATTCTCAATTTTATATACAGCAATAAGCTTTTCATTTTATTTTTCTGGATTTATTTTATTATAATCTTTATTTTTGGTTTTGGTTTAGTATTTTTAGTTGTGTATGGATGTGAAAGACTTCTACAAATTAAAATAAATAAAATATTATTTTAAGTTAAAAAATATGTTTTATTGTTATAAATATTTTTTCTGTTTTTGAGTTGATTTGGTAAGTTTGTACACAGGTAAAAACTTTAAAAAAATCAATTTATTAAACTATACAAAATTAAAATGTTTCCCTAATTAAAGAATCAAAAGATACTTTTTCTTCTTTTTTCCTGTTGTTAATTTCTTAAATAATATTAGTTCTAAATTTTGTTTTTTATTGGGAAGTTAAACAAATTCTATTAAAAACTTTTAAATATTTAAAATAATTAAAAAAAATTATAACTTTGTTTAAAAAAATTAATTTTTTTTTAAATTAACATGAGGCCTCACAGGGTAGGCAATCGAAGCACAGAGACTGTTTTGCCTACGCGCTCATTGCAGGCACACCCACGATGCGTCTATTCATAATTGTTAATTAAGAAGTTATTTAATTTTTATCATATTTTCTGAAGATTTTTTAAGAAATATGTAAATTTCTTGAAAGAAAAATTATTAAGTACTAATTACCCAGTAATTTCTGTATATGGTCTGGGGAATATTAAAAAAAATTGGACAAAAATGGGCGAATTATGGGATTTTTGCAGTTGCGTATTCACACATTGTTAATGATTCTGCTCTATGACTAGAGTAATTATGTAAATTTATTTTAAACCTGCATTAAACCTACTGCTTTTTCTTATCAAGCCTTTTCATTAGGGTATTAATTTAGGCCTATTTCCAATCAATTTATTCCCAATCCACTGCGTTATCAAGAATCATCTAGTAATGTTAATAATAATAAGGATACTACAGTTTGCTAAGCGACTAGCTGGTATGGTGAGATTTCCTTCAAGTTTCAAAACAGGTCGAGTCAAAAAATTTGGCTCAGTCTGGCCAAAAGGCTAATGCTACCTTGAGCATCGGTCCACCCCTCAACAGGATTCCAAAACCTAGAAACTACCTCTGACCGCAACAGAACGCCAACACGACTGTGGTTCCTCGTGCAGAGCGTCTTGACCACCGTAGAGAGAGTCACCAAGGAAGTGCTGCTTCAGCGTTCAACGCAGCAACACTTCAACCATGGTCCCTCAGTGAAGAAGCCTTACTGCCAACTTTGCTCAAGCGACTACACGAGCAAACGTTTCAGAGAAGTTATTTAATGCTTTATTCCTTTTTATCTCCACCAAAATTGTAGAATGTAAGCGTGTGGGTCAAATGACTTATTACTACGGGAAGACTCCCCCTCTAAGGAAGTATTAACCGTTTATACCATTGTAATCATTTAAATTTAACTGCATGCGTTGCAGAAGACGTGAGTCAGAAAGTCCGAAAACCCAATGATTAAAATTAAAATAAGCATGGTTTCTACGACGCCAAGCACAGTGAAGAGAAACAGCCTTATAGGAAAGGACAATTTTTTTAACTGTCTCACTGTCTGGTTTTTGTATAAAATCAGGCTTTAGTCTTAAAAACCGGTTGGTTCCATAGAGAATAATGAGTACTGGCCGAGTCGAACAACGTGGCCTAGCCTGCCCGTAAGACTTATGTTATTTTCTAATTATAGACCGGGATCTGGTCGAAAATTACTTCATAACGTAACCATTCTTGATTCTTGATTCTTAACCAAGACCCCCCCACATTCCCCCCCCCAAATGTAAAAGCTGTGCCATTTTGGAAAGGCATCCTGGGGGTTTTCAAAAATGGTTTTGTGAGCCCTCAATCTGGGGGTTTCTGTAAGGTGGACAAACTTAAATGTGAATTTTGTTGTATTCTCCACAAGAATAACATTGAGTTGAAGGATGCAGGTTTGTTGCAACAGGCATAAACTGTGTAGATTCAAGTCAATATCCAATAAACTTCGACTCGAAAAAGTCGTATGCCAAGTTTTATCATTATATGCTGAAAAATGGATGATATAGATTTTTATTTTCTTTCCATTAGAATATCATGGGAAATCTATGTGCTGGTTTGTTGCCATGGGGGCGAAAATGGGGGGTTTTAGGCATATATACAATAGTTCTTAACTAAATGAAGCCATATATCAAGTTTCATTAAAATATTTTGTGTAATAAGCGAGCTATACATTTTATTTATTTGCCACAAGGTCAGCATGGGACAACGTTTTGAGTTCATAACCCTCAGTATCTCAGTAACCTTTGGACTTACAGCAATGATTCAATATACCAAATTGTTTGTTTTTAAGCTGAATTCAAAACTAGTGTTAACTAATTTTATTATTTCAATTTGTCTACATAAAAATTGCAAACAACTCATTTTTTGGAGTTATTTTCAAGTTTGTTCTGGGAAAGCCTCCAGATCGAGGGCTCACAAACCCATTTCTGATAACCCAAGGATGCCCCTTCAAACGGCATCGGCATATATAGCTTTTACATGTGCACCTTCTCGGAAGACAGAAGACTCGTCTCTGCAGTCGGCGATCTGTCCCCGAACGTCGTCGTGGGATCAATGTTTCGCAACGAAGAATCCCGGAGAGCGGTTTTGCTCTTCGTGCAATTCGTTCTTCGGTGGAAGCGAGACGATGGGTGCTTAGGTGACCTCTAAGTATCCCGAAACAGTGACTCTACCCGTCTGGGCGCAAGACACGCGGACCAGCGCTGAAATTGTCCGATAAGGGTTCCGGCCTGGTTTTCCCCGGAGCTCCGGAGGGGGTTTGGTGCGGGGTATACCTCGACCAACATCTTAGAGGGAGTCCCACACTGATCCTTTGGGTTCGCGCATAAAGCGTTCCTTCTACGTAAAAAAATAAAATGTGCACCTTATGACGTAATTTTCGACCTCCCAGCTATTAGGTGTCTTTTAGGTTTATGGACGGTCTGGACCACGATATTTGCCGCGTATTAACACCCTACACCCGTATATAATATGAACTTACATCATACTACACATAAACATCTGTTTTCTGTGCCCACTCTTGGCTGGATGTTATTCTTTGCCGATCACTGCACGGTAAATTTAACGAATAGTGCACTGTAAATTTACCGTGCACTAGGAAGTAATGGAAATAGCGCGAGTCAAAAATAAATCAATTAGCCGATTGCAGTAAACCGACGTTTAATGCACTTTACTAATTGCTTAAGAGGAATGTAGTTGCAGCACTGGTGGTAGCAAACGTTTGTTTGTTCATTATAGGTTAAGTTTGAAGAATCGAGAAACGTTATGGTTTAAGCAAGGAATACGTTATGATTAAAAATATTTATTCTAAATAGCATGAAGTTAAGTATCGTACGTTACACGCCCAGTAAGTTTTACCGTATTCGTATGAAATCCCGCACTCGCTTCTGGCTCGTGAAAACTATAATGCTCGTCTAGTAAAACAGTACTTACCGGTCTAGTATCGTAGTTTATTCTACCTTCTTGCTTGCACTGTGAACTTGCGTAGCGTGACTTTTTTAGTCATCGCGAAAACCAGGCTATAGTCCTAAAGACGGGTTGTTTCCGTCCGTAAAGAGTATAATGAATACAGTCCGAGTAAAATAATTTGGCCCAGTCTGGCCATAAGACTAGTGTTATTTTGTAATTAGGCTTGTGCGCGGTCCGGGCCAAGTTATTTGCCGCGTACTATAACACATTACACCTGAGCCGGCAAAAGCTAATTCAACCTAATATGAATTCACCTTCCTCGCTATCGTTTAACAGTTGAATCGCGTGATCGCAACCATATTTTAAATGCAGACTGTTTCTCGTCTTCAGTCTTAGATCTGCTTCAGTCATAGCTCAGTTCTTATTGGGTGTGGACGTGCTCTCTCCAGCCTGGCAATTCTTGAAACTTGGGACATTTGTGTTTTTTCTGCGTTATTTTGTGGTCTTATTTTCATTTCAGCAAAGTGTTTTGTGACTGCTTTTACAGTTCTCTGTTTAAGCTATGTTTTTTGTCCAGGTTATCCCGGATGTGTTACTAAATTTGTTATATTCTGGGTTTTTTTTCCACCTGAAGACGGGATCAGATTCCAGATCCCGAAACGTCGTGTAACTTGTTTTTTACTAATCAGTGATGGCAAATGTCCGCGAAAATCCAAATCAGAATATAAAATCACGATCACCAACAAGAATTTCAAACAAGACTGTTTCTGTTCAGTTACTTTGTTGACTGTGACAATCACTTAAGTTAATTTTGTCACTCCGAGATGGACTGTCAAGCTGGGATGAGTCTCGGTTTAGTGGAAATATTTTCTGAATCGACCGTCGGTTAGCTTACCAACAATATTTTCAAACTTGTACTTGTTGTCTATTCTAATAATAAAGTTTTATGTTTGAAAATACTTGTTTTGTAATTTAATTGGATTTCAGGACTAGGACTTGGACTTGGACTCGGACTTGGCCTTCAAATCTTGGAATAAATATTCCAAGATTGGAATAATATTTCTTGTTTGAGATGTTTATACTTTCATTGATCCTTGTTTGTAATTGGTGCTATTGCGTTTGCTCGGTTATTGCTATGTTTGTTTACAATTAAAACATAAACGGAAAGCGGTGAAAGGGAAAAACGTGAAGACATAGAAAATACGTCAGTAAATCGAATGACAGACCACCGAAATCGAATAGCACATGAGAATTAGAATGAAGAAATCAATAGGGCCTACTATTCAAACTATTCAGTTATTTGTTATTTGTCACTTGAATAAATATATGACCCCAATCCCATATGTTACAACTAACTGGATGTGTGCATTAGAACGGATGACGCAATTTGTTTTTGTTTACCCTCACCCTTTTGACCTAACACTCGTGACTGTGAATTTGAAAATGGTAAAAATACTCGAAAGTCTTTCATCGGGATATGTATAACAACAATCTATGGTTATTGTTGAAAAATCTCTATTTTTTCCAAGCGGTTGAAGATTATGGTTTACCTCTCTTATCTGAATAACATTTTAAACGCCATAGTCTAGTTTGGGTTCACAGGATTTTTGTTGAAATCCGAATGTTGGAAACGATCATTTTACTCTATTTCCCAAAAGTGGAAAACATAAAAACATTCCATTGTATTAAAAATATTTCATCACTATGCCCTTTTGGGTTCACAAGATTTTTGTTGAAGTCCGAATCTTGGAAACGATAATTTTACTCTATTTCCCAAAAGTTAGAAAACATTAAAACATTCCGCTGAATTAGAAATATTTCATCACTATGCCCTTAAGTGTCGCTTTTCGTATAAGAGGTAATGTTTTACAAAGTTTCGAAAAGGCAATTTTAGGCCTTGTAATTGTTCGTATTTTTCGCCATAATAGTGTTAAATACTTCACTAAACTTATTTTTAACAACTTGTTTTTAAAGTTTTTTTACAATTAGCGTGTTGTGATCCAAAACAATGAGCGGATTTTAAGTTAGTGCGGTATGTTGGTGGTGCAAGAAAGTAACATATATGGGAATAGCTGACGACCTTGACACCAGCTGATTAATTTTCTCTCCAGGCCGAAAAATAGCTTCAGAATTAATACTAGTCGTGTTCCCACCATGTGACGAAAAAATATCGAAACTAACATTCAAGCCTTATAAAACCGTTCATACATCCTGTGCTTAATCAGGAAACACTTAAGCTTGCAAAAAATTAAAACCCGTTCCAAAGAAAGGGTCCGTCCGGGGAAAGTACAAAGACATTTGCATTTCGCCCCTTCATTTCGCAACCGACCTCATTTATATAGGTCATCGCACCTGCTTCATTTTTCAAAGTGTAAGTTCGCACGGGGAAAGGGCAGAAAGGGCAAGGGCTTCTTTCTTCCGTCCCAGGTGAGGAAACCAGTTCCGTGAAGGGTGCAACTGGAACGTTGCAGTGCAAACCAGTTCTGCCGCAGCCGAATTTGCAGAAAACGAGGACCTCGCAGCCCATAGTAGAGAGTGTTGAGGAAAAAGTTTAAAATTAAAATAAAATCTTTATTGTCATTAAATACATAAAATACAATAGGCCAGGTCAAAGACAAGAAACTTGCAATACATTGTACAATCAATATGCACTTATCAACTTAAATGCTACAGCACGTAAGTTGTTTGGACAATGTCAACAGTCAAAATAATCTTTACTCAGGGTGTTGCAGGTATGGCAAAATCGGTTAAACTCTAAATTCTTCCTTTATGTCAGAACAGAGTGGTCTGAAACCATGACATTGTCAACTGTGCTTGTAAACTGTATAATGAAAACAAAACTGTTAAAGTAATTGTTTAATGTGGCTAGTAATCAACCGACTGGTTTCCTTTAGGAGTAAAATTATTCGACTGTATCTAAACAATAGAGCTCAATAAATTATATTTTGAAATAAACTGTTTTAAAGCAGTCTCAAATTAAGATCTGAAGGGTTATACATAAATGTAAATTCTGACGGATGCTTTAAATAATTTGTTCTCTTATAACTAAATCTTTGACCAAAATGCGTGTCACTGTCTTGAAAAGGGGTTTTGATTGTTACTTTTTTAGTCAAATAATTGAGTGTCAAATTTACTTTTATCTCCAACCACCAGCCGAAAATCAGGCCTAGGCGTTCATGTTCCAAACAGTTACTTTTGCTAGAACTAGGTTTCACATTTTTACAAAAACATAAAAGAATCCAATTTATGCTACTTGAGCAATTTTATCCGTACCTCTTAATAAAACCTAAAAGTTTCCATGATGAAAAAAAAAGTGTTTCAAGTAAGCCAAGCCATTGTGTACTGAAAGAGTAGAATTTCGATCCAAAAAATGAGGTAACGTAAAAGGAGCTGTATGTAAAAAAGTGAAACAAGCAAACAACTGTTGCAAACAACTTTTTTTCTCTAATACAATGCAATTATCCATAACCATGATTGTATAAAAAGCGAGTATTCTTGCCAACGAAATTACTTATTTTTTAGTTTATACTGTACTTTGTAGTTTTTTTATTATTTTTTATTAAAGAGGTTGGAAACCTCTTTATACCTCACATTTGCCCCGCCCACAGACTTTTGATCTGTTCGTGGACGTTATCAAGCAAAGCAAGGGGTGAGCCGGTACAGTAAGGGTGAACCGTAGTGCAAGAATGCGCCAGTCTCAACACTCGAACCTGGGACGCTGCCGCCTCAGTTCCGAGGCGAATGCGCTACCAACTGCGCAATGTATGTTTTAATGTATGTTTAATTTGATCAATTCAAGTTGTTGCTCTGACTACACAAAAATACAGTAAAGTCTGTTATTTTTCAGCAGAAATAATTATGTTTACGTTGAACAACCCTGATTCAATTAAACAGCTTTGTGTAGTTTTACCCTCCGTTGTTAGTAAAAATTGCAATAGTATAATTATTACTCAAGGCTGATTGCCTGTCCGCCAAACTTATCTGGATTACCCTTATAATAGCCGTCACTATAAAAGCTTTTTATGTGACGATTTGCTTAAAAAAAACGACCACATTTAAAGGAAACTAGAATTTATATTTAAATTTCAGGAAATAGGGTATAAACCTTCAGAAAAATAAAAAACTATAACATTAAAAACTATTGGTTTCTAGGCTTAACTTCGTCGGGGGGAAACATTTTTTCTACCTCAGGAAAACGGTAACGTATTTAGGTGTTCAAAGCTTTTAAAAAACCTTAGGGTTCATCATACAATTTTACATTTACATTAGGATTAAGAAAATAATTTCAAAGTGTTAAGGAATTTAAAATATATTTTATAAATTGTGTGATCATAGAGTAAGACTAATGCAGTGGAATAGTCTTCAATGCAATTTTCAAATCATAGACTACGCATATGTTTCTTGTACCAAGTTCCATAAATCCATTTTTAATCTTTTGTGAGATTAGGACTATCTCAAAACAAATTATGACTAACTAAAGGCAAGAATGTATGAACAAGTTAGAATTCACAATAATACTCATCTATTTGTAATCATAATATGAGTACAGTAATCATGAGGACGAAAGTAATTTACAGTTTTCAAGGTAAATATAAGTAGTAAATCTATAAGAGAATGTCATTCTGAACTGAAGAAGCCTTCATTTTTCTGATCCTGGTGGATTTAGGGTGGTTCCTGAAGTAGCAGGACTCACAACCACGGCGGCGTTGTCACCAGAAATTAATTTTCAATCCAAAACATAATCCCTGAAACAAAAACAGAAAATTAATCATCAATGAATAGGAACCCTGTACAGTATATTACGTTACTAGACCGGTAAGTACTGCTTTAACGGACGAGCATTTTATAGTTTTCGTGAGAGCCAGAGGCGAGCGGGATTTTCATGCGAGTACGGTAAAACTTACCGTACGTGTGGCGTACGATACTTGACATCATACTACTCAGAAAAAGCAATTTTTCAATCATGACGTATTAAATACAACGTTTCTCGATTCTTCAATCACAGCCTATGGTAAAGAAACTTTTGCTACAGTGCTTTCACTGCATTCCTCTGAAGTAACCAATCAACATGCATTAAACGTCGGTTTATTGCAATCAGCTGATTGGTTTGATTGTTTATTCCGTTTCCTAGTGCACGGTAAATTTACCGTGCAGTTATCGGCAAAGAGTAACTTTCCAGCCAGAGTAAGGTCGAGAAAACAGATGTTTCTCTAGTACGACGTAAAGACAATTGTAGAATCATTTTAGCCCTGAATTACAAAATCAGTTAGTCACAAATTCAAAATAACCGTTCTAGATCCCCTCGCCAATTTCATGTTCTGTTCCCCTGGTACGAGCGATGCAGTTGCAGGGTGCATCTAGTATGCAGCCAATGCAGCTGTGACGTGGTGGTTAAAACAGTCCGTTGCAGCTGCCAAGTTCGGCGTAGCTATAAACAGATAACACTGCAACAATGCACACTGCACTCAGTCATTCAGTGCAAGGGTCAAGATCAGAGCAACAGATTGACTAATCTCTTCATTGGCAGATTTTCGTTTTTGAAGGTTTGCGTTTAATTATTTTTAGCTGTTGGGAATTAATTGTGTATTTTCATGTTGTGGATTACGTCTCGTGCTAAAATTTATTTAATTTTTACTGCGCATTTTTAAGAAGTGTATTCTTTACTGATTAATTTTTGAGGGCCGATGAGTATTATAAAATGAACAACTAAATATGGTATTACATCTTATTCAGTTTATTATTATTTTTCATCCCCAAGCTTTGTTAACAAAATGAGGCACGCTTTCGGGGTCTTATTGTATATAGTCTAGTCTTTTCTAAATGCTTTTTAAATATACTTATTACTGATTAAGTGCATCAAGCAGATTTAAGCAAGAGGAGATAAAATAAGGATTGTTTTAGGTTGGTAGCCTTATTAACCTCGAATTTGCCTTACCCACATAGATTATTTCGAAATAAAAATACAAATTGAAATCCGAAAGTATTGAGAATACCTGTTTAATCATATATCGACCAGGATGTATCGACTAGTTTGCACGAAAAGACGGGTGACATAAAAAATTCACACCTCGATGCATTCTGAAAGGTTAAGTGTTGACAAACCTTGACAAGTACTTTGCAATGTTAGGAGATGCACACATTATGGTCAGATGCGTTTTAAACGGGTAAAAATAACGTTAGTTGAGTCATTAACTCTTAAGTAATGCATCTGAAATTTTACCTATCTTCTTATTCGTGTTTCAAACAAACTGTATTATTATAACATGAAAAAACAATGTATATATATTTAAATTAAAGAATGCATTAAATTATTTTGCCATTTTAATATATTATTATATGTTCTTCTTTATACATAAAACATCGTTGAATTTGACCACCCTAGTTTTCTTTGTAGCCAAAAAAATTAGTTAGGATCTTACGGTGTTAAAAAAGTAAATATGTAAAAAAATGGTCCCTCAAAACACTTTCATTAATTTAAAGGTAAGATTAAGCAAAATCTATTTCGGAAAACCTATACCAGGATGCGAAACTAGGTATAATCCTTCATTACGTTAAGTAAACTATGACACCTAATCACTTATTAATGGTGTAGGGTTTACTATGAACTTAGATGTGTTCACCTATTTACTTTCAAGTTTTATCTGTAAAAGTTTGATTATATTTGACAACGAAAATTTAGCCTAGTTTTATAAATAGGGAAGGATCGAATTTGACTAATTATCTTGGAGCATTGGTAATTTACATATTGAGTAGGATATTGGGATATTGAATAATGTAAACATATAGTGTAACATAATAGTGTAACATGTTCTCTAAAGTTTTGACTCTGTTTACAATACTATCCGGCACAAGTAAAAGAAAACTAAAGTGTTTAGGCCAGTGGCATTGATTATAGAGTGCGTCTGACCTTTTCAGGACACACTTTACATAATAGTCGGTAAATATATTTTATAGATGCTCAAGGCAATGCACTAAGTTCCATTAATTGTGTAACGTTTAGAATACATTGACTTTTAAGTTTATTACTACATTCTTATATTCATTGAGTGACTGCCAAACGACGTTTGTGATATTATGGCTAAAATGACAAACATATGCATAAAATGAATAAAATATACAAATTTTCGTTGATTACATAAACGTTTTCAAGCAAAAGGAAATAATGGGTGAAGATTTTCAACAAATAAAAACTTTTGACAAATTAGATTTGGAAGAATTTAAATATATGATTTTGTATAGGATGAGCCCTCAAATTATTAAGGAGATCAGTTTTGTTTATTATCATATACAAAAACAAAACTAACTGAGTTAAGACCCAGAAGGGACCTTGGTTATACTAACCAACTACTAAGGTGCTAATTCCAACTTTCTTAATACTACTTGATTATACCCAGAGCGTTGTTGAGATTCATCATGTACATACAAGTATGCACGTTATAATCATTGTTGTTTTAATTTAGCCAGATAATTTCTGGTATTTTACATAGAATATCATTCAATAAAAAAATTTCAACTCTTGTCAGTTGTCGATTGGCAATTTTTATATATTTGTATTGTTAAAATTACTGGAAATGCTAGTTATTAAATTAAAAAATAATTTTAAAAAATCTATTAATTATTTTGTAGAGTTGTTTTAGTGTCAGCCCATGAGAATCGAAAAGAGAACGGGGACTATAAATACAACTGGTCTTGGTTTTATTGTCTCCCTGCCCTTGACTAACCAGAACGCTTGGCTTGCTCCTGATCTGTAAAGTTAAACCATTGTAGTCCACTTCTTTAATTATTGGATACTTTTCAAACTGCCCTTAAACAAAAGATAAATTTAATATTTTTTAATAATAAATTAAAGTACAAGGAACCTTATTAAAAGTGTGAGTTTCTGTTAGCCATAATTTATAAATGTGAAGTTTTTCAATTAATTAAATAAAATATAAGACCTATTTATTTACTTATTTTTTACTGATTCGTCTACAACCAGACAAGTGGTATTCACATTCACAAACTGAAAATTAAACACAATGTACAGTATGAAAAGTATTAAAGTATGAAAGTATAGTGCAGATAAAATAGACAGTCCTATAACCTGTTTACTATTTTATTTCATTCATTGACAACGCGTTCGGGAAAAATATAACTGATGACAGAAAAATGTTATATTGATAATTATTTTATAGAATGTAATACCTAATATGTGACACTCGCACCTGATATATTATTAGTTGATGCACAAACTGCAACTCTACCAACAGTGCTTATGTTTGCAGTCTTATAAAATAGTCTTATTTGTTTCTGCTGATGTAGTGGATTTAAAGTTGATACCTGACGTCGTTTGAACGTAATTAACTAATGTGTGAAAAAATAATACATACATAAAAGACCGTCCAAAAACAAGGCACCGTTTGACCATAATAAAAAAAACTGTCTTGATATAAGGAACAAATCCACAAAAGGTCGTCAGAGTTTGGGAACACTCTTTGTAGAAACAGAAATACAGTAAAAGTAATCTAGATTGAACTTTACGTAACCCAACTAATAAATTAGCAAATATGTTTTGAACCAAAACATTTTTTTTTAATTAAAAAAAAGCTTTGTTCAGAGCTTCTGGCTTAGGTCTGTCGTTCAAGTTTCATCTGTCAGGCTTGTCGGCTGTACTGCGGTAGTCGAGATCACAGATTCGATTACAAAATGCCCTCTGAAGTACGATTTAGGAACAAACTGCTGCCCGTTTGCAAAACTGTTTCATCAGCACTAAATAATATCCACCAATCTCTTAATTTCGCGAATAATGACACTTCGTAAGCATTTACACACTCAGGGCACTTGTCCGGATTAAGCGCGAGGCCAACAAAAGACCTGACCCTGCTACTTCTGTCCAGTAATTAATACCTCCTTCGCATTCAATCGTACAACCGATTTGTCGTTGGGAATCGAACTGGCCGGCATTGAAGTGTCTTATCCGTATGTAACTAGCGCAATATACAACTGAAACTGACATGAGATTAACAGCCTACAAGACAGCGCGTTAAGGTGCTGCTGCTATACATACAAGTCACGTCACGTCACGTCACGTCGCGTCCATTTTCAAAGTGATTGAAACCTGTGTAATCAAATGGAACCGGCTATACATACACAACACGTCACGTCACGTCACGGCACGACCCGACTCGAATGCTCTGATGAGCATACACGGCCGAATCGGCCGAATTGGGACGCAACGCGACGTGACGTGACGTGTGTGTATAGCCTACACCAACGTCCACTCGGCCATTTGGCTCTTAGAAACTAGAAAATGCGAATCGATGAGAATATGTATAGCACCCCCTCCGGCATCGTCGAATTGGCCGTAAGTGGACGCGATGTGACGCGACGTGACGTGACGTGCACGTATAGCAGCACCTTTAAGGTACATACATACACGTCACGTCGCGTCCACTTAAGGCCAATTCGGCTATGCCGGAGGGGGTGCTGTACATATTCGCATCGATTCGCATCGATTCGCATCGATTCGCATCGATTCTCACCGATTAGCATCGATTCACATTTTCTAGTTTCTAAGAGCCGAATGGCCGAGTGGACGTCGGTGTAATACACGTCAAGTCACGTCGCGTCCCTATTTGGCCGATTTGGCCGTGTATGCTCTTCAGAGCATTCGAGTCGGGCCGTGCCGTGACGTGACAAGACGTGACGTTACGTGACGTGTATGTATAGCCGGTTCCATTTGATTTCACAGGTGTCATTCACATCGAAAATGGACGCGACGTGATGTGACGTGACGTGTATGTATTGCAGCACCTTTAAATAATTAATCACTTTAACAGCTGTAAAAGGTCGCACAAGAAATTATCACTGACTTGTTTAAGGAAAAATAATAGGGCCTACATCTTGTTGTAAAATAATAAAAAAATTAAGTTGGGCTTAGGTTATTTATAGACAGAAGGGCTAATTCTCTTAAATTTTAGTTATGTGTTTTTTTTTGTTTTTTAATCCATTCTCCATTCTTAAAGAATAGTGTTTTTCTAAAGCCAACCTTTTCAATAAATAAAGTCAAAAATGTATTTCTTATAGATCCTATAAATTAATTGTTATGGCAAATATTTGAAGAAATCTAAGTTATTATAGCTATAATTTTATTTGATCAATTAATTGATTACGTCAAGTTGAATCAGCACAAGTTTGAGTCAGCTACGTTATGTCAAATCCTGCTAAGGGGATTTATTTCCTGCCTCAAGAAGGAGGAGTTTTTTTTTTTTGCTATATTGATACAATTTCCAAGGTATAGTCGGATTCAAATAACTTGGCCAGCCAAACTATATAACTATGGTTAATTTAAGCATTGGACTTGCGGACGGGAAGGACCACTTTATTCGACTCGGATTTTCCATTCTGTGTTCCCAGCAAACCCCTAAATGGCGACAAACACTGATTCCTGCACAGAGAAAAGTCAAGTAGAATCAAACAATGTAATGGTTAACTCATGCGATTGTTTTCTTTTACTATAATAATTATTTTATTATTATAATTTATAATTTTTTTATTATTACAATTCATAATTACAATAAAAATAAAAATAAATACAATAATAATACAATAATACAACTACAATATTACAATAATAATACAAATAAATAATAATATTAAAAGAAAACAA
This sequence comes from Flexamia atlantica, assembly GCA_035578135.1. Taxonomy (NCBI): domain Eukaryota; kingdom Metazoa; phylum Arthropoda; class Insecta; order Hemiptera; family Cicadellidae; genus Flexamia; species Flexamia atlantica. Next base: position 20,788,264 of record JAQJVK010000004.1, on the reverse strand, counting down.
TCACATGAGTTATCCATATAGCAACCATTACATTAATTGATTCAGTCACTGATTTTTCTCTGTGTGAACTTTATTTTTTAAAGAGAACGAATTGTATGATGATTCGAATGGTATTTTAGGGGAAGCACTTTTCATTTTTTCTCCCAGTAAACACTGGTCGTTATGCCGGGACAATTAAGCCTTCAAATCTATTGTAGATGAAAATTCACAGTACCCCTTCTGTCCATAGAAACCATTCTGTTTGACCAATAAATTAAAACGCGAGGGATTTTCTTTTCGCAGTCATAACTCGATGACGGCTGGACAGATTTTAACGTTTCGGATGTCACAATTCAAATTTGTAATTAAGTTAAACTTCAACAAACGGCTTCACTTAATTCACTTGAGTACAGTCATTGACTTTGAAATAGTCAAAGGTACAGTGAAGGACTGAAGGATTGGAATAGTGGCGCTATCCGACGACACGACCAAATTCAATTCTGTTTACAACTAAACATTTGAACATTTGAAAATAGTGTTTACAGATTGCAGTGTTTACAAGCGCAGATTCAACTGAGTAATCTAGTTATTGATTATGGGCCCCTACTCTGTTGATTGTATTACTTCTCAAAGGGTCCAAAACTATTGAAACCACTCATTTCCAACGGGCCACATTCCACTGCGCTAAATTAATAGGCTTACTATAATTTTCAGAGCCAACCCCGGATACCAAAAGAAAGGGGAGGGGGAAGAGAAGGATGAGGGAAATGAAATGGAGTGGCTACTTTGCTGCCGTGTTTGCACGGAATACTGATTGACTAAATAACAATGTGTCGACCTCGTGACCAAGCATAAGATGCTGTGAGCCGTCGTCGCGCAATGAATTAGCCCGACACCCTTTCAGTGTAATACCTGGTGAAACCATAGTATCCCTTCGTTTTGTTTAAAATTTCTTTTGTTTTATATAAACTTTCTTAAAAACTGCTCATAACTAATTACTAATTCATTTATTTTTGGCGTTTTCCTCTCTTTTTTACCTAGTCTGACTAAACCCCGGACAAAATCCAACCCCGGACGTTTCCCCGGACGCAATCCTGAAACCGGACTGTCCGGTAAAATCCCTGACGTCTGGTAAGCCTATCGTTCACCACTCCATTTCTAGTGTGTACATTTTGCTCTCGCGGTTCAAGCAACATACTCACTCGCCTATGACCTGCTCCGATCTGGGACGCATTACACTCACTTCAGCACACGTGTCTGTGTTTACTCCGTGTCCAAGGTTGGCAACAGTGACGACTGACGACCATCGGAGCCAAGGTTGGCACCACTGAGGTGTGTTAGACACTCGCCGACCTCTGCGCCACGCGCGGATCTCTTGATGTAGGTCAGTGGTCGCTCGCAATAAGAAAATACACCTGTGTTTTTTTTATTGGAGCCGTATCTAAAAGTGGCGTATCATACGGTTGCTTCCTAGGTATAAAGGTAAAATAATTGATTTGTAGTTCCCCGCTTGGTAGAATAAAGTAAAAAGAGTCTCGCAAATAGTTTTTCGTCATACTGACTCAGAAACATCTGGTTTTCTGTTCGTTTTTCTTGGCTCGAAAGTTTCCCGTACTAGTCCGGCAATAGTATATTACGTTACTGGGCCGGTAAGTACTATTTTACCGGACGAGCATGATAGTTCCCGTGCGAGCCATTGGCGAGAGCGTACTTTTCATGCGAGTACGGAAAAACTTACCGGGCGTGTGACATACAATACTTTACATCATACTACTCAGTCTCTTTTTTATCATAATGTATTCGATGAAAAAAGACGGGTAAGGTGAGTCATTGTGAAATGCTCTCTCTGATTAAGAAATTTAAAGATTCAATAAGTCAAGATATTAATGGAATTTCCTCACATGTTTTGAAGGCGGTGGCCGATATCATTGTTGATCCTCTTGTGGATCTCACTAATCGCTGTCTCGCTGAGGGCGTATCTCCGAGCAACCTGAAAACAGCTCGTACTTTTCCAGTTTCCCAGATAGCACAGTCACATCAACTAGATGTCTAATAGATGTACCTCATGTTAAACCACACACGTCTATTAAACGTGACCGTTATAGACGTGTAACGTCTAATAGACATTCCTACAACGTTCAAATGTCACCATTATCGACCTTATATCAACATTCTACGTGGATGTAGAATAGATGTTCAATAGATGTTAATTACACATCCATATATTGACATCTACAGAACATCCAATTAACATACAAAAAGTAACGAATAACAAAATTGTAATTATAAATACAGGGTGAGTCTCTACTGACTACATTAATTTTAACAGTTGATTCTACTTATCAAATGGAACACAAAAATGTATGTAATCCCTTATCTGACTTCAACCGTTTAGGTGTAATGGCGTATTTTGTGATTTTTTAAAATTACACGACTTTGTACTATTAGTTCGACGGTAAAACCCAAAACAATGTATTTATGAGATATAAATTAATATCATTGGAAAGAGAATCAAATTCCCTACAAATTAAACACAGTACCAAAGTAATAACTCCTTATAAAACGTTTATGAAATTACATTAAAGTTGAAAATTGTAGTTTTCAGAATTTTTCCTTTAAACTTCAAGGCTCAATTAAAGCAGTTAAATGTGCCGTTTTCTTATGTCCAATTACATGAAAAACTTCCTTATTTATTTATGTTTAAAATGATGTGAAAACATTTAGGGGTCATAAGGGGAAAAATTTGAGAATTTCTTTAAAATGTTGTTAAGGTACATTATCAGGATTGTCATCATCACTCGGTATTGGCTCTAAACACCAAATTTATTACTGTTTATTTGTCTCTTATTTCTTTACCAGCTGAATCTGTTGACTAAATCAGCTGACTGGGAATTAATTGCAATAGTAATAATCAGCTGATTTTTAATTGTTTTATTGTAAAACTGTTTATTCATGTTCTTTTCAATTGTCACTACAAGTGAAACGTAACTGATGCCGTTATCATTATATCAATGTTGTTTTGAGTTGTTATGTTGTTTACAAATGAAGAATAGGTGGATATTATTGTGGTTTAAGGGTTCTGTAACTACAATGCAGCGGAATGCCGTCGCGAGTACCATCGCCGCCGCGCCGCTATCCAAACAGAAGGCTTCTGAATGAACGCAGGGGTCGTAAGTGTAAAAAATGTTGGAGTTTCATAAGAACGTTGTTAGTGTACATCATTATTATTCATCTTATTGGTTCTAAACACCAGACAAATTGCAGTAAATCTGTCCTTTCACAGCTGAATCTGTCAACTAAATTAGCAGATTGGGGATTCCAATAATTGTGAAAAGCAGATGTTATGTGAAAAATACACACATCACTTATAATTTAAATATACTGTTTATATCTCATCCGTCAACCGGTTTTATCATTTTAGGAGATTTTCAAAGTATACACCGTTTACCCTGATACACATGCAAAATATCTTCCTGAATTCCCTCACAGACGCCATCAAGTTCAGTTCATCAAGTATAAGTTCACAAGCTGTCAAAATCCTGTTCCTTAACTCCTCTACATTTCGAACTGGTATGCGAAAAACTTGTAATGAGGTGCCCCCAAACATAGTAGTCAAGGGGTATGAGGTCTGGTGAACACGGAGACCAAGCGATTGTTCCTCATCTTCCAATCCACATGTCTAATGTATCACTGATGTGCTGACGGACATCAACACTGAAGTGTGGGAGTGCTTCGTCTCCTTGGAAGATAATGCGCTGACGAAAATCCAAGTCTTCAAGGAGCAACGGTGATGTTTCAGCAAGTAAGTCCAGGTACTAAATGCCATTTAAGGCTGTTCGAAGGTCCTATAAGCCAGCTTACAAAGAGTCCGATCCAGACATTTAATTTCAACCTTACATGATTAGAAGATTCGTGTACCAGGAACAGCGATGAACATTAACAAAGGTGCGTCCATTGAGATGCCTTCTGTTTGGATAGTGGCGGCGACGGTTCTTGCGACGGCATTCCGCTGAATTATAGTCACAGAACCCGTAAACCACAATAATGTCCACCTAGTCTTCATTTGTAAACGACATGACAACTCGAAACAACGATATCTATCATTAATGGCAACAGTTACGTTTTACTTGTAGTGAACATTTGAAAAGAACATGAATAAACAGCTTTACAATAAAACAATTAAAAATCAGCTGATTATTACTATTTTTATTTCCAATCAGCTGATTTACTCAACAGATTCAGCTGGCAAAGAAATAAGAGACAAATAAACAGTAATAAATTTGGTGTTTAGAGCCAATACCGAGTGATGATGACAATCCTGATAATGTACCTTAACAACATTTTAAAGAAATTCTCAAATTTCTCCCCTTATGACCCCTTAATATTTATACATCATTTTAAACATAAATAAATAAGGAAGTTTTTCATGTAATTGGACATAAGAAAACGGCACATTTAACTGCTTTAATTGAGCCTTGAAGTTTAAAGGAAAAATTCTGAAAACTACAATTTTCAACTTTATTGTTATTTCATAAACGTTTTATAAGGAGTTATTACTTTGGTAATATGTTTAATTTGAAGGGAATTTAATTCTCTTTCCAATGATATTAATTTATATCTCATAAATACATTGTTTTGGTTTTTACCGTCGAACTAATAGTACAAAGTCGTGTAATTTTAAAAAATCACAAAATACGCCATTACACCTAAACGGTTCAAGTCAGATAAGGGGTTATATACATTTTTGTGTTCCATTGGATAAGTAGAATCAACTGTTAAAATAAATGTAGTCAGTAGAGACTCACCCTGTATATAAAAAATCCAAAAAGTGTAATAAAAATCTAAATAAGGATATGCATTTGTACATAGATTCTACACACGATACCACAATGCATATTCTGTTGACCTATGTTGGGATTTGAACCCGGGACCTTTACCTCCGTAAGCTGAGCCTGTATCCACTACACCACCAGAACTGATAATAATCATAGGGCAAAATCTCATCTTAACTACTGCTTTGGTGGTAAACATTATATGATCCAAATGTAGTGCAGAGATAACCTTTAAGGACTGAGAACGAGTTATAAAGTGCCTCCTCGTCACTTTTTTCCCCCATTCACAATATAATAATATTTTTTCAGTAAACAACTATTTTAAAATGTAATGAAAAAAACTTTTTACCTAAAATTTACCTCGTCTAATTGTTTAAATACTATTCTATTCTACTCAAATCGATGTAAAGAAATTATAAGCTCAATGCGAGTAGTTATTTAATAAAAGAGTAATGTGGTAAGTGTATATGAAATTTTAAAATAACGTGAAAGTTAAATACCCCCTTTGCAGCAGATATGCATACTCAGCTAATTTCTAAAGCAAAAGAACATAGTTCAATCAAGGCCACACTACACTGTAGTGTGGCCTTGGTTCAATCGAACATAGCGAGATTTGACTTGATTTTGACATTAAATCTCATCTAGATGAAGCCGCAAACCAAGTTTTATTATATTGAGAAATAAGCGAGATATAGGCCTAGAATATTACTTAATTCCTGTAAGGTTGACATTGGGGCAACGTACTGTGTTTACCACACTTTCAGTATCCAGTAACCAATGGACATAGAGCAATGATTCAAGGTAGTAAATTATTTGTTTTTTTAGCTGAATCTAATGGTGCTAACCAAAATATTATAATTATTATTATTTTTCTATGTGAACACCACCTACGGTGAATATGTGACATGACAAACTCATGTTAAGTTGCCGCCAAGTTGTCATAACTATCAGGAAACAGCTTTGCCTAGGCAAAAAACTGCAAATGTGTGACAAATTTGCTAGTAAAAAGATGCTTTATCAGACCAACACCAAATGAAGGCAACTTTGCCGAAAAACAACCTGTTATGTGGTAATGAATAACAATAACAGAGGTAAACAATAACAGATTAATTTGGGATTCAAACCAATAAAAATGTTAAGTTTTTTATTATTGTAGTCATCAGGGAAATAAAATATAATTAAGGGAATAACGTCGTTACATTTTTATTTCAAAAAGGTTTAATTGATATTATGTTCTCAGCGATATAGTTTTTATTGACGAAAAATATACTCATTTGTACTATATACTTGGTTTATTATTTTCGGCGATGTCCAAACATCGTCTATTAAATGTTATTACGTTGACGTCATATACATGTACGACAACGTCTAATTGACGCCATTTTGACATCCGCGTTAGATGTCTTTTTGACATGATATCGCAGATGTCTAATAGATGTACGAATATTGACCTAGACGTCAATGTAACTTGCAAGCCCTTATATAGACGTTGTATAGACGTTATGTGCTTATGGGTTTACAAGAAGGGCGACCCCTCGCTTTTGTGTAATTTTAGGCCAATCTCGATTCTCCCAATCTTTTCGAAAGTAATCGATACAGTAATGAAAAACCAATTGTTAGCCTACTTTGAGTCAAACCAGTTACTGTCCGAAGCTCAGCACGGTTTTCGTAGTGGCCGCTCTACCACGTCTGCGCTTCTGATCCTTGTAGATACCATATCTCTTGCTTTTGAAAATAATGAATCAGTCCATCTCAGTTTGTGCGATCTCAGCAAGGCGTTTGACGTGGTGCCTCATGGCGTTCTGTTAGGCAAGCTCGGGAAGTATGGTGTGGGGGGGTTCGGTTCTGGACACTCTGGCTGGGTACCTTCAAAATCGGAAGCAGATTGTTTCTCTTAAGGGGGCATCATCTAAAGTGGGTGACATCTCATACGGGGTCCCTCAAGGCTCGGTGTGGGCCCGTTCTTGTTTAGTATAATGATAAATGATCTCTCTCTTGACAATCGTACTTTACTGTTCGCAGACGACACCACCCTGTTCACTCAGGGTAAGGACATCGAGGACCTGCGACTGGATGCCGACGACCTGCTCAACCGAGCCAAGGACTGGTTTGTTTCAAATCGCCTGAAAATCAATGAAGACAAGACACAGACCCTAATCTGTTCACTGAGCTTGAGAGCGGAGGAGGAAGCAGAAACTTAACTGGAACAACCACATTGACAAGATATGCGCTAAACTATCACGTGTGCTGTATCTCTTGAGAAAGCTGAAGACTGTGGTGACTCAGCCCTTCCTGATTAATGTTTATCATGCGCTGTTTCATAGCCATGTAATGTATGGTATCGTATTATGGGTCATTCAACAGCTGCTCATAGCATCCTCTTACTTCAGCAAAAGGCCATGAGAGTAATAACATCTTCTAGGAGTAAGGATCATTGTCGCCCCATTTTTATAGATCTTGGGGTCCTTACCATATACAAGCCATATATAGTTGGGGTACGTCCTCAATGTGCTCATTCTGCTGAAGGAGAACTTAAGCCTTTTCAGTAGGACAGAGGATCAACATTCCTACAGTACAAGACGAGCTCAAGATCTCGATCTTCCTCGTTGTCGTCTCAGCCGCTCTTTGAAAAGTTACCCGCGTTCTGAGATTAAAATGTACAACAACCTTCCTTCTAGAGTGCGGGATCTGGACTTAAAATCTTTCAAGCGGGAGTTGCGTAAATGCCTTGTCGATAGGCCACTGTATGGGCTCGAGGAGCTAAATGAGGTGCCACTCTTTTCCTCTTGAGTCATGTCCGCCAAAAAGTGCCAAAGTGTAGTAAGTGTGTTTTGTAAATAATGGTTTTATTGTTAGTAGTAATTTGACGCAATCTATCTGGCCTTTGCCGGTCAACGATGGAGACTACAAGTATTACAAGTAAGTATTCCTTGCATAAACCATTACGTTTCTCAATTCTTCAGTCCCAACCTATAATAAACAATGAAACACTTGTTACTGCTCCCAGTGCTGCCTCTACATTCCTCTGAAGCAACTAATAAACATGCGTAAATGTCGGTTTACAGTAATCAGCAGAGTGTTTTGATTATTTCCGTTTCCTAGAGCATGGTAAATTTACCGTGCAGTTATCGGCAAAGAGTAACTTCCAGCAAAGAGTAAGGCACAGAAAACATGTTTCTGCGTAATATGATGTAAAGGAAAACGAATTATGCTGTAGTTCCCCGCTGGGTAGTGAAAACAGCCTCGTAAAACAGTTTTGTTATTCTATTTGATTGAAAATTCACGAAAGAGAATGGTCCAATGCATAGTTTCTCCCTTTTGGTTTGGTAACTTAATATAGCCCATAATTTGGAGTTGCATCTTATAACATTTTCATAACGATCCTTCACACGACATTTTCTCAGTGACTCTGCTCGCGATGGTTCTAACCAACTGCCCTAACCATTGCTCTATTTATTCAATTTTATAAAATTTTAACTGATAAAATTTTACATTCTGTAAGAATTATATTCAAACCGAGCTATTGGAGTCATGCTTCTTTCTGAAGCATTCTCATCCCGTTGCAGTACCCTGTATGAAATAATGTTATACAACGCGAGAACATAAGATAAACGTATGTTTATTACGTTTTATTTTGTCAAGTAATCAATACATTCGAGGGATTAGGGCTACCGTGGGTTTAATCACTGCACTGGTTTACCAAAAACGCGTGGGACAACTTTTCCCACCATTTAGATGGTAGGGCTTGTTCTTACTCGAGTGCAGTTGACCTCGATGGAAAAGGCGAATTACAGAATCACAGCTGTGTGGAGCACCTAATAAGTCTCAGGTTTAATATATATTAACCCAGTGACAAGACCTGTATTTATAACAATTATTTACTTTAGTGTGCCTTTAGGTCTTGTGAAGTTGTTTTAAACTCGATGTACATTTCGTCGGAAGTGCGGCATCTTTATGGAGTCTTTTTCACTTACCATCACTAAATATTATATACATATTTACACAGTGTATCACGCACGGTTTTACAGTTTACATATTTCCCGGCGCGAACTACTAATACATTGAGATTTTTTATCTTATGTTGGATTGGCGCTATGCGTCGGAGGGCAAGTCCGGGCTGTTATATAATAGCCTGTAGACTTGTCAAAGGCAAAGTCACTGTCGAATGAAAACTCTAGTCATATTGAACTTAATTTTCTATTCGTTTAGAACTTATCCAAATAATTTTGCTAATACTGTTGTTAGAGCGGTTTGTTCAATATAGATTGTTTTGATGTATTTGTATTTGTCAATATTTGTAGGGTAACACTTACACTGTCTCCAATCTGGTGGCTAATTTAAGGTCGATTGATTTCAAATATAGGTTAAAATTTTACATAGGCCTTACTTAAAAATACTTGAGCTTTTAATCGTGATCCAAGCAAAATAAACTAAAGCACTGTCTGTAAATGTGTGCCGTGTTGCAGTCCGTTCATCGACAATTCTTATAAGGTTTCAGCTACGAATTTATCACCTGTAGTAATACTAAATTCTATATAATCATTATCTTTACGAAAGTTTTCCTTGAATAGTTGTATTTCTGTCTTTTAAAAACTACAAGGAAATTCCCGCAAATTCGCTTAATTAATAAACACACTTACCTTCTTTTTACGCTTAATTTACACTGTTACTTAAGTTGAAGATGAGTCCTAGTTGCCAAATAATAAAGCAAACTAGTAGCTATAGAGTTGATGTTTTGAAGCGTGTATTGCCTTTTTAATTTCGTACTCATCATCTAGCATATATTTTGCATATGTACATGTTGTACGTTTTACATTTATACAACCTAGCTGTTTAGTTTTCAGGTTTTGGATGTAAATACTGGTATCACTTGACTGAGTGAAGACAAATCAGTAGAAAAACAATATGTCTATTTAGTTTTAAATTTGAATCTGTAACTCAAAAATGTATGGCAAACCTTTCTCAATCTTATAATGAAGTTTTTCATTCTTTAACAAATTTAATCATCATGGGCTCCATTTTTAATGACATTTTGTATTATATTTAAGGCATTCCTCAATTACAAAAAAATCTCATACTTGATAAGTGTATAGCAATAATTAAATTTTACTAACTTTACAGATAAGCGACAAGCCATGAAGCGTTCAGGTGGTCATGGACTGGGTGACAATTAAACTAAGACCAGCTGCATAGTTATTCTTGCATAGTCCCTTCTCTGCTCCACTCTCCTGGGCTACTCAAAAAATTAAATCTCAGAATAATTAATATATTTGATTTTTACTTTCTCCCCCCTTTACATAGTATTTTATGGAGAAAGTATTGTTTTCGTCCAAATTTTCGAATTTGAGTTGTTAGTGGATATATTCGTTTTAGTGCTCCCTGAATCCAAAAAAAGTGGTTTTTGGCGTGGTGTCTACCCCATAAAAACCCATAAAAAATGACAAAAATCCAAATTTCTCAAAAACGGCTCTAACGATTTTGATAAAAATTTCATGGTTTTTAGTGCTTAAGATGACAAACAAAATGACACCACCCGCATGCCTGTAAAAATTCAGGTTCAGAAGTTATAAGGGTTTCAGTGTTAAAAACTCATATTTTTCAAATTTCACGAATGCTGTAACCTCTAAAGAAAATATACTTGTAACCATTAAATTCGACTTGAAAAACTAAATAATCCAGTATTTTGAATCATTAGTTTACGTCAATTGGTTGCGGAGATAATTGATATTTTAGATTGGTGGTAAACGCAGTACGTTGTCCAATGTTATTCTTATGGAAAATATTTAAAAACTGATATCTCCGTCATTTACTAACCGATTTTGATAAAATTTGGTATATATTTGTGTGATAACTGATTGTTCATTTTTTTATTTCACTAAATATGTTTTCTGGTTATAAATGACTTGAAGGGAGAAAGTATGTGTCAGTTTCCTGATACCGTTTATTATTTGTAATTTGAACAAAAGTGATATAGAACTAATCTGACCCTTACGTTATAATTCATTAGAAAGTCATGTCAGTTTGTCAAGAATTAATTTTACAATAAAATCTTCTACATAAATCTAGAATATTTTCCGTCTGCACGCACTGATAATAGAGCGAGGCAAATAACTTGGCCCTGGCAGTATCTAAGCCCAATTTTAAAGATAGAATTTTGTTGAGTAGACTGGGCCACAACATTTGAAGTGGTCTATATCCTCACTTAGAACGTACGTTTCGTCCATCGCCATTTTCAACTACTCACTCACTACTCTACTTCAGCGAACACAGCTCTACTTACTATATACTGTAAGTGGGTAGTTGAAAATGGCAACATCCAAATCTTTTTACATCCATATATATATATTAAAGACCAAAACCTGTTACGGGTGTTGACTATTGTTTGTATTGTAAGACACAATCTATTTATACTTCATCCGAGTTAGAGATAAGCGACAAAGCTCTCTCAGTCCTGATAAGAAAGTACTATTACAACGTTCCTTTGGTCCATTCATTCTAGTGAACTGACTCGGAGACTACCTGAGTATTTTCAAAGTGAATAAAAATTTTTCATTCAAACTAAGCAAAATTATTTAAACAACAAAAAAAAGAAAAATTATCCTCTTAGTCAAATTACATAATATGCCCTTAAAGCTTTAATTTTTGTTCTAAGAACTTAATACTAAATAGGATGTGTAGAGGTAAATAGAGATGTAAAAGGCAAATTATGGAAATAAACACGGCCTGATTTCACACACGAGAGTTATCTGATGAACCGTTACCTTATATCTCGTGTCGCCGCTTCCTATAGTAGTGCAGGGTAAAGTAAGGTAATATAAATGGTTTTACAGTACCTTTCGTGTCCAGCTCTATCGGTTGAGATAATGGCACCTACTATTGTGCCATTGAGCGATGTGAATAAAAGCTAGTACTTACTCCCTAGTACATACTAGGCCCAGTTAGTAAATACTAGACGCGATGTGAATAAATTATTTGAGTAAGTACTAGAGCCGGTCCGTAATTCTCTAGTACTTACTAGTCTGATTCTGTAGTACTTACTTCGATGAAGTAAATACTAGTCTGACTGAATTATATTCTAGGTTTAAACGTTTCTGTCGATTCAAACCATTCCCCCTCCACCTCTGCGTCTCGACTCACCTGTATATCACTTATCGTACTGTCCATTGCTCCTGATTAGCCACGCGTGACAAGATGTGTTCATCCTCAGAGGAATTAGACGATGTCTTTGAGAACAAGCTCGACAAGGTTGATCGCCCGGCATTTGTGCGCCTACTTGCTGAGTACAAAGTGTAGTTGAGGAAGTCGAATGCTCGAGCAGTGAGAAGTACGAAGAAAAATTAGCATGGGAAAATATGCGCCTGTGGGGTAACGGGACCTGAAATTACGCTTGATCAATTAAAAAGGCGCTAAATAATGTGAAAACTACGGTGAAAACCAAAACCGATGTTAATGCAACAGGAAACAGACGAGTAAATTTACAAGATTGGGAAAGGAATCTTTTTGAACTGATCGAAGATGACAATCCTGTTTTCCACAAAATTCCAGGTCATGTGAGTGTTGGTACAAGTTCTCATAGCTCATCTGTGAATGATGTAATGGACGAGGAAGATGAAACTGAGATGAAAAATGAAGACAAAGAAAAACGTAAGAAAACATCAGAGGGTAAGGACCAAAGGAGCAAGAAAAATGACTAGTGAGGCCGATGCCACTAGCCAAAAAAATAAAATAAGGAAAAGTGAAAAATGTCTCTAATTGTGAAGAAGACGAAATAAAAAGTTTGACAACTCCGCAATTGCTGAGAGTAGTATTACTTCAGCAGTTTAAAGTAAATAAAATGAAATTGGAGAGGCAAACTTTATTGTTAGAGCAAATGAAAAAACAAACATTTGAACAATCTTCACAGATGTATTTGATGTATTTATTTATGTAGATGTGTATTTGATGTATTTTTCGACAAAAATCAAAAAAGCTATTAAACTTTGTAAGCATATAAGCATGTATTGTACTGTAAAATGTTAAATAAAAAATAAATAATCCTAATTTCCCCCCCCCAAAAAAAAACAACATAAACAAAAATCAACAAAAAACAAATAAATATAGGAACTTAGCCTGATTTCCACGGGCCAAGTTAGCGGGCGAGTTGGTGATCGCCTTCACTCGCCATGAGTAACACTTTGGCCTGATTAAATTGTTTGCTAATATCTCAAAAGTGGGGGTGTTAGTTTGGTTCTGTCGACCTAACTTGGCCACTTTTGGTTCAACTTCCTTTTTTCAAACGTCCTTAACTAATTATAAGTGAAGATGTAAAAGCGGGAGAAACTATTTGGCCTCCGTCTCGACCAGTGAAATAAAATAGTCGTACGACATTTTAAAATAGAACAAAGATCATTAAACTCATTTTAAATATATTTCAATTCTAGGGGTTACCTTTACTTGTGTATGGTTACAGAATAATTGAAAACTTTAATATATTATTATTTTGGCCTGATATACTCTAGATTACAATACGCAATAACTTGTTGGGGAGAGGGGCCAAAACTCTCATTAATCATTTAAGGAAGACACAAAATAAATTCATGCGTATTATTCTTAAAAAATCAAAATATGAAAGCTCTTTTCCATTATACAAAAATTTAAAAATATTCCCCATTCAACATTTGTTTGTATTCAAAACTTTGCAGATTTTAGCGAATTTCCCCTATAGGGAAGAAGCTGTTACCGTAGGTCTCATGGTAAGACCTAAGCCTAAAACCATCATAACTTTTCTTTTTGAGGTCCTCAGATGCCAAAAACACCATTCGTTCACTTTCATAAATATATATATATATAAATCTATATATCTATATATATATCTATATATATATATATATATATATATATATATGTGTGTGTCTTTAAGCACGATAACTTGCGCAAAAATGGTCCAATCGGAATGAAATTTGGCATAGACGTGTAAAGTAGTAATTATTCGGACGAGTTCGTAAACCAGCCCGATCGGACCACCGGAAGGGGGGGTAAAGGGGGGTAAACCCCCCCAAAAATGGGTTTTTTGAGATTTTTACATAGAAAAATAAAATTTTTCAAATTTTTATTGGCACCATTGAATTCAGCCCAAAAAAACAAACAATTTAGTATTTTGAATCATGGCTCTATGTCCATTGGTTGCCGAGATATTGAAAGTGGTAAACGCAGTACGTTGTCCCAATGTTAACCTTATGGGAAATAAGTAAAATTCTATATCTCGCTTATTTCTCAATATATCTTGATAAAACTTGGTAAATGGCTTCTTCTAGTTCAGATCTACTAAATATTGAATTAAAACCACCCAGTTTTAATATACCTGTAGCAGCAAACCTGCATACTCATTCCCCATGTTATTCTTATGGAGCTTACAAAAACATGCCAAATCTCGCTATGTTGGATCGAAATATGTTGTTTTGCACTTGAAATTCGCTGAGTATGCAGGTCTGCTGCAACGGGGGTATTCTTTATAATTAGTGGCACTAGAGGAAACACAAGAATTCATTATAACATAAGAAGTAACAACCAAAGAGTTTTCATTAAACCAAAAGACAACAAATTTATTTTTAAAAGCTCTTTTGTACATTTAGGACCAATATTTTGTATATTTTATGTTTTTGATCAGTGTTTTTGGAAATTAAAGAGTGTGATGATATAAAATCATTTTGTAGAGCTTTGACTATGTGGCTTTTTAATACACATGAAGTAGATTTCCTTATGAACTAATGTTCAAATTGTTAGTACAATTGGTATTTTAAACATTAACATAATTTACTATTATTTTTATCATTAACGGGCACAAACTCAGCCCTAATAGACGGTCAACTCTTAACTAGAACGCAAAGGAAGTAAGTACTACAAAAAGCTAGCATGCTCTCGATCAGACTTGGGTTGATCGAAGTATTTACTAGGAGAGAATCTACTACCGAAGTTTTATTCACATCACTTCCCAAGTATATACTAGCCGTCTGGAAATTCTAAGTAGATACTATGCCTAGTAAGTGCTAGCCGCGTTATTCACTCGAAGCCAAGTATTTACTTGGAAAAAGCCTAGTATCTACTAGTACTAGCTTTTATTCACGCCGCTCATTATCTACTGGATAAAGTAGTGTATGTCACTTCTCCATCAAGCTAAAAACTGTAATCACTAAATTTTTACAGTTTTTAGCTTCATAGAGACGTGACTTACTGCTTGATAATGGCACAATAGTGCCGAAACCTGGTTGAAGGACATCTCAATCTATAGAATTAGAGGCGAAAGGTACTGTAAAATGTAAAACCAGTTATAGTTAGTCATACCAGTTCAGGGGCAGGCAAAAATAAATAAATTAAAGTAAGGTAAGGTTAGGTTTGGTTATGATCATATCTAAAACTAATTTCTAATATTATATTTTATAGAATAAATTTACCTAACCTGACCTAACCCAACCAACCCAACCAGCGGACGGCGCGGCGATGCGTCCTCAGAGTTACCATTACCTGCATGCCCAACACATAAGGTAAGAGCGACAGCAATACCGACGGAATGGTCCAGAAATGATTTCTATATGCTTGGCAAACCATCCAGTAACCAAAAAAGGTAGGCATAAAAGGTATAAAGCCAATATAAATTGATTTAAAGCGTCGGGGACATAAAACGAATTTTACCTACTCTTTGCCAAAGCGGATAAATTTGCACAAATCACACATAAAATAAATTCCTCCGAAGTAGAAAGAAATATGAGATAGCTCGGCCTATAGTCCGAATCAAATAACGTAGTCAGCCAATCCACGGACGAGCTGGGTCAAGTTATTTGACACGCACTATAAAACTTTAGAATCGTACGACATACAGTAGTCATAAACACCCTCATTTTGGAAGTTAGGGCTTTTTTGACAAACAACTTGTCCTTTTATTGGAATGCCGGCTAGCACCATATTACATGCAACATATGAAATATTACTGTAGTAATGTATGTCCTTTTATCGTCCCATGAGAATTTCGATGAAATAGGTTAACTAGATTACTATCCATAAGACTATTGAAATGAAATGAAATGATATGATTTATTTATTCAGCAAGTAAAACAAAAAGTCACAATACAAATTATAATTTATGCCGAAAGTATTTCCCCACATGGGCATAAGCCTGTGAATGGGGAAAAAGTTCTGTAAGTCTCTCAAAATCATTATAAACAAACAAGTGCACTTGCAATAAAAATAAAACGTTTGTAATTAATTAATATTATAATAGAATTGAAACTTACAAATATATACGATTTGTATTAATAACAGTGATTGAAAACCTAATTTTCTATCACAGCTATAAAGTGCTGTCAAAATATCGAGAACACGCTTTTAATCATTGTCAGAAATAGTATTTGAAACGCTTAAAAAGTTTTGTGAAACTTTTTAAAATAAAATAAGAAGCTAATTATGTTTTTTCTTCGAAATGAATAAGTTGTTCTGTATTTTGTTAAAGCTTAAAGGAGTATTATCGCTAAACTTAATTATGCAAAGGTTTGCTAACATAAATGTACTACGTAGAGAATTTAACACCATACTATTTTATTATTATTGATATTATGGACATTTTAGGTAGTTCATTTTTCCAACTCATCTCTGAAAGTTGTTTTTATATATTTTAAATAAAATTAAAATATATTTTGTTCGTATGTATGTATTTTAGATATAAAAAAATTAACCATTCAAGTAAGTCTATAATAATTAACTTAAATAAATGAAGGGAGGATTTTTCGCAAGCCCTTTACTTTAAGACACAAAACAACAGAATCAGCTTTAAATCATTCTCCTGTTTAAAGCCTGAACATGCGGTGGTAACAGCACTACATTATTCAGACTGCTGCAACAGTGCAACTTTATGTCTACAATCTAAGCCACGTGTAGCGATGCAATTGTGCAAACCGACTGAGCATGCACTTGCGCGCGCAAGGTCAAATATGTTTCATGGCGCAGCGAGAAAAACATCAGTAAATTATATTTTTTATGCACACATGCTTCTGGGTAATTATATTTAACAATTTACCAATTTATGTCCTCAATCATTCTTTAATTATGTTGATTAAAAGGAGTTGCCTTTCTTCCTTAGAACTCTAGAGCTAGCTGACTCATTTTATTTTAATATAATATGAGAAGTTGTTCAAACAGTTGGTTTATTCTTGTGCTGTGTTATCTATCGGTCGATAAGAGACTGGACTCACATGCGCAGCATCTCTTCTCACATTCCTGACCATTGATGTTTTAAATGAATCGTTTCCTTGTAGAAAACTCGGGTGTTTAAAATAGGTATTTGTTTCTACATAAAAAATCATTATTTCAGGGGATATTTCTCTTTGAGAAGACAATAGGAACGTAATTGTTTAAAATTTCAGACCCAGTGTATTCAAAATAGTTAATTATTCTTGATTTGCCTCCTGGATTGATAATTGACTTAAATAAATAGGTTATTATACCTGGCGCCAATTCTTGGGGCCCACGCCATCCATAAGCCCAATGCTAAAATTAACATTAGTCTTCTGGACGGCGTGGGCCCCAAGAATTGGCGCCAGTTATATTACCTTACGTCTTCAATTCAATAATCCTGTTTAGGATGACTAGTTTCGGGGCTGATGCCCCATTTTGAAATCCTTACGTCAAACATAATTATTTACACTTATCTTCGTCAATTTATAATAAAATAATCTTCGCACATTATATAACACTTACGCACACAGACACAAAACTCATATTTAAAACAGATTTTTTTAAACAGATTTATTAATCTCGCGTGGCCGGCCAAGGGCAATTCCAGACTCAAAAATAGTAAGGATAAATTGTAACGGGAAACGTTTTGTTATAAAGGTGAAACCATAACGTCGTAATTATCAAGGGAAAAAAATTTAACGGCTGTTTAAAATATGAATAATCCACTGTAAGATTTTTAAAAAAGGGTCTCACTAAAATCAACAACGCTTGGAATACCTGTAAGTGCAATATAGCCTAGACCATTGACTTTAAATCAGGAGACTAACCATCCTAATGGGCCAGCTGTGCCTGTTTTTGTGTGAGCCAGGATTTGAAATGGATTTAGTTCTACTAAATTACCGACAGATTGTGCTGATGTAAATGATTTATTTCAGCTATTTATTTCAGTTTTCAAAACTTGATATGCTAGGAAATAAGATGTCTTAATCTTATTATTGCTCTCTGAACAACATACTGTCCAAATATTCCCTCCTGATAGCGTAATTAATAGTTGACTGTAGTATACCCTATCGGAGAATGATGTAACTAAGTCCTCTTTCAAATCCTGGCTCACATAAAATCGACAACGTTACAGACCCTGGTTTTGCAGTTCTAAATTACGGTACAGTATATTACTTCACTAGACCTGTAAGTACTGTTTTATTGGACGCGGGATTTTCGTGCGAGTACGGTAACACTTACCTGGCGTGTAACGTACGATAATTCACATCATACAGTACTACTGAGAAAAAACATTTTTTCAATAACAACGTATTCCTTGCATAAACCATTTCGTTTCTCAATTCTTCAAACCTAAACTATAATAAGCAGACATTTGCTACTGCTACCGTGCTGCCACATTCCTCTGAATTACCCAATAAAAATTCATTAAACGTCGGTTTGCTGCATTCAGCTGATTATTTTGACTTGCTTAATTACTGTGTACTGCACGGTAAATTTACCGTGTACTTATCGTCAAAGAGTAACTTTCTAGCTAAGAGTAAGGCGCAGAAAACAGATGTTTCTGTGTAGTGATGTCAAATCTTCAAAGTAATAAAGACATCTCAACGACTACAAATTGAACTCAGAATTTTTAGGCCTTGTTGTTGTTTGTAGAGCTTCTTGTCGTTATGTTAAAGTGCATGTAAATATTGGACCTAAACTGCTTGTTTGTTTAGTAACGGAGAAAATGGAATGTCCTGTATTATATAAGTCAAAAAGTCAATAGGCCAATAAGTCTTTATTAGGCCATTAGATACTATTTTTGTACAATAGGCTTCGACATACATAAAACAATTCCTCAAATATAATAAGTAGAATTCTTCACATTATAAATAGACGCGATAGTAAGTTTACTAGTCACGCACACACTTTGTTACTGAAACCGGTTATGAAATTCATACGAACCTTTACTACATGGGCTATAGAATTTTTCCAGTTCTTGAACTTTTCTGATTATATAAGGCTTCTTCAGCCCAGTGCTGTTTTAATTTAAAAGTTAAAATTATAGAAAAAAGGATATCAAATCAACCATCTGTGGTTATGAGTAATATACGCATATTTCTTTATAAATCGTGAGCGAAGCCGTGCGTAAAAGACGAAAAGGAAAATGTTGATATCGTGATTTAAATATTATAGGTCTCCTTGTAAATTACTTGTAAATTGACTCTTCCGCTTTCAGGGAAATTCAACTGAACTCTACTTTCACTATAGGGCTAATCTATATACAAAATTCGTGTAACACTTTCCTCTGTTCGTCTAAAATGTCCCTGTTAGGCGGACATGATCGCTAGCAACCGTTCGGTAGGCTTGAACGTGGCTTCAAAAGAAAAAAAGGTTATAGACCAATTCAAATGACATGGCCCTGGTTGTCCGTAGGCCCAATGCTAAAATTAACATTAGTCTTAAGGGCAGATTGGGCCATGAAATTTAGGGTCGCCGGAATTGTACCCCCCGGATTTATACCCCAGAAAAAACGCTACGTCATTTTGACGTCACAGACGGGGGGTACAATTCCGGCCTCGAACTTTTAGGACGGATAAATTATTATGTATTTTAATCAACTGGCATTTCACGGTTGGCTGAACAGCTGCATACTTGATATAAATCCAATTTCACTTCCTAAGTCCGATCCCGAAATTGTACCCCCCGGATTTGTACCCCCCCGGATTTGTACCCCCCGTCGCCAAATCTTCACGTCCTACCCCGGATTTGTACCCCCCGTGGCCATACCCTTAAGTCTTACCCCGGATTTGTACCCCCCGGATTTGTACCCCCTGTGCTCAAATCCAGTTTGCCCGACTATGGAAAAAAACCGGGTCAATATTCGTTGTTTTTGTTGTTGACTTTTTTAATTAGTTCTCGTAAATCAACGGCTGTTCGTTAAATTATTGCCTAATATTATTATACGAATATGTCTTATTATTATTATATTGTGTAGTCTTATTCATCATTAAGTAGGCTAGAAAATCTGTCAATAATACGTGATGAAAGTATTGGATAAAATATTGTTTTGAATATCTAAATTCATAAAAAATTTGTTAGTTTGATTATATTATGTTTCACATTTATGGTCTCGTATTCCGTTGGACTGTTTGCCATGAAACTTGGTATAAATATGTAAAATTTCACGGAGGAGGTTTTTAAGCCATTCATTTCGTCCTAAATCAATCGGGGGTACAAATCCGGGGTAGTACTTGAATATTTGGTGACGGGGGGTACAAATCCGGGGGGTACAAATCCGGGGTAGGACTTGAGGATTTGGCGATGGGGGGTACGAATCCGGGGTCGAACTTAAAAATATGACCACGGGGGGTACAAATCCGGGGGGTACAATTCCGGGGTCAGACTTAAGGGAAATAATTTAATTGCAAACCATTTAGGTGTTGATGATTTAATAATGTATTGGGGGGTACATTTCCAGTTGCGGGCTGTTTCTCGAGCGATTTAGGCCCCGCCTCCTGTGACGTCAAAATGACGTAGCGTTTTTTGTGGGGGTTACAAATCCGGGGGTACAAATCCGCTACCCCGAAATTTGATTAGACAATTTGTAGATACGTGCATCCATGCTTGATTTGTATAGTCCGAATCAAACAACAAGGCCCATGCCGTCCAATAAGGCCAATGATTAAATTAACATCAGTCTTACGGAAGGACTGGGCCTTGTCATTTGAATCGTACTATATGTGCTAAAAAGACAACCTAACGAATATGACACCCTCCACTTCTCCCCCTAACAAAAAGATGTTTGTAAAAATAATTCAATTTAAGGTTAAAAATTAGATCTGATCAATCTCACACTTGTTATAAGACTATTCGTCGCATAATAAATATCATCTCATAAAAATTTTAATGAAATAATATCATTTTCGTTATACTGCTTCAAAAACAGATATTTTTAATGCATGTTTTCTGGACCTAAATACACTCTTTTTATTCCTAGGAATTAAAAGCTGATGTACTCGATACCAGCTGATTCTTTATAGTCCTAGGACTATAAAAGTCAAAAAGTGCCGAGTACGTCGTAATAATCGAACAATATTCATTCGATTACAAATAATCGAAACATGTATCGTTATTATCGTCGATTCATTTTTGTCAGTTTAATCAATTTGTGAAACTCGCTCATTTCACCAATCGATTATTACATGCGTTCGATACGTCGATAGTCGTTCATTGTTGTCAGTCTACCCTAACACAAATGAAACAGACAATCATCTGATTGCTTCAAATAGCAAGAACAAGACGGTGGCATCTTGTGAAGGCATCTTTAAAGGTAAACAAGCTGTAACATTTTGGTTTTCTTAAGTAGTTTACGTAATTGTATTGAGCAATATAACGAAAAATATAGTTCATCACACGGACCTAAAGCTGCTTTTCATTACTCGGTCATTTTTCAACCTCGGCTTACAGCCTCGGTTGTAAAAGTTGACCTTGTACGAAAAGCGTCACTTTAGGTCCTTGTAATGAAATACACTATATGGAAAGTAAAAGGGTACTTGTTATGAAAACTGATTTTATAACTATTATAACCGTAAACCCTACTCAACTACAATTTACTTTAATAACTTTAATAAAGTACATCACCAGAAAGTTAACATTAAAAAATTGGCTTCGTGTGAGTACGTATATTCAAGGTTTCAAGCTCTATATCGTCGATTGTTACGTATTCGGCTCTGCTCGGAGCTGGTGCAAGTTGACTCTCACCGAATCAGGGCGATTCTGTCATGCCATTTTGTTTGGGGGACAATTTGCCGCATGATGACTGTACACCTACAGTGACCAGGAATGTCATACAGTATAACGAGTCCATGCCGAACGCACCAGTACACAGTACCTCGTATTCGCCTGGATTCGCCAAGAGTCAACTTAAGCCCAAAAACTCGATGTTCGAGCCGAATATTCGACCGTAAGTTGCGTCAATTTGACAAAATACAGTGAAAATAACAACAGTCGCAATCAATTATATCCTTCTCTATAAACAAATTTATTTATTTTCCTTCCTTGGCAAGAAATTTTAACAAAACTCTGACTATAAGCCTTTTAGCCAGACCGAACTCGATTTATTTATTGAAAACAAACCCAATAAAAGCAATATAGTCCAGGCAACGAAAGGTTGTAGAGGGAATTGCATGGATCACAATTTTTGACTTCTTAACTTTGTTTGGACTAGTTACGAGTAAAACATATCAAAAGTCCCAGCCCTTAGCCCTTGAGCCGGCTGGGCTGGAAGGGCCTAAAGGTACAATTTTTTGGTTTTTCCTAAATATCTTGAAAACTATCAACTTTTAGTATTCCCTCTTTAATTTTCAAACTTAATAGGGAATACTAAAAGTTGATAGTTTTCAAGATATTTAGGAAAACCCAAAAAATTGTACCTTTAGGCCGTTCTAGCCAAGCCGGCTCAAGGGCTAAGGGCGGGGACTTTTGATATGTTTACTCCTAACTAGTCCAAACAAAGTTACAAAGTCAAAAATTGTGATCCATGCAATTCCCTCTATACCTCTTTTTGAGCATTCATTTCCTGGACTAATACTTGAACACTGCTGGCTTGTATCTGCTGTTGGAAACTACAAACGCGACCGTGTGAATGAGGGCACGGGTTGACCGAGACCTACAATCAATAGAGTGAACTCTACCCACAAACCCCCTCCACAACCCTCCCCCCATACCTTCTCCCAACCACCCCCCTACACCTCCACACCCCCTGCAGCCTCGTGCTTCCGATGCACCACTTGAAACAAACCATCACTTTCTCGTTCAACAAACAACAATTTATTTCTATAGATTATTTATATTTATTTGTTAGATTATTTGTTGTATATATTTTTTATTTTTAAATAACTAAAGCTGTACGTAATGTATTTTATTGCATATATATGTTTATACAGGGTGTTTGTTTTCAAACGCAACCCAAAACGTTATTTTATCAGTGAAGGATTACTGCCCCCCAAGATACCCGGATTTGGCGCTACCATAATATTATTCTTTGGGACCATAATATTCTTCTTTACACAATATTTTTCTTTGGGAATACATAAAAAGGCTTACGAAAACAATTCACAGAATATTTACCACCTCAAAACAAACATAACAAATTGAATGCAAGGAATTCAAAGAGGTGCCTTGCAACACAAGTTCGGGAATTAGATGTAGAGAGCACAACTTTATACAAATGCCAATGGCGGATTGTTTGAACACATGATGTAAACTAAATGTGATCAAACTTAAATAATAGGTTGTATAAAATATAAAGATTATCAAAACAATACTCATTCCATATTTATATGTGCATTAAGCAATCTTAAAAATGGGTTGCGTTAAAAAAACACCCCTTATTTATAATACATTTAAATTCATATAATAAGCATACATATTGCACACATATTGAGTTTGCCGAATGTAAACATGCAAATTTTTGGCCAACACCGAATGAAGGACCATGTTTTCATTCATAAAGTTACACTTTTACCGTTGTCCGTTTTTACCGTTGTCCGCGACCACCATAATCCTTTCATAAGCGTTTATTGGATTAAATTTTGCATCTTTTTGGTATCTTTTATAATTTTATCGGTTTTTAAGATATTTAGCTTTGAAAACAAAAAAACAGACACCACTTTGAAACGGTACAAAGGAGAAATTTTATACTTCTTAGGACTTTATCCTTCTCGCCTGCTTCAACTTTCCTCATGCTTCTCTCAGCCTTATCTCAGGCCTTTCACCAATCTTTTGATAAGGATGACTGGGTTTTTGAATAACGACTGTGGGGTGGCGAAAGACCTTGTTGAATTTATTTAACCCTCGTATGATGTGATTGAATATTCATCAAGTGATTTTGATTATATATCGGTGTATTCGGTTCTTGTAAAAAAACACATTCGATTTTTCCTAATTTTGAAGTTTATTTTTATTTTTATTTAGTCGATAGTTTAAATTTACTCTGGCATCGCAATCATCAACAAAAACATTGGTTTCCGACTCTTCCAAATAATACTTTAAAAAAATTTAAAACATTGCGTATAATTACACGCCTATCTTAGCAACTTCTAGGACAAAAAAGAACATTAAATGTTCCCAGGACTTTAAGCACACCCAGTATTACACTAAAATTAACATTTTTAAACTTTTTTCACTCTCTCTTCTTTTAAAAGAGATAACTTTTAACTTAGTTCATTTTTAAACAATTTTATTGATTTAATTAAACACAGAGAAATAGTATATCTTATTTTTCTGTGATTAAAAACAGAGTATCTAAAACCGGATGTGAAATAAAGAATTTATGATAACAACAGTTCGTACTATCGTACTCTATTAATATATTTGATTAACAATATACTTTAAATCAATTAGATAAAGATATCTCAACGGTTTTGTTTCAGCCATTCTCATAAGTGAAAACAAAATAAAATATGGTAAACAGAAAATAATAAAAATGTCCCATTTAAAGAATAATTTGTTAAAATAATATCTTCAATCACTTATTTTTTCATCTTTATCGACATTAACTTTATGTTACGTAAGAAACGCGGAATGTATTCTCAAACAACAAAGTTGCATACAATTTTTGCAAGGTCCGCAAAAAGAAGAGAACACGTGCTATCGGTGTTATCAGGGGTTATCAATGACCTTGGACGCAGCGTTATCAGTCCCGGACCCGCGGAATATGCGTTATAGGCCGATTCAAATTATAAGGCCCAGTCCGTCCGTAAGACTATATGTTAATT
This sequence comes from Flexamia atlantica, assembly GCA_035578135.1. Lineage (NCBI taxonomy): Eukaryota > Metazoa > Arthropoda > Insecta > Hemiptera > Cicadellidae > Flexamia > Flexamia atlantica. The sequence goes on along the minus strand of JAQJVK010000004.1, from coordinate 20,763,486 downwards.
TTAACATTGGGCTTATGGACGGCGTGGGCCTTGTGTTTTGATTCGAACTATACTGTCCTAGTCAAATAACATGGCCCAGGCCGATCGAAAGCCAAATGCTAAAATAAGGGTTACCACATATTTTTCAGGCCAACCCAAGACAGTTTGAGGTGCGGTGAAAAACACACCCACCGTCCCTTCATAACACAACTGAAAATAGTAAAATAAGATTGTTAAAGCATCGATTATATAACTTGGGTTGGTTATATAATCAATGGTTAATTATGGAGGTTTTTGCTTATTGTTTATCTTAAATTTGTATCGGTTAAGCCAGTTCTAACCTAAATCACAACACTACTCTCACTGTTCTAGACGGACGATAGAGATCAGTAAAGTATAGGTTAAGTAGGTTTGCTGTTGTCACACTCCCGCAGGGTTACCAACAATAGTTTTATGATAGATTTACGTCGTCGATCTCAAACCTGGACATTTGTCACGTTTCCCGTTGAAATGTTGCATGATTTCTAGTAAATCTTGTGAAAAATTTTATTATTTGCAAAAAGTTACGAAAACCCCGGACAAGTAGTAGTCCCGGACCGACCTCCGGACAAAGCCCTCAAAACCCGGACTGTCCGGGGAAACCAGGACTTCTGGTAACCCTTGCTAAAGTCAACATTAAGGTACGTTTCCAATACAAACATTGTGGGCACAAGTGCCCAGCATGGGCCTGGGACATGTCGCCATTATTTTTCTTGCTGTTTCCATTGCCCAGTAAAGTTCCCGGCACAAGTTCCGTAACCGCTGAATAATCCTATTTTATGCAAAAAGACAATTGAAAGGGGCTTTTAATTTTTGTATGAAAGACTTATATGATTTTTGCATTAAGCAGTTTCATAAAGTTATGAAAAGAAATAAGGAAGATATACATTTTTTTATTTCCCGTAAGGATATCATGGTGAATGAGTATGCAGGTTTGCTGTCACAGAATTGGAAATGAAAATATCGCGGGTTTTAGACTAATATACCAAGTTTTATTAAGTTATATTAAGGAACAACCAAGGTATAGAATTTTATTTTTTTCTTATAAGGTTAACATTGGGACAAAGTAATGTGTTGACCACTTCCAATATCTCGGTAACAAATGGACATAGAGCAATGATTCAAAATACTAAAGTGAACGAATTGTGTTTCGTTCCTTCTGGGGGCCTCAAAATGAAAAGATGTGGTCTCGGGCTCAGGTCTATGAGTACCACGGTATCAGCTTCTTCCCTACAGGAGAAATTCGCTAACCATAACCGAAACAACCTTATCCAACCTAACCAGAACTTACCCAACATTATTTTGACTTAACCTAACCCAACCCAATCTAACCTAGCCTAATCTAGCTTAACCTAATGTGGCCTAACCTAATCTAGCCTAACCTGATACTTCTTGTACTTTTCGTAAGGTTTAAACTCTTGTTACAGATAACTTTTTTCCGCTCAGAAGTAGGGGGGGGGGAGGGGTTAGTTAGAGAAAAAGGGGGGGGTGAGATAAAGTGGGATTTTGGGTAGGTGGTCAGCGACTGTAGACAGATCAAGACGTTAACACAGATTTTAATTAAATTAGTAATTTAACTCTCCCCCCTAAACTAGTAATTTAATTACATTAAAACAAACTTTATTAAAAGTTTATAATTAACTGAAAAATTCTTACATGTCCCAGGTGCACTTGCCCGCAAGGATTCAGTAGGCCTAATTCAGTCAAACAACTTCCAGCACAAATTAACAATTTGAAAACGCTGGAGATAACAGTTGTTTTTCACTCTCTATTATCTACTTTCGACAAACACAAAATGCTTATTTAATAAATACAACAGTTACAAACTCAAAAATATTTATAAGTAATAAATAATATCCACAAACAACAACAACCAAAACTAATACGAGTAATATAGTATCTAATCGCAGAAAAAACAACAGGGGCATAACAAAAACAAGATAGTCAAATAAAGACCAAAGTTGATGGTGAGGTATCTTATCAGATACAAACGCTAGGACGTTTAAGAGTAAAAATACTCTACCGCTGCCATTTAAAAGTTTGTGTTCTTAGATATCATCCCGTTATATTGATTTTAAATGGTATTTATTTAATTAGAATGTTTCAGTTCAATCCTGAAGTAAGAGAAACACTAAAAACACGATGTCTTGTGACATAAAGTCGGTCTTTCGCTTTGAAAAACACTAATTAATTGCTTGATGTGACTATGGGTGCATCCAAGGTTTTTGAATTGTTTAATCTGACAATGTAGCCTATTCTTACATCACGTTCGTCATATTGACTTTAATATTACCCGCACTGCATGCATTGTTATACTAAACCTAACACCTATCAGGATAATCACTCAATGCTAAATCTAGAATCTTACTGAGTAATGGAAGTTGCAAGTTAAGGTAATTGGTTATAGTCCATCAAAAAACTTAAAAAAATGGCCCAACCTGGAAAAAATTCCGTTAATTTTGAAACTTTGCACACTTATTTACAAGTACCTAAGGATGAAAATGCCAAACGTCCTGGAAAATATGAGGCGAGCTCTAGTGGTAATTGACGGACATGGTTCTTTTTTTGGTTTTTCGTAAAAATCTCGAGAACCGTCGGTCGGAGGTGAGAACTTTGAATGTACGAAATAAAGCTTATTAAATTTTCTACAGAATGATGTAGTACATTTTCTTTGTACTCCTAAGGGTTATCGAGGGTTATGAGCAAAGTTTTTTTTTTAGTCTTTAACGTATGCAAAAAAATTATCTAATTTTGGTGGGCACCATTAAAATCAGCTCCAAAAAACAAACAATTTAGTATCCTGAATTATTGCTTTATGTCCACAGGTCACCGAGATAATGAAAGCGGTAAACACCTCTTACATTGCACCTATGTTATCCTTATGGGAAATAAAAACGTTCTATATCTCGCTTATTTCGCAACATATCTCAGTAAAACTTGATTTGTGGCTTGATATTGTTGAGATATATCGTACTAGGGCCTATCACATTTATGTGTCAGCAAACCTGCATACTTACCTGCATAACAATAATACGAACAATGGAGTATGCAGGTTTGCTGACACATAAATGTGAAAATTGAGGATTTTAGGCTCTAATACGATATACCTCAACTATATCAAGCCACGAATCAAGTTTTACTATGATATGTTGCGTAATAAGCGAGATATAGAACTATTTTATTTCCCATAAGGATTACATAGGTACAATGTAAGGGGTGTTAACCGCCTCCATTATCTCGGTGACCAACGGACATAAAGCAATGATAAAGGATACTAAATTGTTTGTTTTGTTAAGCTGAATTTAATGGTGCCCACCAAAATTAGATAATTTTTTTTCATACGTTAAAAACTAAAAAAAACAAAATTTTGCTAATTTTTAGGGAAAAATTGTGAAAAGATCCTTATTTTTGGCGCCCTATAACCGTTTTTGGTAACCGTTAGGAGTACAAAGAAAATGTACCGCATCATTTTGTAGCAAATTTTAATAAGCTTTAATTTGTACATTTAAAGTTCTCACCTCCGACCAACGAACGGCCAGATCCAGGACTTTTTCCAGATCCAGGTATTTTCATCCTTAGGTGCTTCTAAATAAGTTTGCAAAGTTTCAAAACTAACGGAATTTTTCCAGGTCAAACCCTGTTTAGACTGGACTATTACTAAATACAGTACTATTACTTTCCTGTTTACGTTGATTAACACGTGTAGTAATGGTTTTCGTAAACAATAATTAGAACCGAGTTAAAAAGTAAACGAGTTTTCTTGTGGACTCGCTGCGACTAAGATTTCTACCGTCCCCCCGCCAAAAAACCCTAGCGTATCGTATACTGATTAATTAATTTTTGTAACGATGTAGTCTGTAGTACTAATGGGAATGTTCTAATTTACTGTTTCGATTTATATTGCATGATTTTATCCGTCATAAAATTCTTGAACATTATATGAATGCACAGCATCAGAGGCGAATGTTTGATGTATACCTGATTGACCTGGAAAAAACCACCTAGATAATATTTTGGAATGGTACAAAGCTACAATAACTGAAATAACAGCGAATATATTATTTAGTTCGGCACACAGAGAAAGGGATCGATTTAGCTCGAGTCAAAATATTTGGCCCATTCTCTCCATAAGACTGCTATTAAATTTATGATGGGCTTAAAGACCCCCCCAAGCCATGGGATTTTACTCGGCTATGTCTATGTCATTTCGAACATAACCTTTTTCGACCATATAGTCTGGCTTTGAGTACTTTTAGCGAATTTCCTTAAAGGAATAAGCTATTACGGTACTACTCATGGTAAGACCTAAGCCCGAGACCATGTTAACTTTTCATTTTGGGGACCCCAGAAGCAAAAAACACTATTCGTTCAAATTTATATAAATAAATAAATATATATATATATATATATATATATATGTGTGTGTGTGTGTGTGTGTGTGTGTGTGTGTGTGTGTGTGTGTGTGTGTGTCTGTTAACACGATAGCGGCCGTAAAAATGGTCCAATCTTAATGAAAATTGGTACAGACGTGTAAAGCGGTAATCAATCGGACAAGTTCGTGAACCAGCCCGATCTGACCACCATAAGGGGGGGTAAAGGGGGATAAACCTTCCCAAAAATGGGTTTTTTGCGTTTTTCTCATAGAAAAATAAAATTTATAAAATTTTTGTTGGCACCACTGAATTCAGCTCAAAAAAACAAATAATTTAGTTTTTTGAATCACTGTCCCTATGTCCATTGGTTACCGAGATATTGAAAGTGGTAAACACAGTACGTTGTCTCAATGTTAACCTTATGGGAAATAACTAAAATTCTATATTTCGCTTATTTCTCAACATATCTTGATAAAACTTGGTGAATGGCTTCTTCTAGTTCAGATCTACTAAATATTGAATAAAACTAACCAGTTTGAACATACCTGTAGCAGCAAACCTGCATACTCATTCCCCATGTTATTCTTATGGAGCTTACAAAAACATGCCAAATCTCGCTATGTTGGATTGAAATATGTTGTTTGCGTTTGAAATTCGCTGAGTATGCTGGTCTGCTGCAACGGGGGTATTTATTGATGTTTCATAAATTGCTCGCTGAAAAAATGAATAAATTATATGTGTCCTCACAATAAAGAAATATTAGGAAAACAAAAACAACATTTGTGAATACCACGTTGATACATAAGACCATCCTCATAAATAGACTAGTCCGTAATTAATTGATTGGCCAAATTGAGGTTTGGATTTTATTTTAAGACAAATGATTAAAATATAAAGTATTACTTAAAATTAGATTATCACTGTTTCCAATTGCAGAGTTAGAAAACAAATTTTTTACATTTTTATATTAAATTGATACTACTTAAATAAAATAAACTAATTTGAATTATTATATGGTTCAAGAAACCTATATGAATGATATACAACAATAATTTAACCATGTTCTTAAAAAAACTTCGTGTTTTATTTTGTACGACGTCACTAGATATCTAGTTAAGCATTTTTTACCCAGACGACAAAAAGAACCTTTTAAAAAAGATTTGTAACCATCTACTGCTACTGCTAACATTGCTATTGAGAATGTTACTATTTTTATTTACTATTTCCAATGTTTTCCACTTCCAATCAACGCGAGTGACATTTTAAATCCGGATTAATCGAGAACGGCCCAAAACCTTACTATTTTAGAGTGAGCGACCTTTTCAAGAAACAAACAGCAACTGGACCCAGATTCGCAACTACTGTACAGTATTCGGACTGGTTATAGAGACGATATAGAGATTACCTCAGGTTGTGAGGTAATCTCTATATCGTCCCAGCTCTCAACTACCAAGTCAAGTTGTAGGTTGACAATGAATCCTATACTCTTATACGAGCAGTGTTATCTTGTATGCTTGTATGTATGCTTGCTTGCACAACGATCTCAAAAACGGCTCTGAGGATTTCCTTAAAAGTCTGGAAATAAGTAATTTATGACTCAAAAACGTCTTTTATGCAGATTACTTGGCCAGAGAAAATCTAATAGCGTAATAAATCGAATTTCAAAGTTGTAAAATTTTAACATTGGCCTTATGGGTTGCCGTGATAGCAACGAAAATAAACAAGGAAAGTGTAAACAAATGAAGAAATCATAACAGCTGTTTGGAATCTACAGCCATTAAGGGGATGAAGAGTCCATGGAGCAATAAAAAAGGTTTCTATTTATCAATTCTATGACATTGAAATATTTTATAGTAACTGGATGAAGTGGTAAACATGAAATAACACCGAGCAAGGCTCGGTCCACCAGGTACTTACTCATAATTTGTACAGCACAGAGAACTTTTAATGAGCTAGGGTTCATTGCCCCTGAAGAATATTAAAGTTAAGGTTTGACCATTTGGCACTGAGGTCGTGAATAGCCTGGATCAAATAACTCGGCCGAATGGCCCAATCCGCTTTCAAAATTGTTAGTTTTAGCAATGGGTTTATGGACGGCCCAAGCCAACTTCTTTGGCTCAGACTATAGTTCGCGAATCCTGACCTTCTCAACTTGGAACCGCCAGATGACACACAGACAGTCGCAGCGTGCCAAGGTCAGTTCAAGGTCACCAGCCCCGCGCTATCACTATCTGATAACAAAGCCTCTTACAGCGCTTTGGGCCAGCTTTGGGCTCTAGCTTCTCAAAGCGTTCATAGTGGTATTTATTTATTTATTTGACATAAATTAGTACAGAACAAATCTATACTTGATTCCACGTTCACCTGTCAATACAGGCCATATGAGAAATAGCTATTCTATTACCTTTGCAGGGTACATTTTTTTACAAATATCCATAACAGCATGCTATATAACCATCGGCTGGTTATAACATAATTTGGCTAATACAACTTAAAATGCCGTATGAAATAAAAAGCCTTTAGCTTATGGAGTTTCCATACTGAAAGGTGAAAGTGGAACTGAGAAAAAATCAGCAATCTTATGTAAACATTCGAAAATCCAGCGCCTAATAGTATAAATAGACGGAGAACACGAGGTAATGTCATTATTTGCTTCCGGTCCGAATGCATGAAAAAACAAACTACGAAAAAAATACAAATATGGTACCAAATTAAAGGTCTGAAGCTCAGAATTACTATAATACCAAATATGAATGGTTTAAAGGCAGTCTAGACATCGTAAACACTGATAACCTATAAGTTTGTCCGGACATTTTTTGAGAGAAATCCAGGAAGCTGCCAGCTCGGAATGCCACTGTAACGTTGCTATAATGTGTAAACTGCCTCTAAACCATCTATAATATGGTACCATAGTAATGGTAAGGTTCAGACCCTAGATTTGATACCACATTTGTACGTTTATAGTCTACTATATTTTTGCAAATTCACAAAAAAACTAAAAACTGCTATTTTTTGTAGACAGAAAACATAGAATAGTAGATAGAAAATACAGTAAATATAGACCTTGTGTACTCATATAAATGATCAAGTTATGGTGGAGAAATACAAAAAGCATAGCTGTCTATGACTTTATATAAGAGACCTAATGGTGTAGGTGGAGGAAAAATTTTGTGTGCATCACGGGACTAAAGTACTTGCACTTTAGTCCCTAGATGCACAAATAACTATTTAAACGCCACTCACCTGCCTAATTCTGTGGCCAGAATAATATACATAAAAGCACTTCATGGAATGTAATCAAACAATGAAGGTTAATGCATTTCTTAGAAGCCCATTTAAACAGTGATTGAAAATATAAAAATGGACTCATATTATCATATGAGGAAATTTTAAAACCTTTAATAATAGGAAGGTAAAATGACGTACAGTTCTTTATCAAGGTAAATAAAACATATTAAACGACCTAAGCTACGATAAGGTACACACAAACAAATAATTCCCAACAAAAACCTTCTATCGCCGCGGAACCATTGATAATTTTATGAATAAAAGATAAGAGTGCAAGATTATTTCTCTTTGATAATATCGGGATAAAAACAATTGATCTCAGATTTGAAATAAAGAAACAGTATTACTTACTATCAAAGAAGATAATTATGTCCTTATCTCATATTGTAAAAAATATAAATTGAATGGAAGCATTTTAACGTTAGACAGAGTTAAGTAAAAGTTCGAAGACTTTTATTACTTACTTAAATTTAAAAAAGTTTTTACAAAATTACGGTTTTAACAGTTGGATCACGACGCGTATTTATTTTTAAATCGAAATGTTGAATTTACGAGTAAAGGTCTGGTGGTAGGGTAGATGATTGGGTACAAAAAAGATGGAGAGTTTTAATTTTTAATCCAAGTTTACATCTGTGTTGTATAATCTGACTCAAATTAGTTCTCGAGTCAAACTAGGAACTCTAGTCAAACTACGTACTCTATTAAAACTACATAGTATGGTCAAACTAAATACTCTGGTCAAACTACGCTAGGCAAACTACATATACTCTAGTCACACTACGCACCGTAGACAAACTACATACTCTAGTCAAAGCACATATTCTAGTCAAACTACGCGCTCTAGTCAAACTACGTATAATTTAGTCAAACTAAGTACTGAATTCAAACTACATACTCTCGTCAAATTACGTTATCTAGTCAAACTACGTAGTGAGTTCAAACTACTTACTCTAGTCAAACTACGTACTCTAGCCAAACTACGTACTGGAGTCAAACTACGCAATCTACTCAAACTACGTACTGAAGTCTAACTACGTAGTGAAGTCACACTCCGTACTGAAGTCAAACTACGCACTGAAGTCGAACTACGTACTCCATTCTATGGTAAAATTACGCACTTAAGTCAAACTACGTACTGAAGTCAAACTACGTACTCTAGTCAAACTACGTCCGTATGACGTCATAACACTATTAATAATATTGTATTGGACTTCCAGGCGTACCTTTCCACGCCATTTGACTGGAGAATAATATTCCGCCAAATTCTCGTTGACTGATTGAATTCTGCGGGGCATCCAAGTGCAACCCCATCCCCGGATATTAATCCCCCGTCCACAGGTATGTAATTAATGCATGCCCTTGAAATTTTGTAGCCCTTTAAGATCCAGGACTTGTTCTCTTACATAAATCCAGGTAACTACAAAATTGCAAAACCGTCAGACAGTCACAGTTCGAACAACAAAATTCCGAATGGCTCTACTTCGAATACTGTACTTTTAAAAATTCGATTTTTTAAACTTTATTCATACAACTTACCAAACTTTTAAATTTTTGTAAACGCAGGTAAATTTTAAATCTCATTTTCAATTGCGAACCCCGCGTAATTCAAAGAAGTTAATCGAATAAATTAAAAATGGGCTTTTATTAATCGCACCGTATTAACTCTTACTTCTTGTTTAAAAAATTTAATCTATTGTACGACATTTTCATATGACTTCCACTTGTTGAAAGTAACGAATGCGACATAATAAATTATTCACAAACCAAATAACTTACATGCAGTAAAAAATCGCTTGTAAAAGACGGTTTAAAAGGTATGCAAAGACCGTTGGTTAGTGATTCACATTAAGCTCTTGTCCAAAGCTTTTGCTAATTTGGAAACGAAATGGGATCGCGAGCCTTTCACCCAAACTTTCTCCTGCGCTCGAGACTGTCTTCGATATGTTAAAAATGTTTAAACTGCGGTATAGACCGCATAAGCTGTCGTTGAGCTAGAACAATTTTAAACAGGTCGCTGTTTCGAAAATAAAAATATATAAACTTGGCATTCCATACTGAAATCTTTCAGTAACTGTAATTCAGCGAGTACAGAATAAGTCAATCAACCGTTTTCGGCATTTTTATATACAGAGATAACATTAAAATAAGAGAAATAATATTAAAATAAGTGAACTACAGTATTAATTAAATTCAAACGGTATAAGTATTATTTAATGAAACAGGAAACAATTAGACAAGTTCGGGTATGGGAAAGAGGACATAATATGGCCTTTGATTGTGAAATAACTGCGCCTCGCAAGGTCAACGGCAACCCGCACAGCAGACGTGTACTGCGGGTCTAGCGAAGTGCCTCTGAAGGCGTTACTTTCTTTAAAACGAAACATCCTTGATTATCTAAAATTGTTAAATCCTAATGTAAAACACCTCAAAGATTTGCTTGGCTTTATTGATATTATTGATAATTAATTTAAGTTATATAATTAGATCATTATGGAATGTATTGCCTTCTGAAAAAATTATTACATGAAAAAAATCTCTTGAAGTTTCTTTTACGAGTGTATTCAGAATATATGCGATTTCAGGAATAGTGAGTCCATCTTTAGATTATACCTAAAGTGTGTGTTATATACTCTTTATGTTAAATAAAATATATATTTTAAATCTATGATGATTTAATGATTTTTAAAAATTGATTTTGGATTATTTAATGTTTTTTAAGTAACACCTTCTGTAATTAACATGAGATGAGAGATTGACACTAATGAATATCGAGCATCTAGAAAAGCAGTTTTTGTTAGCCCGTGAATGAAATGGGCCATATTAATTGCAACTTGCAATTAAATGGCTAATTAATTTACGATTGCAACGACTTAGGGCGGGAAATGAGGTTTTGTCGGCTTAATTTAATAGATAAAAGACATGCAAAATCCTTTTGTTCGAGATGCAAATTATATTTATCACTACATTTTACAATAAAAAAGAAATATGTTACTGCAAAAATTAAAAAGTATAAAAAAATTTTGACAACTTAGCTTTAAGGTTCTGTAAGACGATTAGGCTTCGTTGCCTTGATTGCAAAGCAAAAACCAATGAAAATCGTAGTCTATCATTAATTACTATTAACTACCATGAGTTTGTTTATTGCTAAGTAAACATATCAAGTAAATAAGCAGGTACAGCTGACTTTACGATAGTAGACAGGAAGTAACGCCTTTTTCCACCTTCATACTACGTTGTTAAAACAGTTGATTACACAGTAGTGTGATATGGTGAAACAATTCAACATGAAAAAATAATGTTATTGAACGTCTTAAATGTGTTATGAAATCAGATTATTATGTCGTTTTTAGTAAAAATGGCAAACTGGGACGATGATTGTATTTATATAAATCTTTAAATATTGCTCAAATTATGTTCTTTATCGGTACATACTTTGGCAGCACGGGTGGTTGTTTAACTGCTGCTTTTATTTACTAATACACAGAAAAAATTGGTAATGCTTAAAAAAATATGCTTTAGCAGTAATTTACTTTTTTTATTTGTATTCAGAAGTTCTGAAAAAAATTAATTACTATCGAATAATTGTTATAGTGCTATCAAATAAATCAAGAATATATATAATAATTATATGTATAAATAATTCCTGTAGTGTATAATATATTTATAATGCACTACAGCTGAAATGGTTAGTATTGCGAATTTAAAATCCTGGATAAAATAAAAGTACACTAACACTTGGAGGTAACTCAAGATAACGTATTCACTATCGACTTTCTGTCCCTCATAATGGCATCTGTGAAGACCAGTGAAGCGCACTTCCGTTTGTCATTTAGTTATGATCAAATTTCATACGATCATCAATATTGTTCAACCCACTTACTATTTTAAGTGACATATATATATATATATATATATATTTCGGAAGACTCTATAACATGCTGTTTGGTTATTGAATCTTCGATTGGTTTGAAATTTGGTTAACGACTCCTGCTTGATACGAAAAGGTTTTGATAATTAACTTTGCATGAAAAACAAAATTTTATGCAAAAAACTCAGGAGTATGTTTTAGGAAAACAAAATGGGAGGACGTTGCCTCAAAGGTTTTTGTTATGTTTTGACACTTTGTCAAAATTGGCAGTCGATTAAGCTGTCCCTATGGCCCTATGGGTGACATTGAACAAACTTAACTCACCCGTTACAGTAGACCTGCATTTTCAGCTAATTTAAAATTATTATAAATAATTCAGACGTAGCCTCAAATCAAGTAAAATCAATTTAAATAATGAAATGAGCATTCAACAATTTTCTAAATAACAATAACATGGGAAATGAGTATACTGGTTTTCTGCCATGAAAGTGTAAATTTAGATTTTTTGCAATAATCCAGTAGATATCTACTAGATGAAGTCATAAACCAAGTTTCATTCAGATGTGTTATAAGCGACATATAAAATTGTATTTATTTCCAATGAGGTTAACAATGGGACGACGTACTGTGTTTACCGTTAGCAACATATTTCGGTAGCCAATGGATCTAGAGCAACAATTCAAAACTAAATTATTTTATTTTTCAAGCTGTATGCAATAGTGTAAATCAGAATTTTATTATTTTTTTGTGAAAAAACTCTCAAAAACCCATTTTTGGAGGGGTTTACCCCCTCTTACACCCTGTCCGATCAGGCTGGCTTTCGAACTCGTCCGAATAATTACTACTTTACGTGTCTGTGCCAGTTTCATCCAGATTGGACCATTTTTACGGGGTTATCGTGCCTAAGACAATTTACGCTTTGCGGCATTACGACGTGTTTTATAATAAATAAAATATTTGTCGAATGATTCCAGCTATTTATGGAAAACATTCTTTAAATACCTTTGCTACGTTTAAGGTTTTCCTCGATTAATTATTTAAGTTTTTTATTTAAGACTTTAAACGTTTTATTTATAACCAGTGAGGATTTTCACCTGATTCCTAATGGACCATATATCATGGAGAACTCAAGAGGTCTTAATAGACATTAAAATAGTATTTTCATCAAATGGACTCAGAAACGTCTGCTTTCAGTTCCATTTCGTTGGCTCGAAAATTACTCATTGCCGTCCTAGTCCGGGAAAACCCTTTTCCCTATTTTCTCGGATTGTAGTTCGGACTCTGTACAGCAAATGACTGACGTGAGGTTGTCCGGGCCATGCAAATACTTGAATTGCTACTCTCAATTTATTTTGAATTTGCTATGTTCAAGCGTTTTACACTGCGAGTTTACAGGATTTTTTAAGTTTTGATTTTGATGTTCGCTTACATTTGCCATTACCGATTGATAGAAACAAATCAGTGATGGCCCGTCCGCAGAAATCAGAGTCAAAACGTAAAATCGCCATCACCCATAATAAACTTCAAACAAAGAATTACGATTAATGCCGGAATTGATTGTCAAAGGGACGAGAATGACAGAAAGAGTCCACGCAGAGTAATCCATAATTGCCACGACGGATAACCAATACGAGTAATTCCGAGTCCGTATAGTAAACGAGAAATAAAGTGTCCCAGACCTGAAGACCATTGGCCGTACTCCATTGGCACTGGCATTGGCTAAAACTAACATTATTATGGCGAACTGTCCTGTGCCATTTGATTTGAACTATAATTTTCACAACTATTTTTTTAATATAGACTAACTGTATTCGAGCCTAAGAAAACAAGACAAAAACAAAAACACATTAGGATTTTATGTCTTTTAAGGCACTACGAGTCTACAGAATTAAGTTAAAATATTTATTTTGAATTTTTGATTGGTAAAAACAAATCGTGATGGCACAAGTCCGCAAAAGTTCACATCAAAGTCACAAGATAAAATCACCAACACCAATGAATTCCCAACAAAGAATTACGATTAAGGCTGAAATTGGTTGTTAAAGTCACCAGAATGATATGATCACGCATTGTAATCCATTGCCACTACGATCCACTGTATGAACGACCAATACGAGTAAGGGTTTATTGGCCTTACTCCAGTGACACTGGCATTGACTAAAATCAACATTATTATCGGCGAAATAATTTGATTTGAACTATTACTCTCACAAGTATTTTTTAAATTATAGACTAACTGCTTCGGAGACTATTAAAAAGAAGAAATTCCTGACACATATACCGGGTGTCTCACCTAAAGTGAACCAATAGCTAACTTTTTTATTATAAATCTGACAAAGAACTTCTTATGGGGCACTTCCCTTAATTTTTAACGCTGCTTTTTGTAGTCACTTTGAAATTTAAAAATAAGGCCGCCATTTTCCAATATGGCGGACAACTTTGATTTTTCTTAAGGAACACCCTACATTTTAAGGTGTTTTTGGATTTTACGCTTAATTTTTGGATCTTTTTATTCTTTCTAATTTTTTCCTAAACTCAATGGTTCAGGAGATATGAGAAGTTAACGTTAGATTTTTGCAAATGCATTGTGTCCGTTTAACTGTGCCATTCCATGTATTCCTTATGGAGTAAAATATGTTTAAACTAACACATGTCCACCATTAAATCTCGACTAAAAATTATTTTATGATTAAACCTCAACTAAACTAACATTTTAGGCACTTTTATTCTTTGGTATTAAACCCAACCGTTTTCGATATACAGACTACCAAAAATGTCCCAATGCATTTTAAATGGGAAAAATCTAACTTGAACTGTTAATACCTCCTTAACCATTGGGATTATAAAAAATTATAAAGATAAAAAGTTCCTAAAATTAAGTGTAAAATCCAAAAACGCCCTAAAATATAGGATGTTCCATAAGAAAAATCAAAGTTGTCCGCCATATTGGAAAATGGCGGCCATATTTTTAAATTTCGAAGTGACTCCAAAAAGCAGCGTTAAAAATTAAGGGAAGTGCCCCATAAGAAGTTCTTTGTCAGATTTATAATAGAAAAGTTAGCTATTGGTTCACTTTAGGTGAGACACCCGGTACATTTGGATTTCTTTGATTTTTTAGGCAATTGAAATATATGTGAGTTGGAAATTGAGTCACATGAAACAATTTTAATGATTGCCCAGGTTTACTTTACTGCCTTAGTGATATTTAAGGCGATGGAATTTTAGACTAAAATCGTTACTATTAATCGCTTTGTATTGGCGTGTCAGTGCTGAGAGCGTGCGTATCACTCACGTTTCTAGCTTTTTACTACAAGTTTACTACTACTTAATACAAGTTCGATGCACTGTGAGCAATTGAAACCTATCAATGAACATAACTTGACCGCTTCAGGGTCAACCTATATCTATCAAACTGACCGCGGCGTCAGTCAATCAGCAGTGAAGATGTGTCATTCTTTGCTTTATATTAAACGTTTGTAAAAAGATAGGGATGAGCGAGAAGTAATTTGAAGTCGTATCGAGTCGAGTCAAAAAAACCTCGCGAGATTCGAGTTTTTTTTTTTGAGTCGAGTATTTTTAATAGTAGAAGTTAATAGTTTTAATGTTATTGATCACATAAAATGTAATATTTTTAATTCTTATACTGTGAAGTTTTCGTTTGAGATGCAGTGAAAGCAAACCTTTTCAAATGAAATAAAAAGGTAATTCAAGCCATCTTTAACTTAACTTTATATCATTACTCAGTCCGAGGAGGTAAAAATCAAGCTTCATCTGCTCTAGTTTGCTTTAAAAAAGATAACTTTTTTTATAGGTTCAAAAGTTAATGTTAAACCAGTCTCATTGAGCAAAAGTATAAGAAAATATCTCAAATTATAGAAAGGAAAAAAGGCAAGACTAAATGTATTGACGTGGATAACTCAAAAACCGCTTTAACTCAAGTAAAATAAAAATGTTTTATGGTGGCTGATCACGAATGGTGTTGACCGTGTGAAAACGGCCGTAAAATGTGATCGCGCATATTAATTCCGGGTAAACGGCTGGGGTAACTCTGAGTATTTTTCAAAGTTTCGAGTTGAGTCGAATCGTGAAAACTCGGCTCGAAAAACTCAATAATCGACTAATCGCACACCCCTAATTTTAACCCTTCAGTGAAGACAACTTGACCACGAAAGAGTCAACCACTCGCCATCACAACCGACTGTTGTCTGTCACTCACAGTCAGCGTCGGTCATTCCCTGCTTTAAAGTACAAGTCGATTAAAACTTATTACAAGTCCGATGCATCATGAGTAGTTTAAACCACCAGAGAACAGAACTTGATTCCCTATCACCATCCCAACTGTCAGCCAGTCGCAGAGAGGGTGGGTCCCTTACTTTAAATTACAAGTTTATTAAAACTTATTACAAGTCCGATGCATCATGAGTAGTTTAAACCACCAGAGAACAGAACTTGACCATTCCAGATTCCCTATCACTATCCCAACTGTCAGCCAGTCGCAGTGAGGGTGTGTCCCTTACTTTAAATTACAAGTTTACTAAAACTTATTACAAGTCCGATGCATCATGAGTAGTTTAAACCGCCAGAGAACAGAACTTGACCATTCCAGATTCCCTATCACCATCCCAACTGTCAGCCAGTCGCAGTGAGGGTGTGTCCCTTACTTTAAATTACAAGTTTATTAAAACTTATTACAAGTCCGATGCATCATGAGTAGTTTAAACCACCAGAGAACAGAACTTGACCATTCCAGATTCCCTATCACCATCCCAACTGTCAGCCAGTCGCAGTGAGGGTGGGTCCCTCACTTTAAATTACAAGTTTATTAAAACTTATTACAAGTCCGATGCATCATGAGTAGTTTAAACCACCAGAGAACAGAACTTGATTCCCCCATCCCAACTGTCAGCCAGTCGCAGAGAGGGTGGGTCCCTTACTTTAAATTACAAGTTTATTAAAACTTATTCCAAGTCCGATGCATCATGAGTAGTTTAAACCACCAGAGAACAGAACTTGATTCCCCCATCCCAACTGTCAGCCAGTCGCAGAGAGGGTGGGTCCCTTACTTTAAATTACAAGTTGAATAAAACTAATTACAAGTCCGATGCATCATGGTACAGTAGATTCCCTCTTATCCGGACACCATTTAACCGGACATCGGTTTAACCGGACTGCAATCTACGGAAGTGACATCTTTTAAATCGGACGATTTTTATCAACATATCGATTAAACCGGATGTGATCAATAGGAAATATACGTGTAACATGTACCGTATCGACGATTCTGTTGGGAAATACAAGTCTTAATTCAGAGTATTGGGTTATAAATTAGTGTTATAATTTAATGTGTTTTAGGGAACATTGGTTTAAACGGAAAACATGTTATCCGGAAGGGACCGAGTTCCAAGGTGATCGGATGAGATAGAGTCTTCTTACTTATACAGTACACCTCGGATTATCCGGATTAATGTGGCGGAACACTGATCCGGATAACAAAAATCCGGATAATCCAAGGTCATTACAATATTGTCTAAATAGCGATTGGTTACCTTAGCCCCTGGTAAATTGATGCTGAAAACGGCGTGTCAAGACTATACAAAATGATAGTCTTTCAAATTTTACGGGAGTTAAATTTTGAAACAAATTTAAGAAATAAACTTTATCATTATTCATTCGAATATAATGTTGATTCTTACCGTATTTACGGTTTAGGCTTTGAAGAATACGCCAGATTAAATATTTAATTTATTATTACAGTAACTCTTCTTAAGAAATAACGCAAGACATCAAATGACAGTAATAAACAAACCCGCAAAATTGCCATAGGCTTCGCCTGTGTTGAGTACTGCTAGCACACCAAGTAGCAATCCAGAAAACTACGTTCACGAAAATGCTGTATGTACTGTTTAGGCAATGAGATTCCGTCAATAAATATTGTAATTCCAAATTCATACAGTAAAAATTTGCATTTTACTTTTAGAAGGCACATTTCTTCTATAAACACGCAAAAATCATGTTTTTGCCGTGATTTAAATTTTTTAATTTCTCGGATGGACCGGTCCGAATAATCCGGGATCCGGATAATGTGGGGTCCGGATAATCCGAGGTGTACTTTAGTTTAAATGTGGCCAATCACGTACGAGCCTTGCACTCCGTGCATTGCAAGTCATGCAGGTCTACAACATTGGTCTTGCGAGTAAAAGCACGCCGTGTCGTACGTTTGTGGGGTTCGGCGTGCGCGGCACGTCTCATAAGACCAATGTTGAGACGTTGCATGACAAGCAATGCACGGCGTTCGGGGCACGTACGTGGATGCATCATTCAAGGAAAAAGTTTAAATTACAAAAATTCAACTTTTTTGAGATATTGTATTGAATCTTTGGCCTACAAAATGACATAATTTTTAAGGATTTGACTCTTATAGTGCGAAAAAAAAACAATTATTACCCGACAACGAAAATTTTTTATTTATTTTTTTAATTTCCTCGACGTTAAGTTTAAGACATTCATTAACCATAAATAATCCCCAAATATAGGCTCTGTAAGTTAAACTGTGTCTCAGTGAATGATGCAAGAAAAATGGGATTTTTCACCCAATTTTTACACTTTTGACATCTGTAGCTTGCAAATTTTATATCCAAAACATTTAGTTTTAATTCCTCGGTACTATCTTATCATGATTTACATGAAAGTAGGAGAAAACGTATCATAACATTTTCGACTGCACCACCTTAAACCACCAGAGAATATAACTTGACCAATCCAGGTTCTCTATCGCCCAACTGACCAGTCAGTCAGAGGCGGGGTGCGTCACTACGGGGGTCACGCGTTCGCGCGTCGTGTGGGTGTTGCAATATCTGGGTCGCAGGTTCAACGCACCGTACGCACCACACGTGGCGAGGCTCTAGCTTCTGCCGCCTACTCCACGTGGCGTGAACATCAGAGCATCGATCTGTTCTGTGCTGCGTGGCTCAACTGAACTCGAATGAACTACGCGGCAGCCCCCACAATAGCTGCCGGCTTGCCGGTCAGGGGCCGGCCGGATGGGGTGTTATGGTTTTCTTGGTTTTCTTGACCGGCCAATCGTGAAAGGATGTAATTTTGTAGTTGGAGTAACACTTTAGATGTGTAATCTATACAGGGTATTTACTAAAAACCCTTCAAGACTTCGGGATATGGTTACTTTCATTGAAACTAAGAAAAATGTTTCTGTAAAAATGGTTTCTTAAGTACTCGGTTATCCGACTGTCGATATGTATGTGTTTTAACATGATTTTGCATAACTTGTAACCACTAGAGATATCAACTTCAAACTTCGTGCATTTATGTTGACTAATAGGACCTGCTTTGGTGCGGATTATCAAGTTTCTACTTCTACCATTTAAAAATGGCAGCCATCTTTTTATTTTATAACTTATAACTTAAAAACCGTAAACTTTACGAAAATTGTACAAAAGACAAAAAAGCTGCCAAATTTTATTTTCTAAAAATCCGTACAAAGATTATTAAGATATGAATACAATTAACCGAGTTATTGCAATTTTTCTAACAGAATACATGCTCATTTATGGCAGTTAAAGCAAATACAAGAATGTATTCTGTTAGGAAAATTGATGTTCATACAATCTTAATAATCTTTGTATAGTTTTTTAGGAATTAATATTGGCAACTTTTTGGTCTGTTATAAAGTTTTTGTAAAATTTACGGTTTTTTAGATATTAAGTGCCATTTTTAAATGGTACAAAATAGAAACTCGATACTCAGCATCAAAATATGACCTATTAATAAACATATACGCACCAAGTTTGAAGGTGATTGTAATATCGCAGGAAGGTATAAATCTACTCAATAAATGGATACATTCTTTATTCATAAAACTATAAGTCCTTTTACAAAACAGAATCATTTCAAAACAGAAACATAACATATGTAATCTATTATAGTAATTGCTGTTACAGCCATCTGAATATTGATATCATAATAACAGTATATATATATTACATTCGTCACAACACAAATTTGGTTTGATTATAAATCATTTTATTTTTGAAAATATCTCTTCCTCTTCTGACTATAAATTTAACTTTTGAGGTCTTTTAATTGTACGACCAGATCTTCGTAGGCAGACCTCCTTTTCCGTTGCAACCACCTGAGGAGAAGAAGGAGCCAGTTGTGGAACCGACGTTCCTGGACCATCTTTATCATTGGATTGATAATTATCCACTTGGTCGTTTGTGTTCTGGAACGGACTTCCATGTGACAAACTTACAATATTTCCTTTTTCCTCTTCTGGTCCACAACGTCTCAGATAATCATATTTTTCTTCTTCCAGTTCGGTCAATCTCAAATGGTCAGCATGACAAAACCTTACACTTCCCATGACTTTAACCAAATACGTAACTGGGCTTTTCTTTACTAGTATCCTTCCCATTACCCATGAAACCTTTTCTTGACGTACTGTTTTGACCAAAACCTTTTGACCTTCAACAAATGATTTGCTCGGCCCACGCAATCTGTCTGAGGCCTCTTTCTGCTTAATTCTCTTCTCTAACATTACTTCGTTAAGTGCAGGCTTTAACAAAGTTAACCTAGTTCTAGGTTTCCAATTCAAGAACAGCTCTGCTGGAGTCATGCCTGTCACGGAAGTCGGAGTATTCCTGTATGCAAACAAAAAGTTATCCAGTTTATGCTGTAAATTAGAATACTTCTTTCCTAAATCTTCTTCCAAAATCTGGCGAATAAGATTCTTCTTGACTTCCTGAACACATCTTTCAGCGGCCCCATTTGACTCTGAATGATATGGAGGCGTAAGAGTAAACTTGACCGAGTTTTTCCTCAAAAATTCTCTGAATTCATAGCTTGTAAAAGTGCCACCATTATCACTGACTAACTCCTCCGGAAACCCATAGGAAGAAAACAAGGTTCTTAATCGTTCAATTGTCTTAGCCGAAGAAAGCGAATTCATTATAAACACTTCTAACCATTTAGAATAACTATCGACAATGATTAGTAACTGCTGTCGAGAGTAAGGATCTTCGGCAAAATCAATATGCACTCTTTGCCATCTGTACTTAGCCATGGGCCATTGCTGTAGTGGAATCCTAGAAGTAGAATTTCTAGTAAACTGACAAACCTGACAGTTGGAGACTACCTTTTCAATAGCCTGGTCTATCCCTGGCCACCATACGTAACATCTGGCAAGAAGTTTCATACGAGTAATGCCAGGATGTTGATCATGTAGCATCTGTAACACCGAATTCTGCAATTTCTGAGGAATGACTACTCTGGAACCCCATAACAAACAGTGTTGGTCAACTGACAGCTCATCTTTTTTTCTTAAGAAAACTTCCAAATTAGGATCTTTGTCCGAAAACCTCCAACCACACATGACATAATCTTTCACTTTCGACAGTAGAGGATCCCTATCTGTAATCCTTGCTACATCAGACGCTGTTATTGTTGGTCTATCACTAGTCGTACAATAAAAGTTCATAGCCTCCACACAAGACTCAACATGAGAAAAATAGTTACAGTCAAGCTCAATAGACTCACTATCAGGAAGTGGCAAACGTGACAATGCATCCGCGTGTGCTACATCAGCTGCCTTCCGATATTTGATTTCCAAATTATATGTCGACAGAATCAGGGCCCATCTCTGGAGACGCGCTGCCGCCAGAGTTGGGACACCTTTCTTGGATCCAAATATTGCTGTAAGTGGTTGATGGTCAGTCTGTAAAATAACTTTTCTACCATAAATGTACTTATGAAATTTTTGGACTCCAAAAACCAAAGCAAGAGCCTCTCGATGAAGCTGTGAATAGTTCCTTTCACTGGGAGATAAGGATTTCGAGGCGAAAGCTATTGGCCTTTCTTGGCCATCAATCAAATGCGATAATACCGCTCCTACTCCCCGAGGGCTAGCATCACAAGTAAGAACAAGGGGTTTCTTTACATCATAATGTACCAGTAAACTAGAATTCAGAACCCAGCTTTTACTTTCCTGAAATGTTTGAGAGCATTCCTTAGACCACTTCCAATGTGCATCCTTGTGTAACAAATCATAAAAACAACTAAGTCTTGAGGACAAATTAGATATAAATTTACCATAGTAATTTATCAATCCCAAATATGCTCTAAGTTCATCCTTGTTACTCGGTTCAGGTGCCTCTTTTAGGGCAGATAATTTACTTTCTTGTGGTCTGAGACCTTCCCCCGACAAAACATAACCTAAGTATGAGATAGAAGGCTGAAGAAATTTACATTTAGATTCATTCACTCGAACCCCGTAGTCTGATAAGCGTTTCAAAACACACTCAAGACGATCTAGAGCTTGTTTTCTGGAGCAACCAGCAACTATTAAATCATCTAAATAGGCACAACAGCCGGGTATACCATCTATTATTTGGTCAATGGCGGACTGAAATATAGCTGGAGATGACGATAGTCCAAAAGGTAAACGTCTAAGACGATACAAACCCTTATGAGTGGTTACGGTCAACAAAGGTTGTGACTCCTCTGCCACAGGAAGCTGAAGATAAGCGTTAGTCAAATCTAAACAACTAAATACTGAACATCCAGACAAGGATGTAAATATATCATCTATCTGAGGCAAGGGGTAATGTTCACTTTCAATGCATTGATTTAAAGTCACTTTAAAGTCTATGCATAACCGTACACCGTTCGACTTTGGTACTACGACTAGTGGAGAGCTCCAATCTGAATTAGTTACCTTGTATGCAATACCTTCTTTTTCCCAGCGATCTAATTCCTCCTCAACTTTAGCCCGTAATGCGAATGGAACTGGTCTAAATTTACAAAACTTAGGAACAACTCCTTCCTTAAGTTTAATATGTGCTTTGATGTCCTTTACTTCTCCTATTCCAGGACGAAACACAGAGTCGTACTTACTCTTTAACAAAACAATGTCATTATCGTTACCTCGTAAAGATGATGAATCACTAATATTAGAAATCGTGCCCTTACCTGTGTTTGGTCTGCCTAAGGCAGATTCAGTTTCACAACCAAAAATAGAAGACCAATCAAGTTTTAATACACTAAGCCAATTACGTCCAAGTAACATTGGTTGATTCCTTTTCTCCACGTTTACAACCACCAAAGGAAGACTTAAACGTTGTTGGTTATAAACTACATTGACTTTGGCTTCACCAAGAACCGGCACTTCGTCACCAGAATACGTAACCAACCTTAAATTAGTTTTCTCTAGTTCAACATAGCCAAAGAGTTCTTCAAAAAGTTCAGACGGGCATATAGAGACCGCACAACCAGTATCTAAATCCATTGTTACGAGTACATTGTTAATCCTAATGCTTACTTTGTAACTACTCCTTATAGACCGAGGTATTGATTTACTTCGGCCCTTATCCGAGTCTAAAGAATAGATTGAAAATTGCCTCACTTCCTCATCCTCATCCTCCAGTTGGTTAACATTTAACTTGGATTTATTACCAAATTTGTTGACCCCCTGTCTGAACCCCTTATGTCCCTTAGATCGACACATCTTGAGCAAGTGTCCAGTTTTCTTACAACCGTGACATTTAAAATTAACGTAAAAACAATTACTAGGGTCATGGTCTGACAACCCACATCGCCAACAAAGTTGCCCAAGAGAATCTTGATTCTTTCTTGAAATATTATATGATTTGGAAAGATTATTACCATTAAATTCCCTGTTATTCTGGACATTAATTTTTGCAATTTCTCCTTGATGTGTAAAAATAGAAGACTTCTGTTCCGCCTGTTCAAGCCTAATCGCCATGCTGTATGTTTCTGCCCAGCCTTTTTCCTCTGAAAGTAATTTTTGCCTAATACCCTCATTTTGAATCCCGCATATCAACTTGTCACGCAATGCCTCTTTCAAAAACCCACCAAAATTACAAGAGCCTGCCAAATGTTTAATAGCAACGGAAAAATCAGCAATACTCTCACCTGGTTTTTGGCAGCGTGAATAAAACACGTAACGCTCAGCTACGACCAACTTTTTTGGAGAAAAATGCGACATCAAAATGTTTACTAATTCATCATAAGTCCTACTATCAACTTCAACTGGGGCAACAAGATCAGATAAAATTGCAAGAACTTTCGGTCCAATAACTGTAATTAATACGGATACCCGATTTTCATCTGAGATAGAATTTGCTTTAAAGAAATGTTTTAATCTCATCAAATACGCACCCACGTCCTCCTCGTTCGGATCGAACTCGTTCAATCGGCCAATGCTTGCCATTTCGTCTATAACCGCACAAACAAACAAAATTATAATTATAGCGTACTACCCTGGTCCGGATTTACTTTCTGCGCCAGTGTAATATCGCAGGAAGGTATAAATCTACTCAATAAATGGATACATTCTTTATTCAGAAAACTATAAGTCCTTTTACAAAACAGAATCATTTCAAAACAGAAACATAACATATGTAATCTATTATAGTAATTGCTGTTACAGCCATCTGAATATTGATATCATAATAACAGTATATATATATTACAGTGATATCTCTAGTACTGTAGTTCCAAAGTTATGCAAAAGCATGTTAAAAACACATACATACCGATAGATAGATAACCAAGCATTTTAGGACCCATGTTTTCAGGAACTCTTCTCTTAGTTTTGGTTTAAGTAGCCATATCCAGATGTTCTGAAGGGTTTTTAATAAACACCCTGTATATTAATACGCAAGCGTTTTCCTTTTCACAAATCAAACCTCAATAACGGCCGAACGGATTTTAACACTTGAGGATCAAATTAAAGGGATCGTTATCTAGATTTGACAATACGTCTCATAATTTGAAAAAAGGTGTCACTATAGTACAGAAAAGGGCTGAAGTTCCGGAACAGTGGCGACATCCATCCACATTTGACCGAGCTCAGATCACTGTGTTTACAACTGATCATATGGTCATTCTTTTAAATAGTTAAATAGTACAGGAAAGCCATAGACGGCAGTGTTTGCAAGCGTAGCTGCAATCGAGAAATCTAATAATATATTTTCGCCTGAGTGGGGAATCCTTGGAGAGGTTCGGGAAAGATTCAAAGAGATTGAAGATTTAAGATTTTGCATTGTATGGGCATCGTCAATATCAATAACAAAATAACTTAATTTTATAGAGCTAAAACTGCAAGTCCTTATCTTAAAAACAACAAAAAATACGAAAATTAAATTAATAAAATAAAATAAAATAAATAATTAATATCGAAAAAGTCTTGGATACCGTAGTATGCCTTGTGTGAAAAGGTTTTTTTTTTTTAAATCGACTCTGGAGTTTTAATAACGGCATTTCCACCTTAAGATCCTTAAGAAGTAAACAAATTAACTTTAACTTCCATTGTAACATCCGTTAACTTCCATTGTAAAGGACGGATAGTATCCTCAAGCTTTCATGCATCAGAAAGATGGAAGGCCGTACACTGTGTTCAGGCTCACAGAATTTAAAATGAAAGGAAAAACCTTTTTATAAACTATCAGATGTCAGCATCTTCAGTGCTATTAGGTACTTGGAGGTCACAATAACGAATTATCCAACTTATGTAATTAACAGGAACCCTTTTACTAGAAATTGCTGCACTAAATTAATAAATAATGAATTGGGTGTTTTACGCAGAATCTTGAGACTGTTAATTTATATTATTTACAATAATGATCTACAATAAAGCTCCTTACTTCTTCTGTGACAACAATTTACAAATGTCCACCTGTAGTCTGGGTTGTCTTTATTACTTGTTTCTGTACTTTATTTTTTGAGGTGTTCTTTTAGAGTCTTTATTTCGCTTTACATAATCAAGGGTCATTTAAAAGTTCGCATTCTTACATATTAGAATAATTTTTCAGTGCAGTTTACAGACATTCGATCTGACTCTTAAATAACATGAATACAGACACATTTGTGATTTTTTCAGCGATCTCTTAATAACCGTTAATCAAAACAAATTACTATTGTAAAGGGAAATCAACAGCACAGCGTGGCACACAAACTTTACAAGTTACACTAACCTACAATATTTCTATTTTAAAGCACGTGGTTTTAACAAGTTTCGTTATAGGGCTAAATAAGAAATTATTTTTGTTTTATTATAACATTTGAAATGTAAAAAGTTGCCATTTAGTGTCACACAATTGAATGTCTACATTTTACAGATTACTCGGTTTTGTTCATCGTTTGGATATTTAACTGTATGATTAAAGGCAATGAAATATTCGACCCAAAAGTTTCATCAGTGACTTTACAGATTCATAAACCCATAAACCCATTAATTTAGCTGGCCGTAACCAAGCTTTAACTAATTAATTTATTGATGGACGTAGCATAATTCTTTAAAAAAGGATGATTTAATTGAGTCCTCCATGAAAAAAATATTCTCAATCAAGAAAATACAACGTGTTTATTTAAATAACAAGTATTTTAATCTGTACATTCAGCTATCATTTTTAAACGAAATTCTATATGAAAATTTCGAAGAGGTAGTAAGGCGAAACAATCCTTACTCCATTATTACAGAATGTCGAATAAATATTTGATGATTCGGCTGGATATATTAAGTCGAGTTCACCCGTAAAACTAGAAAAATCCAAACCTGAACACAAAATTAATTTGAACTTAGTTTTGTAGGTAATTTTACCAAACAGACTCTGTGATTAAATTATGCTATATACTATACGTATACGGTTACAAGTAAACATAAATTCTTTACACACGCGTTTATGTAAAGAACATAACGCGTTTACCTAAACGCGTTTGCATACATTCCGTTGTATACTATATTCATACAACAGTTATTATTTTTCTACAAAGAAAAATTTTCTTCGTTATTACTGATTTTGGAACGTCCAACCATCATAAAACTAAAAAAAATATCTCAGTAGAAAGACGAATCGTAAAATATTACTGGTTCAAGTCTTCGAGAGGTAATTTGAAAAAGGTGATTAATAATTAGCACAGCTGCAAAGAGCAAATATTTGACGCATCTGCCGAGTTGAATGAACTCTTGATCAAAAACAGCAAACTAAGAGCAACAGAGGCAACTGACTGCGTCCGCTTCAGTTTGAACTTAAATAGTCCTAGTTGCTTGTCACAGCACTTATTATGATTACTATCCCATAAAAATGTCTTATCCTATTTCTGAAGTTACACTTAACGTCTTGAATAGACCATCTCGCAGCTATTTCGGTATATTTGACAGCTGTTCCCACTAACAGCCTGTGTTTTGTTCTAGAACAACGGTGCGCTATTTAAAATTGAATTCCATTCTTCAACTATTACTCTTGATTGAGCTATTGAAGGTTTCTAGGGCGTAACCTTAAGAGAAAATGTAGACTTAGTGAAAAAAGTACGATCTAAACCTGCTGTTTTTTCTAGCTTTTTAATTTACACAAAACATAGAAATAGTCACTCAGCTAACATAGCTTTGATAGTCACTCAGATTGGAGAGACACATGTATACCGGATATTGATGTGTATCAAAGGAGCGTTTCTAAGGCGATCTCTCTTGTAATTCTACTAACGACATAACAAAGAATTCTTTGAGGGGATATTTTACTTTGTAAACCTTCTTTGAAGGTTTATTCTAACCAAGTAAAATATATCGTCGTTTTTCAACCCCTCGTTTTTGACCGAACTGCCTAATATATGACAACATGAAGACATCAGCCGAAATAAACTTTTTACGATTTTGCGATTTTTTTTGGCCACCTGAAGGAGTAGTATTTTGCCTTGCATAGCAGTACCAAACAACTCCATTGTCGATGAATGAAAATTGGTAAAAATTAACGACGGTTACTAATTACTCGTATTTTGACTATCCGATCTCATTGGTCGTAGTATCGTGATTTTCATGAAATTTGAGTCGTAGAATTCTTCTTTTTTCTATCAACTCGGTAGGAGTTTTACTCAGATGATGGCAAAGGTTTAGGGTCACTGAGTTCTCAAACAAAAAATAAGGGATTTTGAGGGTTAAAAAAATTTTATTGCATTTATTTTATTTTTAAGAAACAGTATTTATAATTTTTAAATTTTTTTTGTTTTTCACAAAAGATACCAGAATTAGCTCTATCATATTATTTATATGACATTTAACACGGGTTACATTAACAAGGTGTTTTCTTAAAGCATTTATTGCTCATGGTTTGCGTGAAAATAATTTTCCCCTGAGTCTTATCCACATTCAGAATTGCATTGGACAAAATTATTAAAAAGCAACCCCGTAAAGTAATTACATTTTTAATACCACGTAAAGTAACCCCTTTTACATTTTTAATCCCACCTATTACTTCTCAGCTGCTACTTGAACATTGTCGAAAATATCATTTGTGTTGTCCGTTATTGGCCCTACCCACTCTCAAATGCATCTAGCAATATAAACATTTACACATCGGAGGTACCGGTATTTTACTTTCGAAATATCAAAAAAGCATATCGATTTATTTGTTCCGACTTATCGAAAAAAGCACAACGATATTTAAGTTATGACATATTATGTCTAATGTACGCGGACGTGTCCTTGGTGGGTAAATCGGCCAAATTCCTAAGAGTTTGGGTTGATCCCACCCTTTCTTAGGCAGATCATACTTTAAAATTATGTAAAAAAATTGATTTGTGATCTATTTGCTTTAAGGCGTCCCTAAGGGGTCGTCTCGCAAAATCTTCTTAGAATAGCCTTTTTTGGCTTATTTCATAGTGAAATGTCCTATGGATTGTTTGTTTGAGGCAGTGCCTCGTCATCAAAAAATGTTTTTATCATGCAGAAAAAACAGTACGGATAGTAGCTGGAGTAGATTTCAAAGCAAGACCCTGATTTGTTCACTTTAAGATTTTAACTTTGTATTCTGTATTTATTTTTCAAAACTTGTTCTTTATGAAAACCCAGAGTAACTTACTGTATAATATTGATAAGCACAGTCATAATACTAGAAATAAAAATGATGTACAAACTCCTTTTGTTAGATTAATTAAAACTCTGAAGACGTCATCTGTAATTGGTACACGACTGTATAAAGTTACCCTTTGCGTTAACCTTTACAGTAAGCCTTTGACCCTTTGCGTTAGGCTTTATGCTTTTAGATATAAGGCATTTTAAGACTTCTGCAACCAGTTTCAAGCTTAAAAATGCATTTTATTCTGTTGATGAATGTTTAAATGGTGGTTGGACTAGAAAATACTTAAGGACTAAAAACTTGTTGGACTAAAAACTTAATAACTGAAGAGGACTTATACCCACAGGGCTATTTTATTTTGTTAAGTCCATGTGATTTGACATATCAAATACAGTATATTCAATGAATATTTAACAGAAATAAAGATCTTATGTCTTATGTTATTGATTATGTAATGTAGTTATTTTAGCACTTGGTTGAGATTAAGGCTCAGATCGTTGTTAACTGTATAGTTTAGAATAAAATTTGTTTGAGTTCCTTTCCTAGGGGGTTAATTATTGGTGCTGTTTAAAACTGGTTCCTCTGGAAGGTGCATTTCCGTTAAAGTCATTACTTTTCACCTTTTGATATATTTAAAACTTTATTTTTTATCTAGTTTATATAATTCACATTTTCCTATAAAAAACATTATAATTAGGTACAATATCCGTTAGGTACATTTTTTTAAATGAGTCCAGTGTGTTAAATGCGTTTGCAAAATAAAAGATAAATTGTTTGCTACCGATAGGGTAAAAATTAGCATGAATAATATGAAAACATTAGATAAAGTAAATAGTTAAATGAAAGAAGCAGGGCAGAAACATTGGGTAATGCAGGGATTTAGGAGTAAAGGGGTGGAAAGGGATAAGGAAGAAAAAGAAAATCAACATAAATAATGAAAAAAATAAAATGAACAAAGCTCAGTTTTCCAACTATTAGTGTTCCAGTGTGATCCTCCTCTACTCCTGGATGACACCAACAATGGCTCCTGCCCCCGGGACAGGACAAAGCGGAGGTCCTTGACGTGTCCTTGGTCGGCGGCTTGGCCTCCTGGTTACCCAACCTCCGCATCCTTGGATCCTGCTGCGACCTCCGTCGGCGACCCTGCAGCGGTCTACTCTCCCTACCACATCGCCTCGTGGTATGTTTGGTGGGTTCTCTGGCTAATTGATTTGGAAAAGGTTTATAATTATGAGATTCCTTCTGCTATGCACTAGTGAATACCCACATGAATCCACTTGATTTTATAAATAATATTATGTCATCCCCATGAACACCTGTTAAACAATCGATGTTTAACTTGTAAGTTTCATTTGTTTCATGTATTATGTTGTGTTTCATGTGTATTTAAGTTGACACAGTGCATATTGATTGTACAATGTATTGTTAATTCCTTTTCTTTTTTTGACCTGGTTTATTGTGTACAAGTACTTAAGAGGGGGCTCCAGTCACGAAAGATTTCGTTGCTGACTCCAGCGCTCCCCAAAATGCGGTATCGTTTTGAACTACATCGACACAGTCCGCCGGAAGTATATTGGTAATACACAATATTGAATTGAATTGAAACAAGTACAACAAAACGTGTTTATAACTTAATCGATAATAACTGATTCATTCATTGGCAATTTGATTTGTAGGCCATCGATAATGTAGGCTTGTCTTATTTAAAATAGCCGATAAATTTCTCACGCATTCTTATTACAATGTTGTTATGTTCTATAGAGCAAATTGTTTAATAGGTAGTTTTTATTACCAGATAATTTAATTAAAATCTTGTCCAAAATAAAATATGATAAAAGTATATTTTGTAAAAACACTTCATTTTTAGAGGAGATGGATTGTGGTTTGATAATATTTTATAATGTATTCTTATTTCACTAAATAACATACTATTTACTATCATAAAATCTTTCGTATTTTAACATAGAAACCAAGTTAAAACAACAATTATAAAAAGATAATCGAAGTCAGATTTTCACTTCACTCTGCTATAAACATGTTGTTTCGTTTGAAAAGAATCTATATCTGTTTGAAAAATATTCACTTGCAGTTGTAAAATTAATCTTTAAAATTTTAGGTCTAAAAACTTACAGATATAAAGGTAAAAACTATAAAGATATTAAACTATCGCTACTCTCAAAGGTAAGAAACTATAAATTATAAAAAAAAACTTCACTTTTCCACTGAAAATGAAATTTCAAAATTACAGTAAAACTTATTAACATTGAAATTAGCCAATTTGCGTGTTTTTGCTACAGCTATTTTTATAACTTTTGGGTATATACTGACGATTTTAAGAATTTTTTATTAAGAACTATTCTTTTAAAAATTACTGTTTGACATTTAGAAAACAGAAAACCGATTAGTGTAAAATGCGATAAGAACATAAAAGTAAATAAGTAATTACAGCTGAATCTCAAGACAATAACAAAGCGGTCTCAAAACAATTATGATAAATGAGATTTTTTTACTTTTCATTTGTCTGCCATAGAAACTATTGTTATTTTCCAGTGACCGGGTTCTACATCTACTGTAGTCTATATTAATTTAATTTGAACAACCGATGTTCTATATGGTATTTTAACTCCCTACATCAACGCGCAGCAGATGCCACACTGTTACTCCCACCGCGCCGTGCATCCGACCACGTCCCACGGCGGCTGGCGATGGCACACCCGGGTCAACAGCACCGCGAGGACGAGGATGTCCAAGGCCGAGGCCTCCACGTGCGGGAGGCAGGGCCGGGGGGGAGGGGCCCGGGGTCCGCGGCGGAGCTAGTGCCAGGGATAGAGCTAGAGATAGCGCTGGAGATGGAAAGAAGATGCATCGAGAGATGGCGGGTGGTAAAATATCGATTTGTCGTGTTTTCGATGTATCGAAAGTTGTATTTTCGAGACATACGACAATGGGAAACAAAGTATTGATAGTACCGATGAATTACATTGTTTTGCCATCCCAACAGGGTTGGCAATCTTTTAAGCTATCGAATGTATCGATGGTTTAAAATTAAAAGATAACTATTTCTATGTATCGGATCCTTCAGGTTCGATAATTGCTATATACAAACAATCGAAATCTCGCTATCCATTTTGCGATATGTCAGAAATACGATGATCAGAAACATAATGTTGATAGTACCGATGAATTAAAATTGTTTTGCCATCTTCAGTATTGGCAGGTATTTAATTATATCGTTATTTCGTATTTCTGTGGATCGGATCCAACAATATTGATACGCTCATGTCCCAAAATTTCGTTTGCTTTGCGATAAATCGGAACCAAAATATCGATGTGCTTTTTGAAATATTGTAAATCGAAAACCAAATGTCGATTCCTCCGATGTATCGGGGTTATTTTGTAATAATTGTGTTAAATTATTCTTAAACTTACACAATAAATTAGCAAGATAGGCTTTGATGAGCACACCTACGATTCTTTTGTTACCCGTGTTAAATGTCATATATAAACGATATTTTAGGATTAATTCTGACATTGTTTATTATTCTGATATTGTTTATTTTCTATACAATAAAAGGATAGAAAGAAAAAGGTCCAGAAAAGTCACATAAAAATAATTATGTCCCCAAAAACTCCTCAACCACCCACTCTCCTATACTTTTTTTGCTGTTTTATTTCACAAAGGCGCTAAAAACCCCTTCAACCTTCTGCATAACCAAGTAAAACACTTACCGATTAATTTTCTTTCCAAAAAGAAGAATTCGAAAATGAATCAACGAAAGCAGACAGTGAAGACAATTATGAGTATCAGTTAGCCAAGACATAAAAAATCACAAAGTTGTAAACAATCTACTCCACCGATATTTTTGTGCTCTTCAAATACATTTAAGAAGCCAACCCCATAGTTGCCGCTTCAAAAACCTCAGGAAAACTTGGTAGTACTCGAAAAACGACAATAGCAAAAGTGTTACAAGTGTTTAAAACCAATTGCCGAAATGATGTTTTAGGCCTTTTTTAAGTTTTTTCTACAAATATCTCGAAACTTGCAATTATTAGAAAAAATAAAAATGCAACTTCTAAACTTCTTTTCACTATATAATGGCTTTTTCAACTCTGTATCTCTGATGGATCCAGAGATTTGATTTTATAAATAAATTTTTCAATAAAATTAAAAACCAATTACATGTAGATGCTTTCATAATTTACTGGGGGCACGTTTCTAGTCGAGGGCTGCTTATCGAGCGGGTTTAGAACCCCAATCGCGACATATAATCATGTAGCCATTATTCGTGGGGACACTTTTTTACCAGTACTTTTCCGCTACCCCATCTAAACAATTTATAAAAATATCAGCCGGACTCAATTTCTTTGCGAATGTTATGATTGTTTTACGTCTTGTACGTTTAGTTTATTACTGTTTAATCATTTAATCATTCTTAATAAGACAGGTACCTCATGGATGACGTTACCCTGAATATGAGTGAATATGAGTGAACTGTTCTAGGTTTCAAAGCATTGTTTTGTGGAATCAGTGCTGAACTTCCTGGTCATCTCAGAAACCACTTTCCAAATGGTGGACTATTTTAATTTTAATATGGAATGCCAGTTTTTACAGAGATATGAATATATAAATTTTTCTTAGAATGAATTAATTGTTCTTAAAATGAAATTAATTGCAGCTGTGATATTTGTACCTTTTGTATTTGTATCTATGAGCAAAAATGTAGTGAAATGTGATTGGAGAAATAAATTAATTCTTTCTTTCTTACTTTCTTTCTTTTATTTCCCCCTTTAACTAACGTACAACGAAAGCATTGCATGCATTTATCTCAATCATCTATGCAATTATTATAGAGAGAATTAAACTGTAATTACCAATACTTACTTAAAGGCCGACAACTTTAAAAAGAGCCTGCCCACAGTTGCATTTTTTACTAGCATTCTAAAATTCAGGGGAATTTTGTAAAACCGTTAAATAATGATCATTTAGGGCCTAAGAGGGAGCTAAATACCGAATTGGAGGATTCTAGGTCTTGCGGTTTTGGAAATAAGACCTAGAGATCGATTGATAGAAAGCTCTTTTGTAAGTTGTCAACCTGTAACGTATGGTTTCAGGGAATTGGTCAATAAACTTTTCTTATATTGACCTCTAAAATCCAAAAACATAATCAAACATAGGGCGTTGTTTAAGGAACATTTAAGATGTCCATTATATTGGAATATGGCGGCCATATTATTCAAACTCGAAACAGCATAAAAATTAAGGGGAGACCCATATTAGTTTGTTGTAAGATACGTATTGTTAAAGGTCAGCCCATTTTAGGTGAGACTCCCGGAATAGCACGCATCCCCTCAAAAACTCCTCTCTTAGCTCTACCTCCAAGCTCCCCAACCGCCCGGACCACAACCCATGGTTGCTTGAGCGAACGGCGGCGCGGAGCTTGCAACAGAATTGCCAAATCTCGGTTGCCCAAGCCTCTAGGATAGAGAAACCTATCCACCTACTTTTGGTTTGGGCCAGTATCCTACTCTCTAGGAGAAAGTTTTCTAGCAGTCAGTCACCTGCCAAAATCTCTAAATTTTTGTGACCTACAGCAACCAATGACTTCTTCAATAATTTAATTTAAAAAGGTTTATTTTTCAAAATAAATGACATTTCCTCAAGTGCAAAGCGCACGCTTATGGGGTAATCATTACGGAATTGTGAACTATAGCATTGTGGTCTTAAAGCATAATCAGATATCTCACGTTATGAAACCATGAAGAATTAAACTCATATCTATAGTCATTACAATGCTTATGTTTCTTTCAGCTTAGTAAAAACCTTTTACTTTAACCTTTCAGCTCATAATTGCAGTGTAATACCATTGTCAAAAAACCCATCAAAAGCCCAAAATGAACCCAAAAGGGATTACACAATATAAAATAAAAAAATTGAATCATTGAAATAAATTCTCATTTTAATAAGATAAATATTTATATTATTGAAATACATTTTAGAACCACGTCTCATAAAATATCAAGGAATTACAAAAGAATTTCGTCATTTAATACTTACACTTAATGATAAATTCTAATAATTACTTATACTCAAACTACTTTAAATGCATGAACATAAAAAAATTATGAATCACCAAAAATTGATTTTGAACTAATTTATTTAATTATTTAGCGTAGTCTATGCTGTAAAAATCGTTATAAATAGTTATGTGATTGAAATTCTACAATACAAATTTACCCAAATTACCCGAGAGGAAAAAGGAATGTTAAACTACACCTAAATTAATTTATAAATCAAATCACAATTAAGTATTAAGAAGAAAATCTGGCTCATAAGGGTGCGTAGGGTTGCCCTTTACATCGTAATACTTAGTGTAGCTGTTGAGATTTAGAAGCCAAAAATAGACTGGTTATAGCACTGCGAAGCCCTAATGAGAAGTGCGTGCTCTACTTTGAAGATTACCTCAAACATTTCAGGGAAGTAACTGTGATACGCAGTCGTATAGTCCGATCAAGAACTAACACCATTTAAAACATATACCTGGGCTACATAGAGCCATTATATATTTTTAAAAAGTACATACTTTTAACTTCCTTGTGAGCTATGCAATATCATTTGAAACCTCGGTTTAAGGCGAAATAATGAGGGAAGTCCGGAATAAGTTCGATTTCTGGAATTTCTTAAGCAATATTGGCTTAGACCACGATCCTAAAAATATTTTTTTCATGTAAAATCTATTATACAATTCGAATACATACCAACCAACGAGATGATGGTTGGTATCGATTTTTACAAGCGAGATGAAAAGGAAAAGGATAGATCTACAATAATTTAAGAATAAAAATCGTTAGACTGCCCATCTAAATCATTACATTTTAAGGCAAACTAAAGATAATCCGCTTCGATGCAATTAAATAAACAATTTATTTATTCCATTCAAACGTTTTCTAGTGCATATAGTTGATTAAAATTATTAGTCACATTGACTTATGTTCTTATTTACAATTAATTAGCATTGTCATTTCTATTGGTAAGGAGGGGCATAATGGATCTTGGGAGTTTGAAATCACGTGCAAATTCTCTTGTTGGAGCAGTCTTTCTGAAAGGCATCAGCAGCTTGAAGTTGCAAAGAGTAGAACAAAAACACGTTGTACATAATTAACCAAACGCATGGTGACGTCAACACCCTTAGGGCAAGGTACACAGCGGTACCAGGATTCGTCAAAACATCTACTTCGCATTGCAAGTACTTACAACTTATTTGCTTAGTATAAGTCTTGGATACTTATTTGCAAGATATAATACGTGATCTACAACAGCGATCAGGTAAATGAAGAGACAATGTGTCTGCAACAATCAGTCGGGCCTGAGAGAGTCTTCCCTCCCTCCCTGATAATCTCTGGACTTGAAGACCTTGTGCGAACAAGGACAACTTCAGAGCAGTCTCGAGCACTGACCAAAGCACGACAGCCCTGTACTTGGACATCGAGAGTTTTCTATACATCGAAGCGATGTCCAGATCCCAACTCCAATGATTAACTAAAAAGTAAAGGTCCTTAAGGGCCACATAAGCGTAGCACGCCGAAGTTACTGCAGCGAGGACCCAGTGCTTGGTGGACAATTTGCCAGAAGGTTCGGCATCTTTAAGAACGAGAGCTCCTTGGAAGGCAAAAGGTATTTGACTGAGTTTGTTCTAGAACTAGCCACCCCCATGTTTCGCTGCTCTGTACAACCATTTAATGTACAACTGAGAAAGTCGAGTGGTTATTAGTTAATTTAGCTATTGATTGTTTGAGATCGTTCGGATGATTAGGTTCGACAGGGACCGTTGAAGTGTTGGAGGTTTGTCGATATTGTAATAAATTAACAGTGTGTTTTATAACGAACTGACTGAAAGATATTAATGATTGTCTGACCGTTCCTTATTTGCTATTTCAATAATTACGTATGTGACTAAGAAAAACAACATGGTTGACAAGTAGGGGTATGCGAGTAGGCCCTACTCGATTATAGAGCTTTCTTAGAGCCGAGCTGGCTCTACTCGACTCGACTTGAAGTTTTGAAAAATACTCAGAAGTTCGAGACAAGTTATTACTCCCACGTTTACCCGAAATTGGTACGCACGGTCACATTTTACGTCAAAATCACTACTCTTACACCCCTATTTACAAGGTAGTTTAAAATAGATTTTTGACTTTATTAAATGAATGCTTGGTTGAGAAAGCCTGGAAGATTTTTATATATCCTGAAGAATCAGATTTTAAATTAGGTCTTAAAAATTGTAATATTACAGTGTTAACGTAAACTACAAAATCTCGATGGGGGCTTTGAAAATATACCTTTTGCGGCATTAAATGTTTGTTACAATTTAAAAACAATAACTAAATAAATAATAATAACACGCTGGTTATTATGTTAAATAAATTATCATAAGTGTGCTAACGTGTATGTAGGCTATAAGTATGGCCTTATGTACAATTTGATCTTGGGTTTACAAAATATTACTATTGGTATTTTCTGCATACTGAATGATACACAAGTTGATTTATTTTTAATCCCCAGGATTTTGTGTAACACAACATATGAATCTAAAGTTATCATAATTTATCAATATTCCTCGAATATCAATTACAATTTACGTAAACTCTATATTGTTTATAAGAGGGGAGGACGATTAGGAAGTAAACATGAATAAGCCAATGAGGCACCCCAGCTATAGATATCCTGTCATCCTAATTTTTAGGTCGACCCGTATCCCATCTTTTGTCATTGAAATACAAACAATGGAAAGGACCGGCAGATGGCAAGCGGAAACAGGTTACCGCTGCAGCGCTTTCACAACTCGTGAAGAACAAAAACTGTTCGCTTATTTGACTGGAAAAGATATGTGGTTAAACAAATTTTCCTTGGAAATTAGTTATTAATTGATGGTACGTAGGGAAATCAGAATCGGTTTATAAATCGTTTTAAGTAAGGTTGAACTTTTAATTTACCTTCACCTTGAAAAAAAAAATAAAGATGAGTCAAAGAGATTTAAAATTAGAAGGGTTAACAAACACAGAGCTTGTGACCCACCTCAATTAACCCCCTCAAACGAACACCCTGATATCCAACCCTTTATAACTTATTTCCAACCCTCAAATGTCACAATACACTCCAATTATTATGTCAAGTTAAAGAGATGATGAAGTACTTGCTTTATGATCTGAGAATTGAAATAACGATCCTTAACGAAATTCTTCAACGCGAGTTAGGTAAGTAGGGTTCTCAATGCCGGGATTCGGGATTCCAGGATCCCGGGATCCCGGTTACTTTTGAATACCTGATAATCCCGGGATCAGAGTCTCTCGATCCCGGGATTGACAGGATTGCAAAAGAATATGTTTTCCTCAATTTTTGCGTGATTTTGATGTTTTAACTATTGCAAAAGTCGTCCTTTCAAACATATAAACTTAAAAGTGTTTTAGGAAATTAATATTCCAATACTAATAATTAATAGCAACTTTTTTAATATTTTTAACTCACACCCCTTTAGACTATAGCTACCATTCCCAAAGTTCACTTTGCCCAAAATCAAAATGCAATTCAACAATAACCTTATTCCTGGAATATAATGGGACAGTACAAAATAGTTTTCTTATCGCTCCGAACTTCCTTTGCAGTTAATTCCCACGATTCGATGTATCCTAAAAGCCAAGCCCACACAGGAGACTTAATTTTGATATTTTTTATCTTACTGAATTTTAATATCTATCTGATCACCAACACTTCCAGTTGCTATCGAGGTTTCGTTTAGTGAACATTTGAGCGGCCGGGATTATTTTGTATAGTGAGTAGTGAGTTTCATCAATTGTTGTTTTAGTAATAACCTCCCGTGATCTGTGAATTTGAATAGTGAAGTATTATGAGTGACCAAAAAAATATTCTTGTGGCCCATAAGAAAGATTGTGATGTTTCATTCGTTTTTTATCATCGTCTTGCACAAAAGGACGGAAAAACAGCGCAATGAAAGATTTTCAAATTTGTTTAAAAAACATTTAGCGGCTCTACGAAGGACTGCACACTCATGTGTACTCTATGTGTGCTTGCACACACAGCATAAAAGCTATTCAAAAATTTTGAACAACAGGTAATTAGCCGTCAACAAGCTCATAATTGACGAGTTAATAATATAGAATTATTGGTATTTTTAATAAAAAAAACCATAAGCGTTGTTCTCACACAGCAATATATTCTAGATAGGCCTATAAAGAAAACGGGAAACCCGGGACTGATCCCGGGATCCCGGGATCGGCTTTTGTCAATCCCGAAATCCCGGGATTGGAATTTAGGTCCGGGATTGAGACCCCTATAGGTAAGGTGAATGAATCCTAAATAGTTATTGGTCAGAAAAGTTGACGGTCATGAAAAATGAATAATTCAATATATTTCATTAAAAAACTACGAAAACAGTATTTTACACAATGCACTGAAATTCTTCTCAAAACTATCCACACTTACTTTCACGACAAAACGTCTGTCGTGATTTAATGTTTTCTCTCCACATATTACGAGGGAACTTAAATGAAAAGGTACGATATGACTGTTCTTTTTTATTTTATAAATAATGAGTCTCTTCAAACAAAATAAATACTGAGGCTTTGAACTTTTTTCTATGATAAAAAACGTTTGAGAAAAAAGTAAACAAACATATTGTCCTTATGTTACATCTGCACACTCATATCTTACGGTACGGCGTATCAAATTAGATAAATAAAGAAAATCCTTGAACAACTGGCACGGTAGAAGCAATAAATAATTTAAACGTTGTATTTTATACCTGGAGTTTAAAAATCACTTTGCTCTACCAGTTGTGTTGTATGAATATCAAAAGCATATTAAAAAATTATCCATTGTCGTCCTTGCAAAGACTTTTGCAAAAAAACAATCATACCAATTTAAACCAATATCTGTTTTCACACAAAATGTGTTAATAATTTCAAAAATGTTTATTAGACTTTATAATACAAACAAACCAAATGTCTACGAAAGTATTCACTCTTTTTTTTGTTCCTGGAGGTAAAGTTGAAAATTACAAGCTTTAATATTTCAAAACATTAATTTTAAAAAATTCGATGCATTTTAAATGAAAAATATAACTGTCCTACATAACATCACATCAAACAATTTTCTTCTCAAACTTCCTATAAAATACGCGAACAAAATGCAACACTACGGCCACCCCCAGCCGTCACCAGCCCCATCTCCCTTTTCCCCCTAACCCTTCCAACATCCTTTTACATCAAGCGTCTGAAAATAACCTATACTAAAAACAAATACCCCGATCAAGACGATAAAACATCGAGCGTGTGTGTCAAACCAAACGTAGTCGTAGGGAGGAGAGGTTGCGAAAATTCGCGAATCGCGAGTAGTAGGGAATTGGCGGATCTGCGTTTGCGAATTTGCGAAATTCGCGAACAATATTTTTGAAGGTAATTGAGCGTGACAATGTTGTGATTTCTCTTGCATTAACATTATTTCACGACCAATTTCGCTTATATTTTATATTGCTTTAAAATTTATTGAATTTGATAACAATGCAAAAATAGTACAAAATTTTACAGAAATAGTTTTATCTTACAATTTCAAAAGATTTGATGAATAATATAATCCAAATTACATCGGAGAATATAACGCTAACCACCCAGCAGTTAATTAAATAGTGTATAATATTTCCGTTTGAAAACACTTCCACCAAGTGATCGAGTCTAATATTGTTTTCTCGTTTTCTACATAAAATCTGGTTGTAACGTGTTGAATCTAAAACACAGGAAAGTTGTTTACAAGTGAAATGAACTCGTTGCAAAACGGAGTCAAGGTAACATGGTTCGCTGACTCGCGCTATCTGCGGGCAAGATTGGAAAGCTTGAGCCTCGGAGGCCAAAACCGCGCAGCGACCCCGGCTTACATGGCCTACATTGTACTACAATGACTAAAATGGCCAGCCGTGTACAGTCGTTGTTACACAGAAAAAGGCATATGGTTTGATAACTTATTTTAAATATAATAAATGTATATTCCCTGCAAAACTCAAAGCCATCTAGCCTTAAGCCTTTTAAGGATTTAAAATTTTTAATGTTTTTTTGCCTTGATAATAAATATGATTGGGTAAAAAACCAAATGGTTGACAATGATACAGTATAGTAAAAATAATAATACTTCGTAAGACGTAAGAGTGTTTGAGTAGATCTAAGAGAGGATTAAAATTAAATAGTATCGTTGAAAGTTAAAATATAATATTCGGGATTAAAAGGAGGACTTGTGAATAGGAGTTTTGACAACGGTGATTCACGAATAAGTTGCTAAGTTTACAAAAAAAAGTTTGATAACATTTTATACCATACAAATTTCTACGAAATTACCACTTAAATGTGTCGTGTGCTCATACTTATCACAAAAATCGTGTGTAATTTAAAAGAGACAGTTGTGTCTTATAATTTAGCTATAAGGGTCAAAACTTCAATTTTAAAAATAGATGGGTTTCAGTTTTTGCATTGTGATCAGTTGTCATTATTTGTTTCAAGTGTGAAATAAGGATTAAATAACAAAACCCGTTATCCACGTTTTTAAACGTTATTAAAATTATTTAAAAACCACTCCACACTATTCCAACACTTGTAGAATCGCCACGCAGCGCAGAGTCAGAGGAGGGGAGGGGAATTACCCAACCTCTTGTACTTGCGTAACCCAGAGGCTAATGTCGTTCTCCTTACGCGGGGCGCGGGGAGCGGCGAGTGGTGGGGGGAGAGTGGGGGGGAGAGCGTGGAGGGGGGAGCTAGGTCAACCGCCTGCGCCGCCGCGCAGGCGCGGGGTCAGTGACCTGGCTCGGCGCACCCGAGGTCGGCGACCTCGCACGCGCCGGCCTAGGCCACGTGGTCTCTGCGAGAGAAGCCAACGACCTAGCCACGTGGCGGCACGTGGAGCCGGGGTCGGTGACCTCTCCTCGCACAACCCTGCCGACCCGGGGAAGGGGCTGTTTTGGTGGGCTAATGCGGAACGTAGGAAATGGAATTAGGTGGTTTTTACTCTTTTTGGTGTGTAATTATTGGTTTATTTAAATTTTTTCAGTAAAAAATGTTACTTTTTGCATCTAGGTTAAGATTTTGTGTTAAGATTACATTTTAGTGAATTAAAAATTACAACATATGTTAATTAATACATGATAACGGATTTGAGGGTTTTTTAAGTTGTTTAATCGGTAGTTTGCTGGAGACTCATTTTAATTTTGCAGAATTACATAAAATTTAAATTTTTACTTTGTTTTTTAAAAGGCTCAAATAATTAATTAGTTTTTATCCTTTTAATAAACTTAAAAAGTATAAAACTTAAAACAAAAGTACGGAAAACAATAGAACAAGTAAATTATTTGTAAAATAAAGAAATAGTAGGCTTTCGCTATGACAATCATTGAAGCTAGCAATAACAAAAAATAGGAAAGAAATTAATTCAAAAGTAAAAAAATTGCAATCAGCTAAAAAAACAAATTCAAATTCAAATATTTTATTTCCGAAAAAAACATGTAAAATGATTTTATTTTAAGAAAATAAATCATTTCTTTTAAGATTTCTATTATGTTTTGGGCCAGTTGGTACTTATTTTGGTCTACATAAATAAATAAAAACAGTCAATACTATTTCCTATTAAAATTCCACAAACAGTAAATTTTATATTTCAAAAATATTATTCTGAGATACATAAAATGAGATTTGCATAATATTTTCTTTAAAATCTTTGATAAAACGTCTGACTTTTGTTTGACTTCTGAGT
Organism: Flexamia atlantica; assembly: GCA_035578135.1. Taxonomy (NCBI): domain Eukaryota; kingdom Metazoa; phylum Arthropoda; class Insecta; order Hemiptera; family Cicadellidae; genus Flexamia; species Flexamia atlantica. The sequence goes on along the minus strand of JAQJVK010000004.1, from coordinate 20,721,252 downwards.
TTCTAGTTCCAATGACAATTTTTTAAAATTATAAATTAAGGAGTAAAATCTGTCAAACATTTATCTACAAACTCTTTGATAATACCTTTGATTCTTATTTGACATCCGAGAGGTAGTGCTCAGAAGAACACCGTCCCTAAAATTACTTTGCTTTTCCAAGTAATAATATATTAAAATAATTTTCAAAATCTAAACTAGGATATTTTTAGTGGAAAAAGTTTAAGAATAAACATTTCAACACCTTCCGATCATTTCAAACAGCTTATACAAATCAAATTTTTAAAACCTATTCTCCCACTTCAACTAAGAATTTAAACTTCAAGACTCATCCATTCGGAAAGCCTAGATGGTTAGTAAGTTTTACAGCCATTACGGTTGAAGCAATACAATCTTGATTCGATTATGGCCGCACACGCCTTTTAAAAGGGCGAAGACCTCGAGGTGATAAGAGTGATAACTGCCTCCGTGCATTCGCTGTTAACTATTCCACCGAGAACTGAGGGCAACACATTGTGATACTCTATCGCTATTTGCCCACAAATGTTGATAAGAAATCGTTATGTGTCAGCTAATAAAAAATATGATGAGAGTTGTAATAGTAGTTTATGCAACGATTGTATAATGAATGCCTTTAAGCCACGAGTGAGATGTAAGTTAGAACACGAGCGAAGCGAGTGTTCTAAATATCTCACGAGTGGCTTAAAGGCATAATACAATCGTTGCATACACTATTTTATCTACGACCAACAATATATACAACAAACTTTCCCCCCGAAGTTAATCAAAACTCATGACTTTTACTAATGATGGAATAGGTCAACTAAATTTTGAGGTTAGGCAAATAAGCAGACTGAACCATGATTCGTTGTGGAACAATCAGCTGATGGGATAAGTAAACTCAAACATGAATCGTAATGCAACAATCAGCTGATGTGCGAATTGCGTAATTGTTATTATGACACTACTTTCGTCAAATGCCGAGCTCTCATTGGTCTAGAACCAGTACTCTAAAGTGACTCCAGTACTCTAAAGTCGTCATTAGAGTACTGCTTGGTTTTTGGTGTCTTAATGTATATCATTATAATTTTTATTGTAATACCATAATTGGTGCTTATTGCAATGGTCGTAGATAAACGTACTTTTGCGTATTTCAGTGAATTCTGCTTCGATCTAAATGAGTTACTGTTTTTACTACAAGGTATTTTTATTCTAAATGTGCATTGTCGGAAAAATGGTTTAGGGAAGTAAAAATGTACGCCAACAGCCATAAAAAATTCTAATGGCTTGATTTTTGTGCGTGTTTGATGTTGGGATAGCATACAAGTTTGGATGAAAAGTAAAATGTGAAGGAATTTCACAAATCATGGAAATATGGAATGTTTCTTTTCTACAAGATATTTTCGACATTAATTTTGACAGAAAGAACAAAGAGATGTTGATACAATGATTAATTCATTTCAACAGAATTACTTTTTTGTAAGTTCCCGATCTTAAACCTTCACTATCTGTAAAATCTGGGCAATATTTATTCAGATTTAAAGAAAGCTTTATGATCTCATATTAAAATAAGCTGAACTCATGAGAACAGTTAGTGAAAAAATGCAGTTTTTCTGAAATTTCAATGAAAACAACAGCTCCTTAAGAAATTAAAACTAAGAGCCACCCTATAAGGAACCATTTTCAACATCTTTTCTGTAGCCTCTTGTTTGGAGCACAACAAAAAACAAAACTAATAATATATTCTATAGAGAGTGAAAACTTAATAAAAATTTGGTTTAAAGATAAATGCATCGCATTATCTTATAACTTAAAGAGGATTCTATTTTATGAGGAACATGTTTAAACTTGAACACCTACAAATAAAAGCGGTTTTGAACCTGATTTTTTGATTCGAGAAGACCAAAAGCCATTATAATCGCGGGCACCAAATAAGGCGGGTGAGTGAGTGCGCTGCTAGCGAAATTATTGTTTAATGTTTGTTAGGGTAGTTAATCAACTCTGTGATCATATGTTAAAGTAAATACAAATTTACATGTAAAAGGCCCCGAAGAACTTAAACAAAGCTTTGAGAGTTCAACAAAAACATTTAATTTAGTCATGTCACCTGAGGATTAGCAGTCAATTTGAAGAGTTTACAGTTTTTGCCTATTTCGTGCGCTCTACCCTAATGTCTTAACGTAATGAAAATTCATTGAATCATACCCATTGTCATTTAAAATTAAAAACAGTCCAGACGGCTTTCATTTTTAAACACCAAACCTTCAACATGTTCCTCACGATTTAATTCCCATTCAAACTTAAACTGTTCAACCAAACACAAAGAAAATTGCATAAGGAAACGATGAGGAAAGCCAACATATCTCGGACCGTTACACCATCGGTGTAGAAATTCGAACCCTTTGCGAAACGCGTCACAATGAGGCCCTTTATAGGGTGGCTCGATCAATAAGGGTGAATGACCCTTAGAGCCCTCAGAGGGCTGGCTCACCCCAACAGCGCGAGGGTAAGGGCTCCAGCATCCCCTGAGCTGCAGCCCCAAAATCATTACCCCACACGGGGGAGACATGGCGTTGCATGGCTGCAATATCTTACACTGTATTGATCTTGTGATCTCCTGTGTATGGGGGACCGAATTGGATTATATTTGAAGATTAGAGTCTATTTTTGGGAGCTGATGGTGTCATGGGTTTAAAGTGAAATTTGAGCTAGGTTATGTTTGGTTTCGTGTTATTGTTACCAGTTCCCCTCATTACCACAAAAAAAATTCAGTGGGTTTTGTATAAACATTTTTGAAAATTCCATGTAATTTTCAGACAGGCTGTTTGCTGTTGTAACCTGTTGTAATTACTCTTTTATATTTTATTTATTAATTTCCTTGCTATCGTGATACCTCATTTGGCTAGTGTTAAAATTTTACAACTTTCACATAATTCTTTTATATGTATAATGAACTTTATTGGCAAAGGGAACGGTTTGAACACGTTTTTGAGCCATAAATAAATTATTTCTAACATTCGAAGGTAATCCTCAGATTCGTTTTCGAGATAATTGTGCAATCAATCAAGCAAGTATCAAACAAACATTCTTAATGTAAGGTCATTGTATACAGGAGAGAATATAGGATATAGGATAGTATATAGGACACTCCCCCATAATTAATATTTATCAGAAGTAAATTTTTCTAACACAAATTTAGACTGAATAATCATCTTCGATATTGTCTAAACAATAACAAATTATTTATGAAAGATCATATATATCTATCAAAATACTAAGTCATTTTTTTAGACTCGCTTAAATATACTAACCAAGCTTTCCCTTACTTGATTTTAGTCATAACGGTGACGTTTGTGGGTTGAAAACCCCCCTCCGTTATCACTGCAGTTTTTACTAAGCCAGTTTTTATTTTATTTCATAGTTCCTTGCAAATTCTCTCAGTATATTAAAGTAGAGATTACTATTTTCGTTTCGACTACTTCAATGAGGGCTGGAGTCAAAGGAGTTTCAAATATTCATGCTGATTAAGAGCTCCTGTTATACGGAGACCAAAACATGCCAATACCTACAACAATGTTCGGTAAAGGAAGAGAGATTTAACTTATTTTGGCATTCGTTATAAACTGAGTATTTAGAGTGATTCCCTTTAGTTTTTAGCGAATTTCCCCTATAGGGAAGAAGCTGATATCGTAGGTCTCATGGTAAGACCTAAGCCCGAGACCATGATAACTTTTCGTTTTGGGGCCACCAGAAGCAAAAAACACCATTCGTTCGAATTTATATATATATATATATATATATATATATATATATATATATATATATATATATATATATATATATATATATATATGTGTGTGTGTGTGTGTGTGTGTGTGTGTGTCTGTGAGCACGATAGCGGCCGTAAATATGGTCCGATTTTAATGAAATTTGGTACAGACATGTAAAGTGGTGATCGATTGGACAAGTTCGTAAACCAGCCCGATCGGACCATCGGAAGGGGGGGTAAAGGGGGATAAACCCCCCAAAATGGGGTTTTTACATAGAAAAATAAAGTTAATAAAATTTTTGTTGGCACCATTGAATTCGCCTCAAAAAAAAAAACAATTTTGTATTTTGAATCGTTGCTCTATGTTTATTGGTTACCGAGATATTGAAAGTGGTAAACACAGTACGTTGTCCCAACGTTAACCTTATGGGGAATAAGTAAAATTCCATATCTCGCTTATTTCTCAACATATCTTAATTAAACTTAGTTTGTGGCTTCATCTAGATGAGATCTAATGTATTTTAGTCTAAAATCCCCAAAATTTCCATTTTTGTGGCAGCAAACCTGCATAATCATTCCCCATGTTATCCTTATGGGAAATTAAAAAATTCTATATCTGCCTTATTTTTGAACATATCATAATAAAACTTGGTATATGGCTTCTTCTAGTTAAGATATACTAAATAATGAATTAAAACTAACCAGTTTTAACATACCTGTTGCAGCAAACCTTCATACTCTTTCTCCATGTTATTTTTATGGAGATTACAAAACCATGTCAAATCTCGATATGGTGTACTGATATAATGTTCTTTTGCATTTGAAATTCGCTGAGTATGCAGGTCTGCTGCAACGGGGGCATTTTGAAGTAATACACGGGCGGTAAGCAAATATTCATAGTTTTATTTAAAGCAGTAGAGTCCCTCTTTTATATATTTTTGCAAACTTTTCACCTTAACGAACCCTACACAAATATAGGCGGCACAACAAAATGTCATTTACACCGTTCTTTAATCCCTCTAGTTTTACATTAAACTGTCTATGTATAAAGCCCAAACTACCAGTAAATTTTGAGAAAAACCATAAGTCTAACTCTCGTCAGCCCCATTCCTGAATCAAAGGTCTCGGTGAGAAAATCCAAGAAAAAATATCAGTTTTTTTAAATTCCCCCTAAGGGCTTAAATGCAGGTTTTTAACGCAACCCAAAACTTTATTTTATCAGAGATTATTCCCCCTAAGATCCCCGGATTTTAACCCACTATATTCTGTGGAGGTGCATAAAAAGTAAGGCCTACGAAAACAATTCACAGGATATTCAGCACCTCAAAACAATCATAACAAGTTTAATACAAGAAATTGAAAGTGGTACTTTGCAAAACGTGTTCAGGAATTTGATTGAGAGAGCAGAAAGTTGTATAAATGTCAATAGTGATTGTTTGAATACATAATGTAAGCTAAATGTGGTCAAACTTAAATAATAGATTAACAAAACAATACTTATTTTAGCTTTATATGTGCATTATTAAATTTAAAAAATAGGTTGCGTAAAAAAAACTCCTGTACAAAGAAAATAGCTGAACCGCTGAATAATTTGTTTATTTACAACTACCTGATTACTCAACGGCTGTTTAACAGCTTGTGTCACCTAATTCTTTAAACATGAAAAAGAATAATTTGAAAAGGATTGTCAGAAAACTAGGACAACAAAGAAGTGTCATATAGTAAAAAACCGGACATATGGCAACTGACCTTTGATGCCAGGCTGAATGAGGACTACCGATTGTGCTACTGGTAATGTAGGCCACGGGTGGGTCAACGGCAGACCAGGTGCCTAGATCGGCGGTTCCTAGACCGGAACTGTGTACGCCACATCCGCGGCCTGAATAGTCCGCGACAAGTGTGTTGGCCCGGTCGTTCTTCAATGCTAAAACTAACTTAAGTCTAATGGATAGACCGAGCCAAGTTCTTTAATCCGACCTGTACACTGTTCGCTGACTGTTAGGATAGACGAATTGATGAAATATTTGACTCTAAACTGGAGATATTTTCCAGTCATTTAACTTGGTAACAGAAATAGAAATTTCTTACTTATTTTCTAGTCGGGTAAACAAATGTCTTGGTTCGTCACTGTTAGATCTTTGACTATAACTTACCAGATAAACCCATTCTTTTTAACTATTAGGTCTATTAAATTAAACCATAGGCTCTCTTATTCTAGATTTATTTTATACTTACTTAAACCTCGTGAGAAACATATGAAGCTTCAGAGTTTACAAGAAGGGCAGTTTTGAGGTAAATTTTAGGGTTTGTAAGAACGAAAGACATTAATTATCCAAATAAATGACAATATTTACGCAATTATGTAGTTTGTTGTGCTTCTAAAAAAAAAATCCAGTTCATATCGCTTTTATCAAAAATACCCAAGTGTCAACAAGTTTTTCACGAGGTATACTTATTTGAATTGGTGAGTATTCCGATAGTAATCCTGTGGGAGTAGTTGCACTGGTCAAGGTTAAGAATATTTAAATTCTAATAACTTTAGCATATAAAAGTTCTATAATTCTAACAACTTTATCTACTACTAAACCAAGGTTGTACTTAATTTTCTTTAACTGATGAGTCCAAACGTTTAAGTCCAAATAAAATGTTATTAGTCTAGCAAAACCGTCTATGCAATAATACAATTTCATTTCAACGTTTTTAGGCAGTAAGGCATTTTATTGGGGAGCGCCGTACAAACTAAGTGTAGGCAAACCGCATGCAGCATCTCGATTGCAGCGCGAGGATTGCAGGCGCTGACGACAATATTTTAGCGAATTTCCCCTATAGGGAAGAAGCTATTACTGTAGGTCTCATGGCAATACACCCCAAGACCATAATAACTTTTCGTTTTGGGGCCACCAGAAGCAAAAAACACCATTCGTTCGAATTTTTATATATATATATATATATATATATATATATATATATATATATATATATATATATCTATATATCTATCTATCTATCTATCTATCTATCTATCTATATATATATGTGTGTGTGTGTGTGTGTCTGTCAGCACGATAGCGGCCGTAAATATGGTCCGATCTTAATGAAATTTGGTACAGACATCTAAAGTGGTAATCCCTCGGACGAGTTCGTAAACCAGCCCGATCGGACCACTGGGAGGGGGGGTTAAGGGGATAAACCCCCCCAAAAATGGGTTTTATGAGTTTTTTACATAGAAAAATAAAATTTATCGAATTTTTATTGGCACCATTGAATTCAGCTCAAAAAAACAAATAATTTAGTATTTTGAATCACCCCTCTATGTCCATTGGTTACCGAGATATTGAAAGTGGTAAACACAGTACGTTGTCCCAATGTTAACCTTATGGGAAATAAGTAAATTTCCATATCTCGGTTATTTCTCAAAAAATCTTAATAAAACTTGGTAAATAGCTTCTTCTAGTTCATATCTACTAATTATTAAATTAAAACCACTCATTTTTAATATTTCTGTAGCAGCAAACCTGCATACTCATTCCCCATGTTATTCTTATGGAGCTTACCAAAACATGTCAAATCTCGCTATGTTGGATTGAAATATATTGTTTTGCATTTGAAATTCGCTGAGTATGCAGGTCTGCTGCAACGGGGGTATTCCTTTATCCTGCAAATAAATAAAAAGAGTTTTCACACACTAAAAATTCTTAATTCACAGGAATCATTCCGTGATGTGCTCTTTTGAGTAATTCGAAGCAAGTCAAAGTATACAAGTAACATTAATTTCCTCAGTTACAAATACAAGTAACATTTTCAAAATAATACTGTAAGCAATACATGTGATAAGAATTTGTTACAGAAAAAATAAATATACCTCCAAGAGGAAAAATAGGGTCCCAAAGGCAAAGCCTGATTTGGGATTCCATCAAACAAAAATAACATAAAGAATGAGTTCATGTTGCGGTGGCAGACTATAAATTAATACAATTACTGATTCCAGATTTCCTAATATTCTGATATCGTTTTCTTTTATGGCATAGAAACTTAATAAATAAATACTTCACTTATCCTTCGTGTTTTTCAAAATAAATAGAATTCTAATATTTGAAAGAAATTGAATAGATTGAAACATGTTTTTTCAATCTACTAAACTAATATATTAACAAAATAAAAATTTTCCTCTAATACTATGAAAAAAACTTACTTAAACGAAACCCTCTCCATATTCTTTAAAGTAACAGATCTATTGAACCGAAATAAAAAGATCCTCCACATCGCTTCTGTCCATACTCATAAGCCAAGTTTTTATATTCTTGACAAATTTATTTAAATTCTTAATCTTTTTTATGTTTTGAGGAAGCTTATTAAAAATGTTAGGAGCTGTGTAATTAAATGTTTTTGTGTAAAAAGTTAGATTAGGTTTGGGGACTCTAAAATTACTAGCATTTCTGAGGCCCTGTCTGTAATAGTCAACATTTGAAGGTAAATTGCCACTTGCTAGATAAAAAGCTTTCAAAACCTTAAATATATAAATGCAACGTAATGGTAAAATTTTTAAACAAACAACTATTTACCTAATGATTTTTACCCTGAACACAATGCTGAAGTCGGTTGAAAGTCGATTCATTAAAAATATATCCTCAAATAAAAATTCAGCCCTGTAAATTTCTTTTAGACATTCTGCACTTAGAATATTTTTTTGAACTATTTTTTGGATTCTCTTATATCTCCGGTTCTATAAGTAAGATATAATGCATTTTTTGGGTTTTAAAATAGTCAGTGATTAACGTATTATATACATTTTACGGTCTTTTTTAAAATGTGCTAAATTCAGATTTGAAGTCTAGTAACCGCCCATAGCGTATTTTTTGTTTTACATCCCGGTTTATCTCTCATTCTCTGTGTTAGAAAATGGAAGGAAGCTAAGTTATAACTTAAGGAAAACGTGTTTGGAGGAAAACGGAAGGCCTACACCTTGTTTCAATCTCAGGTGGAACCACCAGCTGCACCTTAAGGGTGTAATCTCACGACCATAGCAAGTAACCCAAATCAGCCCATTTGTTACTTATTCCTAAAAATATTTCAATTTCTTAAAATAATTTAACTTATAATTAGATATATTTTCAGCGGGCGAAACCGCGGGTATATCTGCTAGTAGTATTATAATTTAATAGTTTATTGAGGGCAAGGATTTATATTACTACAAATGTAGTTTAAAAATATTAACATTGTTATTTTGTCCATTTTGTTATATCTTTTTGTATGTATTCATCTTGGATTATTTATTACTCTAGGATTCTGCATATTTATTCTTTTTGTATAATTTCTGAACATTGGCGTCAGCCGTAGGTAATAAGTAAATAAATAAATAAACAAATGTTCTTCTTTCATCAACAGTTTTGTTAATTTGTTTCTACCATAGAATCTCCGCAGTACATGAATGAAATGCAACGTCCGCTCCAGCCGTTTCCTTCTAACAGTTGTTAGCTTCGCCGCCAGGTAGCAGTACAATCCACGGCGAAGCAGTTCAGTGCTGCTCTCTGTATCCATAATAGTCAACTACAATATCATTCTGCATAATATGTAAGATAACCGTTAAAGTATTAATATGCATTGTAATTTACTAGTTTTTATGTAGTCATTATAAATTTGTATTTAATCTGTTATATGGTTAAATGACTTTTGTGCTCATACAGTTGATTTAGTCTTTATATTTTAGCTACATTTACTTACATGGTCTAATGAAAAGCGTTTAGAAAACGTAATATGGCAATTAAAGGTATCCTTCAACAAAGTATATTATGTAATACTGCAGTAATAAAAGCAATTTAATACAGTTTTCGTACAATATTAATTCAGGTCTTACTTAATACTCTTTACCTAAATCCAATCTAAAATATCTCCTCTAGGCTACAAAAAGGTTTTTCATGTTATAAAATCATTTAAGTTAGTCCACTTTCATTTGAATAAACTTATTTTTTAATCACAAAAAATAATATTTATATTATAAAAAGAGGCTTTTAGGTTTAATAATAAAGATTCAACCTTGTGTAAAACACTAAATTAAATCATAAGCTGTTACAGATTTGATACAAAAAATTACATATTTACCTTCAACCAAGAACATACAAGTATAAAATAACATAATTAAACAAGCCTAGGCCCGTTTACACGCAACGATATTTTGAAACGAACTGTGTTGGGTGTAAACGGGATATGACTATGATTTTTAGAATGGAATATTGAAATATTTTCATCAACTTGGAAACGTGTTATCGATCTCCGGTAGTTAAAGAGGTTGGAACATGTAAAAGGAAATTTAACCGACTCGCTTTAACCCTACGAACACTTGGCAGATGCGATATCCACTGTGAACAATTTGAGTGAAAGAGCTTTGCAAAATATCGTTGCAAATGTGCCAACGATTTAGGCGTGTAAATGTGCCTTAAAATAACATGATTAAGCCTTCTTAAGCAGTGAACTTTCCATTCATGCAGAAAAAAGAGGCAGAAGGTACAGTTTTGGTTACGCTTCTTTAGGCATATTCCCATACTTCGTTTTTCCCGAAAACGCTTTAAATGTACTTTTAGCATGTAAAATAATATATGTATAATATATTGTAAAATTAAAATAAAAAATACACTTCAACTCTCCTTAATAATCGACTGGCTAGTTTCATCACTAAGGCCATTTTCAAAGTCTAGCACCCTACATAACCTAGTTTTTTGAACATAAAAAAGTTGTCTAGTAGGCCTACTGTACATAAAACAAGGTTAAAACTTCCAACCAAGGTTTACTTATGGTAGTAAACTTTGAAAGTGGTCTTAGTGCTGAAACTAGCCAGTCGACTGTTGAAGAAATTTAAAGGGTTCTTAGTATTTATTTTAATATTAAAATAATATACACGAAAGATGTACAATACATAATAGTAGAGCTAACCTGTGAAAGTAATTATCAAAGACGTATAATACAGGGTGTTTTTTTTAAACGCAACTCAAAACTTTATTTCATCAGTGAAAGATTATTCCCCCCCAATATCCTCAGATTTGACTCCACTATACCGGGTGTCCGAAAAATAACTCCCTAATTTTGATGACCTCTAATTTTCAATTTATAAATCAAATCGACTCATATTATATATTGAATGATAGGTAAACTCTCCAAGTTTTTGTTACAAGTCACAAATGTTTGGTGAATTTCACTTTGGTCTCATGGCAAACATAAAACAAAAAATCAAATTGTCCCTGTGTACTATTAGTGAATAAAAATCACGTTTTAAGTTTTTTTTTTAGATTTAACACTTATCTTGAAAACTATGAATCCTATAGAAACCTCTCAGTTTATAACATTAAAGAAAATGAATTTTTCCCTACAGTTTGGGTGTTTTTGCAGGTTTGTGGCTTTTTTGGGTCCTGAGAAATGAGTTTTGGAAACGAACAAATTGTTTTTTTTGTGTTTCGTGCGCCATACTGCTAAAGTTGGAAAACCCCAAAATTTTTATTTTTACCAAATTAAAGGGAAATAACCAAGTTTTGGTAAAAGTAAGAGGTTTTAAACATAAACTGAGAGGTTTCTGTAGGATGCTTAGTTTTCAAGTTAACTGTTAAATCTTGTAAAAAAACTCATTACAACGTGATTTTTAAGAACTACTGGTGCGCAGGGAAAATGTGATTTTTTGTTTTTTGTTTTCCATGAGCCCAAAGTAAAATCCACCAAAACATTTGTGACTTGTATCAAAAACTTGGCGAGTTTTCCTATCTTTTAATACATAATTTGAGTCGATATGATTTACAAATTACAAATTAAAAATCTTCAAAATTAGGGAGTTCTTTTTCGGACACCCGATTATTTCTTTGGGGGTACATAAAAAAGAAAGGCCTACGAAAACAATCCACAGGACATCAGCACCTCAAACAAACATAATAATTTTGATACAAGAAATTCAAAGAGATACTTGGGAAAACGTGTTCAGGAATTTGATTGAGAGAGCACAACTTTTTATTAATGCCAATGGTGCATTATTTGAACACATAGTGGAAGATAAATGTGAGCAAACTTAAATAACAGGTTGTTTAAAATGTAAATATTATCAAACCAATACCCATTTCATCTTTATATGTGTATTGTTCAATCTTAAAAATGGATTGCGTTAAAAAAACACCCTGAATATGCAATTTTCCGACCACTGCATGGAAATAATCACATTGACACACCTGTCAACTGTACGCAAAACTGTTCATTTCCGCTTTCATTTCATTCTCGCTCGATCGCAAAAGCGAGCGAGATTGGTCATTCTCGCTCGCTAAATCAGGGTTACTTATTAGGTTAAGGTGGCACACAAGGAGATAACTATGACGTCAAACACAAAAGAACAGTTTCTATTGTTCATAATTCCCTTGTCACTCACCGTATTCTAAATTCTGGTTGCCTTGCTCTAAATCAGCTGATTTCACTGTCGGCGTTTCTACACACTAACTTCCGGTTCGTTCCAATAAAATAAGCAAACATAACATTAATGAACCTTTGTTAGTTAATAAGTTAAATTGTTTAAATGGTGGTAGGAAAAATATTGTGTGTATTACGAGCACAAATAGTCGCTGTCGCTCTCGAAATGTTTGGCCACACTCAGCTAAAGCTTCGTGAGGCCATCTACAATTCTTGAGCGGCAATGACGTACTTCGCGCTCTTAATACACAAATAGCTATTTCAGAGTTAAATACATAAAAATGTAGCTTTAATAGGTTAAGAAGGAAAATAATTGTCCAGTGGCGTGGCGTACGGTATGTAATGTCGGTAATCCCCTACGGCTATGTTGGGTGGGCCGCTATCCAGGTCACTTTCCTAGACTGCGGGGATTTTACTGTAGGCTGTTATGCCTATGGATACGAAGTTTGTAAATTCCTTAAGCGATTCTGATTGGAGGGTGAAATTCCGATCGATCTTTCTTGAACTGAAGTAGTGCTGAATGAGTAAATTAATATGTGCGCAAAGCATTTATGTATACAGGGTGTTGGTAAAACCCCTTTAGGACTTGGGGACATGGTTACTTATATCAAAACTAAGAAAAAAGTTCCTGTAAACATGGGTCCTAAAATGCTCGGTTATCCGTCTGTCGGTCTGGATGTGTTTTTACCATGATTTTGCATATCTTTGAAAGTACAAAAGATATCAACTTCAAACTTGGTACTTATATGCTGACTATTAGGACCTATTTTGGTGCGGAGTATCAAGTTTCTCCTTTGTACCATTTCAAAATGGCAGCCATTTTTATATTTTAAAACTTAATGTCTTAAAAACCGTAATTTAAAAAAAAATTGGACAAGTGACAAAAAAGTTGCAAAATGTTATTTCCTACAAAACTATATAAAGATTATCAAGATTGAACAATAATTAATGGAGTTATTGTAATTTTTCCAACAGAATACATGCTTGTTTTATGGTAGCTATAGCAAATTTACTTGAATTCTGTTAGCAAAATTGCAATAACTCAGTTAATCATTGTTCGATCTTGATAATCTTTATATGGTCTTGTAGGAAATGAAATTTCGCAACTTTTTTGTCTCCTGTCTAATTTTTGAGAAGTTTACGGTTTTTAAGATATTAAGTTTAAAATATAAAAATGACTGCCATTTTGAAATGGTACAAAGTAGAAACTTGATACTCCGCCCCAAAATAGGTCCTAATAGTCAGCATATAACTACTAAGTTTGAAGTTGATATCTTTTGTAGTTCTAAAGTTATGCAAAATCATGTTAAAACACATACAGACCGACAGACGGATAACCGAGCATTTTAGGACCCATGTTTACAGAAACCTTTTTCTTAGATTTGGTGTAAGTAACCATATCCCGAAATCCTGAATGGTTTTTTACCAACACCCTGTATATGTATGTGTGTATTATGTATGTTTTGTAAGAGTGGATGTACACTCGATTGTATAACTAACTGTGTATTTGAACGATCTAGGTAAAGTTATCATAACAACAACAGGGATATTACATAATATCAAAGGTATATTCCAGATGTAAGCAAATCTATAAACCAAAACGTTTAAGCCGATATTTTACAGAAGATTAGACAATTTATTTATTAAATAGCCACAATATTATTCTTAAAATCCCTTATGGTGGCATCACGTAGGTTTCTTGAGTTTTTTTAAAACTCAACGTTAGTGTACGAAGCTGAATGCGATGTAAAAGCAAGAAACCTGTTTAAACTAAAGTAATCCGTGCGCAAATAGGGCAATGTAGCTATAAAGTCAATGCTATAAGATTGATTATGGTTTCATCCCGTATTAACGATGAAAGTAAAGACATGTAGGTTGAACACATAGAAATTTTTACATTTTTTTTGGAAATTTTTACATAGTAATGTACAGCATTACTGGAAAAGTTTAAACTGTGTTATTTTTTGTCTTTTTAAGCACCAGTCAGAATTCGTCTTAAACTTATTTTAAACCTATCTAGGATTAGAAAAACGTAGGACTATTCCTAGTTTTAGGGTGCTAGAAAATCTTTTTGGCTAATTTGCTTGTCCTATAGTTATTATTTGGTTTCTCCTTCGGAAAGATTGCTAATTTTCCAGCCCAATTAACTCTGCGAAGAACAAGAACTAGAGCGATTACAGATTACACATTTCCGATCGGATAGGAATGACAAATCGTGCCGATCCACTAGATCGGTCCTATTTAAAGCGGCCCTCCCCGGGGTAGATACCCGCAACTTTCACTGAGGCCACAGTTCCAACATGCCTTCCGGGCATCCCTACATCCGGCAGTGGGTGAACACATTCGACGAAACAGGAAACCTTAAGATTGACCCGGTTATTACTAAACCTTGCATTTTGAAAATATAAAATCGGTTAGAAAATACATTTAATAAAAGTACTCACGTAACACGCTGACATTACGAGCAAACTTTAGTTTTAGGGCTTAAATTACCCATTTTCGACACAAACACTACAAATTTTGCGCTTTAATTCTCCCAAAATTAAAAAAAAACTTCCGATTTATCTCCTTAACTAACTGGTCAATCAGATCATAAAAAAAACAATATGTTATGATAATGGGGGCCGCTGGGATGCGAAATGCCCTTAAGTCATCGCATTGCGTAAAGTTTTGATCATAACTCAGTTATTTTTTGTGTTATAGCTTTAGGGAAATACTTAAATTGTTGTATTTTTATTGCCAAAATACCATCCGTTAAAGGTCTGTGCGTGTCTGTCTGAACCAATGGTCCGAACTTAATGAACTTTGATCGACGCAAACGTGTGAGAAATTCGGCTGAGTTCGAAAACCAGAAGGATCGGACGAATATGAGGGGTGGTAAGGCGGAGTAAAACCCCAAAAAAGTATTTTTCATACAAATATTAACATTATCCAAATTGTTTGTGCATTATTGAATTCAGCTTAGAAAAACAATTAGTTTAGTACTTGGAATAATTGCATGCTGTTCTGGTTAACGAGATATTTAAAGCGGCAAATACAGTAAATTTTCCCTATGTCAACCTTATGAGAAATAAATAATATTCTGTATCTCTTTTACTGTCCCGATTGTCTTGGTGAAACATTGTGACTTAATATAGTTGAGATCTATTGTATTTTTAACCAAGTAACCCACTTCTATGTCAGCAAACCTGCATACTCATTTTCCATGTTATTCTTATAGGAAGTAAAAGAATTCTCCATATTCCTTATTTTATATTACGTGTCTATAAAACTTGTTATGCGTCCTCTTGTAGTTGAGATTTACGGATATTACCCCAACCCAGTTTCCAAAAAAAATCCACTCGCGACAGATATTTCATTCCACATCTTAATCTTAAATAATTAATATAAAAAATGTCATATATCGCTTATAATGGATTTAAATAAAATTCTATGTATTTCTTATTCGCTGAGTATGTAGATCTGCTACCATGCAATGAGTGTTCCATTGCGGGTATTATTGAGGAATAACCACTTTATTTTTTAATATCGTTGCCAAAAAAAACATTTTCTGAAAATCGCCACATGTCGGTCTTTCGCGCTACCTCCCGGTCAACTGAAGTACTATTTACCTTTTGCTTGTTTAATTAATCACTTGAGTGCGTTAGCTTTGTGCCCTGAAGTTTGTTTAAAAGAACACTCTTTTTCATGTATTCTCTTCTTATTTAGTACTAAATTAATAATTGACAACAATATATATTTGTAAAAGAGAGCTTTTTGTAAACTGACAATTTAATTATTTGTACCTGCTCTAAAATTAATGTGTTCTTAAATTAGTCTTAAATACTGATGTGAAACTTGATTTTCCTCTCGAAATAATAATGATCTAACGTCAGATACTGGTGGCATTATCAACTACAAAGGAAATATGTAAACACTGGGCCATTTTAACTTATTAAAACTTATTATTTCTTTTAAAGGTCTTAATCCGAGATCATTACCTTGATCCGGCTCTGGGGCCTAAAAATCTAAATAGAAAATATCAGATTTAGTGATACATGTGTATACACTCTACGGTAAGAATTTTTGTCTGATTTCCTTAAAATTTGGAAAGAAATCAGCTAAATTCTTGTAACTTTGATTAACACAATAAAAAATTACAATTATAACGCAGGTTTGACGAGACATTTATCAGTTTTACTATATATATATATATATATAAAATATTCATTGAAGACAACGTATATAAGCTGTTTCTCTGTTCTTGAGTTTTCTCACACCTGTATGACAAAGTAAATTACATTATTATGTGAGGAAGTAACATTATTTACATTATTATTATTAAAGTTATTCCACGTTAAAATTATTGACGTTATTTTTTAACGTACGACAATAAGCTACGTATAGAAATGAAAATAAATAAATTCCTCACTATAAGACTGTTTTATTTTCCGATATCTTAAAAAATACAAGAGTAGTTGGCGTTCGAGTACAAATAATGGGTTTTAGCTAAATGATATTTTGAGCTAAAATAAATCAGAATGTAGAAAAAAATTAAAATGTACTTCACGAACATGTGTTGAACTGTTTGTTTTCAAGGGGCAATAAAAGTATTTTCTCTAACTTTAAATTAAATGCCGGAAAATGCGACCGTGATGAACGTTTGCAGGCGCTGATCGCCGACCCCAAGGAGGTATATTTACTGCATTCATCACTGTTTGGACACTTGTATAACTAAGCGACGACATTAAATCAGCCCCTGAAGCAATAGTTTGAACTTAAAAATAGAAACAAATACTTTATGCTAGTTTCGACCATCATTTTAGAAACTTTTTCTTATTTAGTACGTCGTACTACCTTTTCCGATTATCATCGCAGAGTAATGTAAGTATGTATCTCACCCGCGAGGGCGACGCCGAATTGCCTTTAGCCCCCTCTTAAAATAAATTCTCATAGGAAAATCATTTCTTAAAAGAATGGTGAAAATGTTAAGTAAATAACAATAAATTGAAGCTATGGTAACACACAAAGCCAAATTCTACATTTTAAACATTTTTCTCATGAATGTAAGGGGCAAGGCGCGTGACAAGTCACTAGTAGGTCAACGGGTAAACATTGGATGATCCTACTTAGAGGGCTCTGTATACATTGCATGTGTATATATTCTACGGACGCAATTTTCGCCTAATTTCCTTAAAATTTGGTAGGTAATCAACTGAATTCTTGTAACTTAGATTAGTATAATACAAAATTTCAATTATAACGGGAAATTTGACGGGTTCTTAACAGTTTCCCCCTATCAATTATAACAAATAATACATTAAAGGCATCGTATATTAGGTATTTTTCTGTTCTTGTAATTACCCACACCTGTAGTGACAAAGTAAATTACATCATTAGGTAGGGACGTAACATTATTTACAAAATTACTATTAAAGTTATTAAAAAACGCATAATATATCCTTCAGCTTAAGGGTCAACTCAAATTAAAACTAGTCTTCAAAGAGCTCTCCGCATGTAATTCGTATGTAAAGATTCTAAGCATTCGATATTCGCTGATTACGCAGGTCTGCTGCCCCGAGGGTGTTTTACTTGTACGGTTTATTGAGAAATAACCTCTAATTTCTTTATTCTCGTTGCCAAAATGATACTGACCTAATCGCCAACTCGGTTTTTTTGCGCTATCTTCCGGTCAACTGAAGTACTATTTGCCTCGTGCTTGTTTTATAATTAGCCACTTGAGTGCGGTAGCTTTGTGCCCTAAAGTTTTACTAAGCCAACGCTCTCTTTTAATGTATTCTCTTGTAAGTTAGTATTAACTTAATATGGGAACAATATATTTGTAAAAGAGAGCTTTTTGAAAACGGACCATTTATTTATTTCTGACATTATGTAAAATTGTTGTATTCTTAAATTATTCTAAAATACCGATGTAAAACTTTATTTACCTCTCGAAATAATAATAATCTAATGTCAGATGCGGGTGGCATTATCAACTACAAAGTAAATATGCGACTGCGCCATTTTTATAAAACTTATTTTTTTCTTTTAAAGGTCTTAATCCGAGATCATTACCTTGATCCGGCTCTGGGGCCTAAAAATCGAAATAGGAAATTTTACTTTTAGTGAAAATGTGTATACACTTTACGGCCGGAATTTTTCTCTGATTTCCTTAAATTGAGGAAGGGAATCGGCTAAATCCTTGTAACTTTGACAAATATAATAAAAATTACAATTATAACGGAGAATTTGACAAGACTTTTGGCAGTTTTCCTTTATAAATAATAAAAAACAATTAATTGAAGACAACATATATTAGATGTTTCTTTGTTCTTCAATTTTCCCACACCTGTCGTGACAAAGTAAATTACATTATTAAGTGAGGAAGTAACATTATTTACCTTATTATAATAAAGATTATTACACGTTAATATTATTGACGCTATTTTATAACGTACGACATTAAGCTACGTATAGAAATGAAAATAAATAAATTCCTCACTATATGCCTGTTTTATTTTTCCGATATCTTAAAAAATACAAGAATGGCATTCGAGTAAAAGTAGTGGGTTTTAGCTAAATGATATTTTGAGCAAAAATAAATCAGAATGTAGAAACAAATTTAAAGTGTACTTCACGAACAAAGTATGGAACTGTTTATATTAAAGGGGCAATAAAAGTATTTCCTTCAACTTTAAATTAATTGCCGCAAAATGCGACCGCTTGTTTGAACACTTGTATAACTAAATGACGACATTATATCAGCCTCTGAAGCTATAGTTTGAACATAAAAATAAAAACGAGTACTTTATGCTAATTTCGACCATCATTTTAAAAACTTTTTCTTATTTAGTACGTCGTGTTACCTTTTCCGATTATCATCGTGGAGTAATGTTAGTACGTATCTCACCCGCGAGGGCGACACCGAATTGCCTTTAGCCCCCTCTTAATATCAATTCTTCTTATAGGAAATTTCTTAAAAGAATGGTGAAAGTTTTAAGTAAATAACAATAAATTGTAGATATGGTAACACAGAAAGCCAAATTCTACATTTTTAACATTTTTCTCAGGAATGCAAGGGGCAAGTCGCGTGACAAGTCACTAGTAGGTCAACGGGTAAACATTGGATGATCCTACTTAGAGGGTTCTGTTTACATTGCATGTGTACATATTCTACGGTCGCAATTTTCGACTAATTTCCTTAAAACTTGGAAGGAAATCAACTGAATTCTTGTAACTTTGATTAATATAATACAAAATTTCAATTATAGCGGGAAATTTGACTGGTCTTTAATAGTTTTCCTCCATAAATTATAACAAATAATACATTAAAGGCATCGTATATTAGGTATTTTTCTGTTCTTCAATTTGCCCACACCAGTAGTGACAAAGTAAATTACATCATTAGGTAGGGACGTAACATTATTTACAAAATTACTATTAAAGTTATTAAAAAACGCATAATATATCCTTCAGCTTAAGGGTCAACTCAAATTAAAACTAGTCTTCAAAGAGTTCTCCGCATGTAATTCGCATGTGAAGATTCTAAGCATTTGATAGTCGGTGAGTATGCAGGTCTGCTGCAACGGGAGTGTTTTGATTGTACGGATTATCTAGGAATAACCTCTTATTATTTATTCTCGTTGCTAAAATAGTCATCGGTCGGCCTTTCGCGCTACCTCCCGGTCAACTGAAGTACTACTTGCCTCGCTTGTTTAATCAACCACTTGAGTGCGTTAGCTTTGTGCCTTAAAGTTTGATTAAGAGAACGCTCATTTTCATGTATTTTCTTGTAAGTTAATATTAAATTAATAATTGACAACAATATATTCGTAAAAGAGAGCTTTTTGAAAACGGACTATTTATTTGTTTTTGACATACTGTAAAAATTGTCTTCTTAAAATAGTCTTAAATATCGATGTGAAACTTGATTTACCTCTCGAAATAATAATAATCTAATGCCAGATGCGGGTGGCATCATCAACTACAAATCAAATATGCGACTGCGCCAAATGTATAAAACTTATTATTTCTTTTAAAGGTCTTAATCCGAGATCATTACCTTGATCCGGCTCTGGGGCCTAAAAATCTATAAAAAATATCACTTTTAGTGATACATGTGTATACACCTTACGGTCGGATTTTTTTGTCTGATTTCCTTAAATTTAGGAAGGGGATCGGCTAAATCCTTGTAACTTTGATAAATATAATACAAAATTACAATTATAACGGAGAATTCGGCGAGACATTTGGCAGTTTTCCTTTATAAATAAATAATAAAAAAATATACATTGAAGGAGTCGTATATTAGATATTTTTCTGTTTTTGAATTTGCCCACACCTGGCAATTCAAGTGCAATAAGTGCTAAAGTAAATTATATGATTAGGTAAGGAAGTATCATTATTTACAACATTGTTATTAAAGTCATTACAAAACGCATAATATATCCTTCAACTTAAGGGTAAACTAAAATTAAAACTTAGTCATCATAGAGTTCTTCGATTTTAATTTAGTGAAAATAAGTATTTAAAACAGACTGCAACATTAATAGTATTTAGAAAGAAGAACTATTCTACAAATTTACCCCTCTTTCTTTTTTAACACGTCTTTAAGTTTACCTAAATCGGCAGTAGCAAATCTGTTTACACTTACACACACACGTTTAATATTATTGAACGATGAGTAAGTCAAGGAAAGTGAAACTAGGGCAGTCAAAACTGGGGTAGGAATGGTTCCGTTAGATCCGTCATATAAGCAGAAGGCGGTCCTACCCCTAGCCTAGTTCCGACCTGTCACTCCACCCTACACCATGGTGAGTACCTCCGACCCTGGCATTTAATTGGATTAATTAATACCTTCTGATAAATTTTATTCGTAAGATCAAAAGAGAATTATTATGTATCCACTGATACCACTGTTCCAGTAAACAATTAACTGTAAGAATACAAATTTTCAAAGTAAATAACAAAATAACATTTTTATATCAGTAAATATTTCAATTTGAAATAAATTGTTGTATTTTATTTTCATAAACAATTTGCTTCCATTTTTACTTGGAAAATGTACTACGTTGACATGGGTTTAAATTGATATAAAGAAACATTTTAAATGTGAGAATTTCTTAAATGATTTTGTTCACATGGTTCCTCTTATATTTAAAGAATATAAACTTATATTTTCTCAATAAAAATGAATTTATGTGGCTCAACACTTAAAAATTAACAGAGTGTTATTAATGTTTAGCAATTGTCAATGTAAATGTACTGTATAGTGAATTATATGTTTCCACAATGTTCAGATGCTAAACATACTCAGGTTCCAAGATATATTGAGTCCAATATAAAAAAATATTGTGGCTGTTCCTTTCTGGTTGCAAGCCTTGACAAGAGGGTTTGAATAAAAGTTATTTTACTCAAGATTCAGAGGGCTGAGGAACTCGTAGCAAAGTAATAAACTTGCATATTTTCCCAATAAAAGAGCCATTTAGTACCACTAAATGTATACTTAATTTTAATTTCTTGTTTTCAAAACTAAATGATCTAGGTAGGCTATAGTTATAGAAAAAGTAAATAATTCGGTTATATTAGACGTTGAATAAATGAATTTTACGTTGAAACAAATAAAAATATATATCATAATTTAAGCAGCTGCAAAACTATATTAATGGTAGACTTTATGTTCATGCTTTGGCTGATTCGTTTTAAGGTATTTTCCGATTTCATTCACGGTTTTAAAATCGCAGTGTTTTAAAATTAACAGGTTCGTCTTTAAATATATCTATTAGGCTTTCAAAATATTAAATGGTTTGTAAATCAGACCTATCTCGCAAATTTTTATTTCAATCAAAAAAATAAAAAACTTATTTTTTTAGCGAGAAATCAAATACAAGTTTTTTTTCTTTAATTTGTTGAAAACAAAAACTTTCTAGTAAGAATTACTTTACTGTCTTGAAAGCTACAATGAAAATATTTAATAATAAAAAACTGACTTCCTATTATTACCTTTTTCATTTTACACCTTCACATTATTCTAAATTTAAAAAATCGTGTAAACTTTTTTTAAGATTTTAATTAGCCTTCGGAAAATATTCAAGTTTCCAAAGGTGCTTAAATGATTTAAGGATGCTATGATAAATTGTTGAACCTAGTAAACCTAGCATCCATATTATATAGTTTGCTTATGACATCATAACAGTTAATTAATAATAATTAATAATTACAAATAATTGCAAATTAATAATTACAACAACAACAACAACTTATCTTTGACATAGAAAACTTTGATACAAATTAAGTAATTTAGTTGTTTTAAGAATACGCCTTTATTCAAGGATGTAAATCAGGACACCTTTACCTAGAACGTGATACTCGTTATTCGATCTCGATACTTGATGCTTCATACTTTGTACTTTATGCTTGATTCTTGGTTTTTACTTTCTCCCCCCTATACATAGTATATGGAGAAAGTATTTTTTTCGTCAAAATTTTCGAATTTGAGTTGTTAGTGGATATATTCGTTTTAGTGCTCCCTGAATCCAAAAAAGTGGTTTTTGGCGTGGTGTCTATCTGTCTGTGTGTGTGGATGTGTGTGTGGATGTTTGTTTGTGTGTGTGTGTGGATGTAAACAAAGCTAGAGACGACACCAGTGGTCCGATTTTCATGAAATTTGGCATGTAGGTATAAAGCCGTGGTATCTCCAGGTGTATTTTTCATTTTTTTGAATTTTAATTTTTAAGGGTATTTACCCCATAAAAACCCATAAAAAATGACAAAAATACACATTTCTCAAAAACGGCTCTAACGATTTTGATAAAAATTTTATGATTTTTAGTGCTTAAGATGACAAACAAAATGACACCACCCGCATGTCTGTAAAAATTCAGGTTCAGAAGTTATGGGGGTTCAAGTGTTAAAAAATTCATATTTTTCAAATTTCACAAAATCTGTGACCTCTAAAGAAAATATACTTGCAACCATTAAATTTGACTTGAAAAACTAAATAATATAGTATTTTGAATCACTAGTTTACGTCAACTGGTTGCGGAGATAATTGATATTTTAGTTTGGCGGTAAACGCAGTACGTTGTCCAATGTTATTCTTATGGCAAAGATTTAAAAACCGATATCTCCGTTATTTACTAACCGATTTTGATAACATTTGGTATATATTTGTGTGATAATTAATTGTTAATTTGTTTTATTTCACTAAATATGTTTTCTGGTTTTAAATGACTTTAAGGGAGAAAGTATGTGTCAGTTTCCTGATACCGTTTATTTAATCCGTAGTCCTACTCCCCCGCCCCATTTTTGGATGCTGATTAGTATAACTCAAAGCAGTCGCAATTAAATAATAGGCGAAGAAAAGCATGAATCACTATTTAACTAGTGTAATAATTATTAATACCTTTTTTACAATGACTTTTACTAAGACTGAAAGAGTAACATTATTGATACTGAGGGAGTACTACGATCGATCAAAATAACTTATAAAGCAACCAGAATTTTAGTTATTTGATTTATGTATAGAAAATCGCTGGCACTTTGGTTAGGATGAGCCTTTCAAGGTCCAGTTTACGGCGTTGTAATCTACTAAACAAGGCCTTTAATTTGTTGCACATCTCAACTTATAAACTTCTTTTTTTGTCGACCTCCTGGGATGTAGAAAACTAATAATTACCTATAAATGTAGTTTTTAAGTATTTAAACGAGCTATCTCAGTTGCAGCTTCGCCTGCAAACACCGCAATCCGTGGTTTACCTACAACTAATTGAAAGCATGACCAATTCAGTTCAGTTCAGTCATTAACAAAGTAGACTGAGCTTGGTAAAATGTCTATGGATAGCGCCAAGGCTACGAAACGTTAGCACTGCCGTTTACCGTCGTTTACCGAAACGTTTACTGTCTTAAGTGATGCCCTTTCTTAAAAACCTGAAAGGTATGACAAATTTACATACAAATATCTTGAAATTGGCATTTCAAACGATAAAATCTGATCAGCCTTTAACTATTGATGACCCTGAAAGTGAATACCATCACTTATTAATATATGGATACAAACAATAATTATCAAACTATTCCGAGACTTATTGGTATACAGAATTAATAATTTTAATTGTTAAGGACCGTCACTGCAGTTAGGTGAATCGTTTGCGGTCCGGTTTGCAGTGATGTATACAGGGTGAATCTTCTAAGCCGTCCACAACAGATTATAGACAAACGACTTAACATACAAAGACGAAACAAAACATTTCCCCACTAATTCATACTTAAGGAACAAAGTAAAAATATTTTTAATCTTTTTAAAATACAGGGTGTTCCAAAAACCGGAGGTCATGGGTTCGAATCTCAGACATTTTAAATATAAACATATGTCATATTACACATCATTTTAAAGCTCTAAGCGAGATAAACAATTTGGTGAAAACAGAACTCAATTATCTTTATTATTTTCAAAATGGCGGCCATTTTTGTGAAAAATATTGGTATTTACGGAATACCCTGTATCTCGAGAACTACTGAAGGTTTTTTCGTTCTGTTTGAAAATTCTTAATCCTTGTTAACTCAGCTTTAATTTGATATGCAACATGCCAACATTAAAAGAAAATAAATATTTTTTTAAAATATTTCATTTGTTATAAATGTTGGTAGCACTGAAAATCAAAAATTTTAAATTGCATCATAAGTTAAATAGTATATCATTTTAAAGGTCTTGCAAAAACCTACAATTTTTCAATTTATACTCCCCCTCTATCTTTGGTAGTTTTTCAGTAATAAACAAAAAAACATTGTTTTACCATATAACGCCCATGTTAAATGTGCAGTACTCAAAGCATTTAAATTTGCATCCTTTAATATTGAGAACAGCAAATTTAACATGGGCGTTATAGGGGAAAATAGAGTTTTTTGTTTATTACTGAAAAACTACTAAAGATATAAGGGAAGTATAAATTGAAAATTTGTAGGTTTTTGCAAGACCTTTAAAATGATATACTATTTAACATATGTTGCCATTTTAAAATTTTTGATTTTCAGTGCTACCAACATTTATAAAAAATGAAATTTTTTAAAAAATATTTATTTTCTTTTAATGTTGGCATGTTGCATATCAAATTAAAGCTGAGTTAACAAGGATTAAGAATTTTCAAACAGAACGAAAAAACCTTCAGTAGTTCTCGAGATACAGGGTATTCCGTAAATACCAATATTTTTCACAAAAATGGCCGCCATTTTGAAAATAATAAAGATAGTTGAGTTCTGTTTTCACCAAATTGTTTATCTCGCTTAGAGCTTTAAAATGATGTATAATATGACATATGTTTATATCTAAAATTTCCGAGATTCGAACCCATGACCTCCGGTTTTTGGAACACCCTGTATTTTAAAAAGATTTAAAATATTTTTACGTTGTTCCTTAGGTATGATTTAGTGGGGAAATGTTTTGTTTCGACTTTGTATGTTAAGTCGTTTGCCTATAATCTGTTGTGGACGGCCTAGAAGATTCACCCTGTATAAGTAAATAGGACCTTTAATTTAATGTACACCACAATCTAAGCTCACATTAAAGATGTTATAAGTCCTACTCATTGTGGGTCACCCCCCTGGAAAAGCTTATTCAAATTATTCATATCAATGTATTTATATATTGATTGAAAACATTTGAAACCGTTCTCGCAGTTTCTGAACACATTGTATAGCTAATTTCTTCAGAAAACAGAAAATGAAATAGAATTAAATATATTTTCCAAATTGTCCCAAAACACGAATTCGATTAAATTTTTACAGATCAGCTTTAACTTTATGGGGAAAGTTGTACTAATAATCTTAATTTACCTGGTAAACCATGGTTTAATATAATAAGCCAAGCTCCTCCCCTCAGACCCCTCTAACAGTCTGTAAACAAACTAGTAGTCCTAGTTAATAAAATAAAGTTCATCTTTACTAAATCTACCCTAGGGAACAACATGAGAGTATTTTCTACTTTTAAAAGATACCGTGTGTAAAAACAATATTGTGTAAACGATTTTTATTTAGTCTAAGACTTTTTAAAATGGCATGAAGATTAATATTTTAAAACTACATTATAAGTTCTTTTGTGGAAACGTAACTCACATGACCACCCACAAATTGTTTGTCTCAAAATGGTGGTTATTTTTAAATAATGATATTCATGAAATATATTGTATCTCATAAACTGCAGAATATTTTTTGATTGTTTTTGTTTCTTAGTGATGCCACAATCCTACTTTGCAATCACTTTTCAGATGGCCTTTCTTTAGAAAGACTGTATAATTTTTATATTGTATTTTGTAAACACTGGTAGCAATAAGAGATAAATATTAAATGGCGTCATATATAAAATTTTTTAATATTTTACGGGCTCGCAAAGACGATGAAGTTTTCATTTCAAAAACACCGTCTATCTTTTGAGGTTTTAGATGAATAAACGAAAAACTTCAATTCTTCAGATAAGCAAACACAAAATTTTTATATTTTGTTGTGTCCAGTCTATTGGTATCTTTAGTAGCCAGTTAATGATATACATATGTCGGAACTAAAAAAAATTTGTAAGCTATGTTTATAGTCTCAATATCTATAGTCTCAATATCGCTGACCTTACAACGATTCAGAATTTGAAATGAGAACAAAAAAATATTATGAACTCTATATGAGAAACAGTGTATTCCGTAACGTGAATATAACATTTTACTTAAAAATGGCCACTATTCTAAATCTCATAAAATGCAAGTGAGTTCAATAGAAGAATTGTTTATTAGATATTTAAAAATGATACTAAACATGTTGTATATTTACTTTCGACAAACATGGAATTCAAACCCTTCTTCCCAAGTTTCAAAACATACTGTAATTCTAAATGGTTAAGGATATTTTTACATCGTTCCTCAGGGCCAGTTTTATAGGAAATACTGAAAATACTTTATTGATTTAGGTCTATCACTAAGTTCTCAATCCGTTTAGACACCTTAGGTGAGGCGCTGTATTTAACACCCGTCTATAATTAATATCTGTAACAGTGAATAACTGACTGTGTTCTATTTTCTTTTTCCCCCGACCAAACCGCTGAATTCTCAAGCTTCCATTCAAAAATAGAAGCCCTATAATAGTACTTTCCCACTGATTCCACCCTACTTTCACCCAACCTTCCTTAAGCTGCTATATTTACACGCTTGCAAGGTGGGGAGATTCTGAATCTAGAAGACTGAAAGTGGCTTTTAATACACTACCTGTGTAATGATAAATAAATAAATTTATTTAATATAAATTAACAAAAATTGGAACCTATTTTTATTGAGGCGTAATCAATGAAAAAGATGTTTTTCAACTGTTCAGTGCATATATCTTACGTATGTCATTTCGGGTCAAAAATAAGAGTTATTGAGTCATTAATAAATTTTTCAATTATTAATAGCTACAATTTATTGAAAAGTAATGTTATTTCAACTGTTTAAATACTCTAAGAAATTTATAAAATCATTAAATTTACGTTTTAAAAAGTTATGTATTAGTAACAAGATGTCTCCATCACTAAAATGCACAGGATTACACCATCACTAAAATGCACCGATAAGATTAAATTTAAAGAAAAACAAATGTAATATTAATTAGAGTATAGCTTAATTTGTAACAATCATAAAAAAACTAATCATAATTTTATAGCGAATTGCGCTTTCAGTATGGTCAAAAACGATTCCTATAATTTTACAGTGAATTGCGTTTTCACTGTGGTCTCTAAATTAGTCGGCTTCAGTCGATTGATTAGTTTCTGATGAACTAAATAATAGTTTGACTGCTTTTATTTTGTAAGTTGACAATTTACTGAAGTTTTGAAACCAAAACTGGTTTCCAGTTGAGGGTTCAATGAGTTGGTTTCATATCAAAACTAATCCTAAAAAATGGCTTTCTGGCTTCTCAATAAGCCTGGTATGGGCTCGTTGATGGCCTGAGTTTGTTAGGACCCCAGGCTAATTAATCTTTGGATTATTTTTGTTAATGGTTTCATAACAAACTTATCTTAACCATCACTTGACCATAGCACACCAAGTGTTCTTCTAGCAAAACAATTTCTCTACCCAATTCGGAATTTTTCTCATGTTTATTTATTGGACGTAATGGAAGTGAATATTATTTTCATTTGAATTACTTCACGGTTCAGCGAGTTTTTACTTTAGAAAAGAAGCTGTCATCATAGTCTCATGGAACCAACCAGATGTTTTTTTAAGGCCAAGTTATTTAGTAAAGCCTATGCCAGACATGCAAATAATTATATGTCATGCAATCCATAATAACTATTTAAGTATATTTCTAGAGGCTTGAAGGGGCTAATAGCCCCTGAGCATAACTTCTTTACTATAGTACAAAATACCTTCTCAGAAAATAGGCTTTTGGATCCACAAAATTTTGATTATATCTAGCATTTGGTTTTAAGGATACAAAGCAGATCTTTTTACATCCCAATGGTTTTTAAATGACACCTATGTTACGTGATTTCTCATTTTATAGTAAGTTTAAAGCAAGCAATTTCAGTATTTTACCCGAGTCTCTGGGATGGAGACATTCAATTTCAGCCCCCTCCCATCATCCTGCGACCTTCCAAACGCCCACAATCTCGGTGCAAAAATTTCCCTTACGTAATTTTATATATATATATATATATATATATATATATATATATATATAAACTGCCAAGAAATGTAAAATATTCTCATTTTAAGGGGCAGAATCTACAAAATATTAAAGAACCAAAATTCTCTGCTACTAAACAGTATATATATATATATATATATATATATATATATATACATAATTTGGTATTAAATCTGCATCGTTATAACATAAACTAAACAAACGTACTTAACTTTTTATTATTTTGAATTATGTAAAACTGAATTTTGCAGAACTACTTCCTCATTTTCCTGACGTTGGCGGTAGCCGCGGCCACGCCAGCAGAGGACCGCACCTCCAGCGGTCTGACGAACCTGCTCAGCGGGGGCGCCTACCCGGCACCGCCGGCGCCCTACCCTCCCCCCCCGGCGCCCTACCCGCCGGCGGCGCCCTACCCCGCGCCCGACCACTCCTGGGACCACGACCATGACCTCGGTCACGACCTCCACCACGACCACCACGAGCAGCAGGGATTCACCGTCCAGAGCGGATACGAGGGCTTCCTCCTGCCTGAAGGTAACAAAACAAACCAAAAACTGTATTTTTAAAATTCATATTAGCGAAGGATTTTCAATTATTATTTAATTTTTACACTTTTTCTTTTGCTTCTAGTGTTTAAACTATACTACGTTTCAAGAGGTATTGAAACTCCTCTCGTTTCACTTGAAAATAATGGAGTTTCAGTGCCTCTCGAAATGTAGCGTAGTTTAAACATTAGAATCGAAAGGAAAAGTCCAAAAAAATTAAACAATAAACCAAAAAATGAACATCAATTAAAAAATCTTAAATGTTGATCGTTTACTAATCTAGAACTGCGATGTATTTGGGTAAAACGCAGTATTATAAGAATAGACATGTAAAACTATAAATACTGAGTCAAACTCGAGTATAAGAAATATTTATAACATTCGTGCACGTTGCTTGAAAAGCATACAGTACTGCTTCCTGAAGGTAACATAATAAACAAATGAATAAACAATAAAATAAAATATCTTAAGCTTTGACCTTTACTGATAAAAAAATACTGTTAACTTAAGTGTCTTTTTATTTAAATATTTAAATGATATATTATAAAAATACAAATTCAAAACCATATACATTAACAGTCAAACTCTGACACCAAAAATATTTATAATATTCGTGCATATTGCTAGAAAAGCATACATATTGGAAATCGTGGAAAAAGCATAAAGTTTTGATCGTTTACTAATGAAAAATTGTTAACTTAAGTGTCTTTTATTAAAATGCTGTATTATAAAAATAAAAATTTAAAACCATATACATTAACAGTCAAACTCTGACACCAAAAATATTTATAATATTCGTGCATATTGCTAGAAAAGCATACATATTGGAAATCGTGGAAAAAGCATAAAGTTTTGATCGTTTACTAATGAAAAATTGTTAACTTAAGTGTCTTTTATTAAAATGCTGTATTATAAAAATAAAAATTTAAAACCATATACATTAACAGTCAAACTCTGACACCAAAAATATTTATATTATTCGTGCATGTTGCTTAAAAGCATACAGAATGGATACGAGGTCGTCCTGCTTCCTGAAGGTAACATAACAAACAAGAAACAAAGAAATAAACAATAAAATAAAAGATCTTAAGTTTTAATCGTTTACTAATCAAAAAGTGTTGAATGTCCTCTGTTAAAATGTAGCATTTTAAAAATTAAATTTAAAACCATAAACACTAACAGTCAAACTCCGTGCTAAAACGATTTATAACATTCGTGCATGTTGCTTGGAAGGCATCAGATATTACGACAGAGAATCAGATATTACGAGAATCAGAGAATCAGATATTACGACTTTGCCATTGAATGTTTTCGTATAATAGTAAGTATGTCTTACACAATTTTGTTAATGTGTGAAAGCAACAAATCTTAGTATTATTTTAAATTTTGAAATATGTATGACACAAATGTTTAAAATAGAGTTGCTCTTTCCGAAAACACGATGTTTTCTTTTGCTCCAACCCTAATTACATTTAATTATCACTCGCTAAATGACAGGGAAAAAAGTTATGAATTAAAATAAACTTTTAGCGTTCAGAAGTTTAATATACAACTGAAAACAGATCCAGTTTAGGGATACGTTGTTGAGAACTGTAAGGAAAAAATAAGATTTTGACACTGCAATCGGTAATAATCTTTTGCTCTTTGAAATAAGTCACTAAAAACAACATTTTATAACTTGAAACAACATTTTGAAAGTTAATAATTAGACTTTAAAAAGAGCAAGGTCATACCCTCATACGTCAAAAAATAGCCTAAAACTGCAGCACCAAACTATCTTTAATAAATCCTCAAAAAAGTGCAATAACTTATCTTTGCCCCAGGCCCCGCTCCGGAGCCGCACAGCGCCCTGCTGCCGCTCGGGGGGCTCGCCCTGGGCGCCTCCCTGCTCAAGCACTTCCTGCCCTTCCCCTTCAACAAGATCGCCTTCTTCTTCACCACCAAGATCGGCCTCTGGGTCCTGGGCTTCGCCCTCCTCACCCTACTCGGCGGTGCAGCTACGACAGCTCTGTGTGCTTTTACACCCATCTGTACTATTAGGTGAGTGCTCAAACATCGATAGATCGATATAGTTCATCCTATTTATGATTCATCATGGATATAGATCACCATCGATATATCGATGGTGAGCTATACATCTATAATGATTAGCTACATCTATGATGAGCTATAGCTCATCATAGATGTAGCTAATCATTGTTATAGTTCATCTATGTTACAGCTCACCATCGGTATGGTTCACAATCGATTTAGTTTATATTGATTTCGCTCATCATCGATATAGCTTACCACTGATATAGCTCATTATAGATCTTACCATCGATTCCAACACCGAATCGTAGCCGTTATAGTGGCAAAATATTGTTACAGATTTTTTTTTTTACTAAATTTATTAATGATTATAGTAATTTTTAGCTCACAGTAAGCTCTTTGTTTGAAACTCATTATTGGTGATAATAAATTAATGTTATGATTTAGATTTTTGCGGATATTTGCCACCACTGATTGGTAAAAACAAGTTTCACGACGTTTTGGTATGTGGAATCTAATCGCGTCTTCAGGTGGATTGGATAAGAACTTAGACCGTAACAAGAGTAGTAACGCACAGCCAGGAAAACCTGGTAAAAAAGCTGAAACAAAGAACTTTAATAGTAGTCAAGCGGTTTTTATCATCAGTGTTTTTGACTGATTTCACAGTTTCCTGTTTTAGCTATGTTTTCCACTGGTCCAGGTTCTCCTAACTGTGTGTTATTAATCTTGTTATGCCCTAGGTTATTATACAACTGAGGACGGGATCAGATCCTAGATACCGAATTGTCGTGAAACTTGTTTTACTAGTCAGTGATGGAAAATGTCCGCAAAACCTAAATCAAAAGATAACAATCATCTGACACATGGATTTCAACGAGGTATCAATGTGCCAGGAGCTTCTAACTGTAAGTGAGAACTGTTCTAACTTTTTGACTTACGGTAATATTAAATTTTGTCTTTGTTTTCTTCAGTTTCCTGGGGCTCGGCAAGTTCAACCGGGAGTCCACCAGAGCTCTTCTGTCGGAGGAGCGCCTTAACACCCTCTCAGCAATTGTCCACAAGGCGATAGACACCTACCAGCGACTGCAGCGAGTGGGCAAGGTGGTCAAGGGGAAGAAGTTCAAGGAGGCCAAGGAGGTTAAGGAGGCTAAGGAGGTTAAGGAGGTTAAGGAGGCTAAAGAGGTCAAGGAGGCTAAGGACGCCAAGGAGGTTCAGGAGGTTAAGGAGGTGAAGCAAGGAGAGGTCCAGGAGGAGAATAGAACCGCGAAAAAACTGGAGAGTGAAGAAAAGCCCACTGAAAAAGTCGAGAACTAATCCTGTGAGATAGTTAAGGGTATTTATTTGTTATTTATTTATTTATGGATTATTTAAAAACGTGATCTTTCTCGTACATTGTATATATGATGTAAATATATCTGTGTTGAGAAGCAAAATGGTTTCGTATTCATTTATACTTTATTATTAAGTAGGGGTTTTTAATCTTCAAATATACAACACTGTCATACTGCGAAAAAAACTATTACACTTTAAAAGTTGTAATTTAATAATGCTTATTCTTTGATAAGTGTACAATGTTTCTATCTTCGACTTTTTTTTAATCTTTTTACAGCAAAAAAAATTATATAATTCATCATGAACCTTAAGGGGATGGTAAATCAAGGGGCAGTGTATAACCAGTCGGAACAGTAATATAAAACTTAAATATACAGTTCGTCTTTCTGTTGTATAAATTAATGTCAAGAAAATTAGTTTTTATCATGACAATAAAATAACAAGATGACAACAAATGTTTTGGTCACCGTATTTAAAAAGACGGTTTTTAAGTATGATTAATAAGAGAATTTTTATAAGATAACTAGATGAAGCTGGTATTATAATCTTCCATTTACCATACATTTTACTCCATAAACAGATCATTAGGTTCAGTAATCTTAAACTACCTTTTTATTGCTATGAAACGTTAAAAGGTGTATGGGGATCTAATTGCCACTTTAATAATAGTAATTAAATATTGTAAATTAAAAAGTTAATATGTTATTTAACAGAAAAAATAAATCTCAACGAGATGAATACTCAAAAGACGGACGATATACTTTCTTTTTCATTTCATTGTTCAGTTTTCCCACTTTCAAAATACTGGAAATAATTTCACAAGAACAATATTAAGATAAAAATTGTATAAAAACTACTTGCATGTAGTATAATCTAGACCAAACATAACATGATATAATGTTTTTTTTGTTACAAGATACTTTTTAAGAAGTGTTATTTGTTCTGTCTCACACATAAAATTGGTTTATTTCTAAATTTACAACACTGCTGCAACTTCATAGTCGGTATAAGTACTGTAATTGAGTCTGCATTGAGTCTCCATCTGTCGGCAGTTTGGTTGAAGTAGTTCTCCTTCGCACAGACAGAATGCGCCTCTGGTGTAGTTGGCTGCCACTGAATCTTGTCCTATTGAATATTCAGTTGATATCTGACTGATTAAATGGGAATTACGACTACATCCCATACCCTATTCCATCTAATTTAAAGATTTATTGAATCGACGAACTAGTGGCCAAAATAAATTGTTGTAATAAGTCAGGCAACTTAATAAATTAGCCTAAGTAATTATTTTTTTCATTCATTGAGTGATGATACAATTGTTTCGCTTCAAACACATCCGATGTAACTGAGACATGTGAGGATATTTTTATTTTACATGCTAAAGTCTATACCATAATTCAAATGGCTTCAAATATAAGCCGTAACTCAAAACGGGAACATGTAAATTATATTTAAACATGTCACTGAAAGTGAATATAGTTATTTATTTATAAATCACCATATTATATATTGTCTTTATTAATGTTCAGTCCTATCTAAAGCGTGGAAAACTCATAAACCTCTTCAAAACAGAACTATAAAAAATCGCCACAGTCAAAACCAGCTTTAAATATATATAATGTCTACATCTAAGATAATTTGATACAATACCCCATCCAATAAGATATGGTAAGTTTAAATAATGAAACAATAGGATAAGTTTAGGACAGTATATAACCTATCCAGAAAAGAATACAGACATTAAATTTCAAGCAGACATTATATCATACTAGGTCCATGAGATGAACTATGGGGAGAATTAAAAAACTGCTATTCTTTATTCCTGCATTACCCTTAATAACCTTTAATTAAAAACAATAACTAGCTAACATTGACAAATTCTTCCGATTTTTTTACATTAATCTTGATATAAAAAGATATCAAAGCATAAGATAGCAGCTCATGAGCTGCTGATTTATAGGAAATAACACATAACCTTCATTAAAACAAACAATGAAAATGTAGTATCTCAACGTTTGTCAATAAAAAACGTTGATATTCTGTTAGCAAATCTTTAAGAAGTAATGTAGAAAAACTCCAACATAGTAGGTGCCTATGTTATAAGAGAATAATAAATACACACTACAAGCACACACGCTTCTAGGTTCGTGTTTCGAGGTTTAAAGGTTTTATAAGATTTTCTCAATATATAGATAGATGGATAGTTGACTATAGCTGTATTACACCTAAAAGCCATTCAACTCTTCCATTCGTGTAAATATCAATAAGTATATAATTAAAATAACTCACTTTTCTCACTAAATTATCTGAAATATGCAGTGATATGCATGTCTTCTAGCATTAAAGAGCCCGGCAAGTCCCCCGCCTCGTTGTTACGAAGGAGTTTCCTCGAAATTTGTGCAATCGGGCTCGAACCATAGCCAGGATACGCCCGAATTCTTCTGCAGGAATTTCCGTAACATTGGAGAAGGAATTGCTAGAGGTGCAAGAAAATAATGAATTATGAGGCAAGCACTTTTCGCATATTTCTTTCTTTCGAATACTATACACGATCGCGATCAGTACACTAGATAACGTCACAGAGGAACGTTACTTACGCCTACAGTCCCGTCCACAGCATTAGGCGGGTGGCGAAAAATAGAAACCCCAGCTGAGTAAATGACTTAAAGTTAGAGACACCTCCGCTCCTCTACAAATTTAAGTAGTTTAACATATTTACATCAGATGAAAGCACATTTACTTGGGTTTGAATCAAGGCCACACTAGTGTGTGGCCTTGTATGAATTAACCGAGTTCAATTTAGAGGATCAACGAGGAAGGGTGCACTTAACAATACTAACATTTAAAACGAAACCAAGACGAAAAGAACGACTAAATTTGACGTTTAAATGTTTAAAACTACTAAGGTTAAGTTTCTATTGATGAATTGTCAACAGGTAAAGTACTAAATTGAAACAAAATTAGTAATAAGATATTTGAATGATCAGCTGATTTTGGAGAACACAAACAAAAATTATAACTATCTATAACGTTAGATAGGTGAATGATAACCAAATAACACATTTCAAAAGCCAGCAGCACACTCACTCTCCCGCCTAAAGCTGTGGCCGAGACTTTAATATAAGTGGATAGCTAAGTACTGTATACTTGTAAGGTAATGATGCATCTGAGTATTGAGGAAGTAATCTGAGGGTGGGGTGGTGGTTTTATATTCAGATAAATTTTATAGTTTTTATTTAAAATGTTTGTATTATAAATGAAGGATAGTTAAGGCAATAATAAGGAACCCTATAGGTATTTTACAGTTTTATTTGCTACCTTCTGTTTTATTAATGGATTCATAGTTAACTATTTCTTAAATCAAATAGTGCAGTGTTTATTTTTTGAATGGATTAAAAATGTTCAATTTTTGCGAAACACTGAAATATATTATTTTCTCGAATCAGTTGTTATTGCTTCTGAACAATTTGATGAATTAACATTGATTTATATTTCTTTTGGGTTGATTTAGGCTATTTACGTTCTTCTGCAAGGTTATTTGAGACTTTATAAACCCACACAACGCATTTTCAATAGAATTAAAGGAACAAAAATATTCTTGTATGAGTCTTGAGTGAGTTGGCTATCTACCAACCAAAAATCAGGTCAATCGGTCTAGTTGGTAAAGCGTTAAAGAACCTTAAACAAACTCATCAACTTTCAGACGTAAAATATTTTATAGGGAGTTAAAAATCCAATTTTAGAAGTCCCAAATACCCATCAAACCATAATTAGAAAGAAACTGATGACAAAATGCAAATCTGACTCAATATTTTATAACCCTACATCCTAAATGCGTCATATATTGGCAAGTACTTGGCATTACATAGCGATGTTCCCAGATAAGAGAAGTATTCTGGCCAAGACCAGAGACTTGGCACCGGGAGAGGATCTGAGATCAGTCGGGCGACGGGATTGGCAAGGATCCTTCTGATTGGAGGACAAGGAGCATCGCGGGAACCGTGAGGTTCCCACGCTTCACATCATTAACGCTATGTACATATTTACTATCCCTTGAGTAACCGCGAGCTTGGGTGTCTTCTTGGTAATCTAGTTCAATAGTGGATGTTAGGTCATGGGTTAGGAGGGTTTGGTCATAGCTAGGTCTCAACTCTTCTAGAATTTGCACAGGTCTTCGGAAAGTTAACGAGGAACCGAAAGTAGAGGGGTGGGATGGGGGTTGCTGGGTTTGTAGGTTGCTGTATGCAGGTTTTGGTTTTCAGATTCCTATATGTTCAGGTTATTGTTTGCAGGCTGCTGTGTTTGTAGGTTCTGTGTTTGCAGGTTCCAATGTTTGCAGGATCCAATCACAGTAGGTTCCTGTGTTTTCAGTTTTATTTTCTTGCAGATTCCTTTGTGTGCAGGATCATGTGTTTGCAGATTTCTGTATTTGTAATGGGGTAATGCATCCATACATTTTTTAACCAAGATCCGGCCCGACGAAAAAACTATACTTACTAGATAATAATAAAAAGTAATTTTTAAAACAACACACGGGCTAAGTTATTCTCGTGCTATGCCATAGACAATTAGTTACTTTAGTAATTACTATTTATATCGCGAAATATATGTTTTCGATGGCTTAATTTATATTAGACTCATAACATTTTCTAAAAACCGCACTTCAAGGAAATCATTTAGTCCGTATCATATCCACTTTCAAAATAATTTTAAATGTGTTAATCAATACGCTACAATAATATGAGTTTCTCCTTTATTTATTTATTTCCCGGTCAATATTATTTGGGTAAATAAATCCAATGGAACGTGGTGGAAAGCAGGTTATAGCCGAACAACCAATTAATTAACTAATTGAGGGCAACATGTTGTAGCTGTTGTGGAGGCTTCCACACTCTATGATGATTGGATGGTGTGTTCTGTTTGGAACCGTCATTGTTTACAAACATTCGCCCACTGAACTGAATAGGTCGGGAAATTTTCATTATATCGACTAAAATTCTGTGACGTATTTGTCTGCTGAAAGTCATCATTTTATGATTCTTTGATTAGTTTACATTTCTGAAGATTACGATGAATTTCGTTTACACTAATAACTAAACTCATAGCTTCGCTCTTGTTATTAACATGAAACGAGCTACAAATGTTAGTACGTTTAGATCACTTATTTTCATTATTAGTTATTTCGTAATCCTCTGTGAGCATTTTTTTACTATAATAAACGTTTTTCAAACTCCATGTTTTATAATCTAGTACATAAATGAAAGTATACTTAAAGACATAGCAGCTGGCATTTCAATCTATAAAAAGCCAATAAAAAGGCAATATAGCTATATTGAAATAGAGTTAGTCAATAAAGCCATATTGAAGGCATGAGTTTCATTAATTTCATTTAATACTTTCATAAGCCTTACTAAATTATGCATGAAGGAGAGGCCTAACAAATAGGCATTTTAGGCCAATAATATAGGTTGTTTAGCGTTCTTGTCTGTTTGTGAACCAGGCTCCATGTGTATAACTTAAGTTCCAAAGATAGAAGACTCATATTGACGGTAAACTCACGTCTCTAGACCGTAGCCTAAAGTGCGCTTGTTGAGACTGCAATCATTCTGATGTAACATAACTGGCCTCTTCCTTAATTTACTCTCTAGACTTTACTGTCTTTAGCTGCCTATTTGCCTATTAGATGCTGAACGATCGACCGGTCTAGCTTGGATCTCGAACTTTCCTCTATTTGGTTAAAGTTGATCAGCTTTATAGGTCTACTTTACAAACATTTAAAACGTTATTTTTACTACCCAATCTCAAATACAGGGTGTCTATAAAATAACTCTGGGGTTTTGAGGCAAAATATTTTAATGAAGTAAAAAGGTTGTATAGTTGATCAGTACATGATTGGAAAGGTTGCATTTTCAAGTTTTTTTTTAGCAATTTAATAAAGTTCAATATGAGCCCCATAGTGGAACGGCACACATCGTAACGACATTCCACCTTTTCCCATGTCCTAGCCAGGGAGACGGTTGCAAAGAATTGATTATTCGTTGCCTGAGATGGTCAGCATCACGAATTTTGAAAAATTGTCTTTGTACCGTAACATAAAATTTAATTTCTATTAGCCAAATAACGCATTGAGCCTTTTGTTGCGGCGTTGCCTTAGCGCGGTAATCCAGGCAGCACTGAGAGCCGCGCTACGTTGTTTCAAGATCAACGACCCGCAGCGCTGCCATATTTTGACGAAAACATTCCCAATTTTATGAGTAAAACTTGATGAGCTACTCGTTTCAGAGAAATTAACTACATTCCGCTGGCTTCAACAGTTATTAAGATATGAATTTTTAAAATCCCGGAGTTCTTTTATAGACACTATGTAAATTATCAAGCTATTTAGAGCCACTTGATCCCAACCTTTTGGCAGGTATGTTGGGAAGAAGCCTTTATGCGATTGAACATTTTATCGAGCAGTAAGTACTTCTATTAAATTCAATATTCAAACATGTGGAGGCTTTTAAGAAATGCTTCACTACAAATATCCTTCAAACCCAAGACAGTGGTATATTCACCGTCCGCCATAGTTTTGTCTACGTCACCACGAAGACTTTCATGCACTAAATCCAATGATTATATGCAGCCTGCTGACACAACCTCCATTGTCTGAGATGACGTCACCCGTCACTGCAGACCTGCAGCTATTGTCTTCTGATGCTAGAAGCTTCCGAGGCTCTCATCACTCTGGGTTTATGTAATGTTAGATATTTTTGTGTGATTTCTGAAACAGAATCATGTTTTGACATTTGCCATTTGTTTGAGAACACGAAAGTAGTGTTTGATTTTTGAAGATAGGGTACATGTGTTTGAGGAGGGCAAGTGAGGTCGATAAGTGGGATTGGTTGTCTTAGATTTTAAATCAGACAAGGTTTTACAAGGGAGTTCGGTTAATCTGTTTTCGACATTTTCGGTATGGTGTAAGCTAATGTCCTGAAAGGATATTTGTTTTGGGAATATTGGATTTTTTTTAATTTTATTAAATATTTGTAATCGTTATCAAAATAAAACCTTGCCGTTTGTGTAGATGAATAAAAACATAATAGGCCATATTTGACGATTTTTGGCGCAATAAATGAGTACATTCAACTGCCTTTAAATAAATTACTTTACTTCTGGTTTGATACTTTCTGGTTTGTTTGTTAATCACTGGCCTGTATAAAATACTACAAATCAAAATAAAACCTATAGTAGAATTGGTAACTCTCTAGCTCCACCAATTCTACTAAATCACGTTACCAAAGATGAAGAATCATTTGGTGTTGATTTCCGTAATCATGTCACCAAAGATTTTTATGACAAAAAAATGAAAAAATAAAATTAGCCATTGTAAATTTTCTCAAAATATACTATTTTTTTGTGAGTTGCAAGATCTTAAAGTTTGTAAAGGTCTAAGGATTTAAAAAAAAAAACATGTTGTAGGTTAAAAAATAAGGAGTACATCGGTCTAAAGGTTTTAACTTGTCTCTAAATGGGCAGAGGAAGAGAAGTGACCCATTTAAGTAAATTTTACTTGAAATATCAGTTTAGAAATGAGAAGTTGTCTATGATACGACGCCGAGCTACGTACACAATATTGTTTAATAAAATATTTCAATTCAGATCGCAGTTTTACATCTAACTCAATCATCACTGTTCTGATCTACAACAAACGCCCAGGCTCTCAACACAGTCTCCACTCCAGACGTCCTCACGCCCTGCAAGTACTTTTATGACCGGGTTGAACTTTAATACTTATTTGTCGAGTGTTATATAAGCGGTTGCGCCAGGAGACGTCGGGAGGTGCGCGGTGCGCGACCTTTCGGACTATAGGTTAAGGTCTCATCCCTACTACATAGACAGACAGTCGCCCCTTCACTGTTAGCTGGTCTGTTGTTGGTTATGCAGAAGAGAGACGATGAAGATTGCTCAAAACCTTCGATATTTTACTTCGATGGTTCAAAATATTCGATATCTCAAATCATTAATGGTTTTTTAAGCAGTAAATACTCGAACCCCGTGCTCGAAATCATATATATTCCCCACTTCAGCACTATATAGGCCATAAATATGGAAATATGGTATTGTGTCTGGCAGATTCAAAGACGTCTTATCTGTACAATGAGTACATCTATACAGGGGAGTGATGGAGTTGGGCTTACCGCAGTTGAAAAGAAACTTGCCAAATCAACGCAGGCACTTGTTCGTCTTTGTAAACCTACTGAGGGGAGCAACCGGAATGTTACTGCTGACAACTGGTTTTCGTCATTGGAGGGAGTTGAAGAATTAGGTAAGAGGGACCTCACCTATGTTGGAACGTTAAAAAAAGACAAACGTTGCATCCCTGTGGAGTTCCTTCCAAACAGTGAGAGACCTGTCATTTCAACACTGTACGGCTTTAGAAACGAAGTTACTCTCTTTTTGCTCCAAAAAAGAACAGGGCTGTTTGTTTGCTATCTAGCATGCACAATACTATTTAATCCAACCAAGAGAAGAGGAAACCCGAAATGATATGTTTCTACAATTCCACGAAGGCCGGGGTAGATCTACTCGACATGAAGTGTGCTGTTTTTTCTTCGACAGCCTGGAGAAAAATCAGGCGATGGCCACTGGCCGTATTTCATAGACTAATCAACATTGACAGTGTAAACTCATTCATAGTGTATACTGTTACACGAGAAATCCGATGAGCCGCTTTGCTTTCATCAAAAGTCTGGCTAGTGAAACGATCACTCCCACCTAAGAAAAAGAATGGAGATGCCTAACCTACCTCGTGACTTGAAACAAGA
Organism: Flexamia atlantica; assembly: GCA_035578135.1. Classification (NCBI taxonomy): domain Eukaryota; kingdom Metazoa; phylum Arthropoda; class Insecta; order Hemiptera; family Cicadellidae; genus Flexamia; species Flexamia atlantica. The sequence goes on along the minus strand of JAQJVK010000004.1, from coordinate 20,679,697 downwards.
GATTCGCAATATTCTGGGGAATGAAAATGCCCCACAAGTTGAAGGTGTTGTTCTTGAGGATAGGATTCAGAAATGAAAAACATGCGAGAAATGCCCAGAAATGCACAAATATTTTTATTTCAATTTAATTTCAAGCAGTAATAATTTCAATAATTTGAAAATTGTATCTGGATCCCTACTTGAATACTGAAGTAATACACAACAAAAGAGACACTGGCACAACCAAAACAGCTGATCAAGAAGTGTTATTTTTCTGGACATATTGGCACACCTGCAACCTGTAACAGCTGAAGCTGTCTTACTCCGCCATCTCAACAAGTGAGTTCAATTTGTATAACCGCTTTCACTGTGGTGGACAAGAGGGATGGGTCAGTTTATTGAATATCAGTTTCAAATCACACATTTAACTTACAACATTACACACTTAAAACAAAATTATAAAATTACAGCGTTTTCAAGCATCCTTTAAGTAAATAATTAATGAATTCGATGATAGATGTGGTGAATTCCGTGCGTCGTTCCTGTCATATTCATCACTGATGAATTCCGTCGAACGCCCTATACGGTTGAACGTGGCTATTGAAGATGGCAATGTGCCGAAACCAGGGTTCTGCGTTCAACCGGACTGTACGCTCGACGAATTGCAACAGTGATTTATCAATTACTCAACAGGTAGTTGTTAAATTAACTATCAAAACAATAATAAACATGCCATATGCATATAGTAATAAAAGCTTAAGTACTTAGGGTGAATGAGTAATCATTCTTTGCAACATAAACATTCGAAGCATTGCTGTCAAGGACTATTTGATAGGTTTTATGTAAATGCTGCAGCCGCTGCATTACGTTTCATCACAACTGAGGAGTAGGCGACACACTGCAAGTTGAAAGGGTCATATAACTGATCACTAATCATTTCGAACAATGTTATTACTTTTCACCACACTACGACGTAATCACCTGTTTTACAAACGTCATTTGGTGTCCGAAACGAGCTCTTTTCCACCAGGGGGCCAAAAGTCAGCTGATCGTTTCTTTGTTTGAAACAACGTGAGAACATGACTTAGTTATACGGCATTCAATAGGTTCCTAAGACAGGATAGTTGCGATCATATGATTTTCATAGCTGGGTTTGTTTAAACCATATCAAAGAAGTTGCATCTTCGCTCATAACCTCAAAGTTTTGTTTTCAAGTGTCATATAATCAGATTTTTAATGTCATATAGGGTGAATTTCATTGTGTAGTGGGGTGAAAAATTGCGTTCGCACCTCGAGCCTGCAAAACTTTTATTCGGCTCTTGTTATGTTAGTTTTGATTAAACATCAGTTGAACATCTTGATCCAAATCATAAAGAGCGTTTAAATATAATGAACCTTGATTCCACAATATCTTTCCACACATGACCCTTAAAGAGATCATTGCTATTACAATTTATATTTGTAATCACAGAGGAAAATGTTTACAAAAAACCAACCAACATTGAGTGTACATAATTCAAATAAAAATAGATTGAATTTCCAAAGAAACCGTAGTTTTCTATAGCCCAATGTTTGAATTTTCAAACTTTTAAACTATTTTTTTACATAATTATATTTTTAAAGATGATATAACCTGTATAACCCGTTCTTAAACCATAAATTAGTTATTTCCAGACTTTCAAGAACATCCTTGGAGACTTTTTCAAGATAATCGCGCAGTCAAGAAAAAATTGCTCACATAAGAGCATTATGAATCTTAATCTGTCTTCATTTTACCTTCAATGTAAGCCGGATGAAGGCATATTTCTTCTAAATATTTATAGCTTTTCTCTACAATTTTTTTCAAGTGTGCCGTCATAGATTATTTTAGCTTATGATTTTAACTGATCATGAAATTAAACATTTTTATTCCTTAGGCTCAATTACTGAACATATCATACAATTTATAATTTACAAATACTGAAGCTATCACAATGGTGTCAGATTCCTACCGTACTCCCGAGGTGCAAAACTATCGACTCCATCGTTCCTTACCATCGAATACCAATAGTGAAGAATCGATTCCAACCATCGGAACAATTAATTGTAAACAATCTGACGTGGTATATTAGTACTGGTAAATTATTATTTCTTGATCGTCAACGTAGGTTACGTGTTTCTCATCAGAAATGTAACCTAACAAATATTCGTACATTCAAGCAAAAAAGAATATTCTCTATAAAACAAACCTTAACCAAAACTAATTACAAAATGACAATCCTCAGTTCACACAACACATGACAACACTGATGATGATGAAAGAGTCAAGTACAAGATGGCGAACGATGTGGAATAAGTTATAACGTATAACGTCACGTTATTAAAAGGAAGTTGAGTCATGATATGTTGATAACGTTAGTATATAGTGGGTTTTATTAATTTAGTATTAGAGGTTAATTCCTATTAAGGTTTAGTTTCATTATATTAAGGATAGATGTGATATGCTTTGCTGCTAGATTACGTGATGTAAACGAATATTGTATTCGGTATCCTGCTTATAGAATCAACCACTGTAACTAGAAACAACACGGTAGTGATCACCAATTTCGTAACTGGTTCACAGATAAACATTGGAGATCGTAGTTCTCCAGTGAAACGATGGATAGAGTACGTGAACTTACAAGTCGAGTTTCAAACGTCAAAATTAGTGTGTTTTGGTAAACAAACTCTGCCGACCCATCCCTTCCTACTGATATTCCCACTTATAGGGTTGAAAGCGGGAACATCGTTCAAATAATAGACGGACACACTCTATATCTATTTTCTTTATTATTGTACAGTAATAATAACTATGATATTATCATTCTACATCTGAAGTATCTGCGGCAATGTGACAGCATTCAACCTATTAAATAATTTGAATAGGTTTTTATTTGACGATATATGGATCAGCAAAGTTTGTTTACCAATACACACTCATTTTGACGCTTGAAACTCGACTGGTGAGTTCACGTACTCTATCTCTCGTTTCATTGGAGAAATACTAAAGCTAATGTTTATGTGTGAACCAGTTACGTCACTGACGATCACTACCTCCCTACCGTGTTCTTTCTAATTACCATGGAATCAACATAGATTCGACAAATCGATTGCAAACATCAATAAATACGATGGAGTCGGATATCAATGTTTTACCCCATAGCGCCCACAATCTCCTGCGGTGACATTTGGAAGCCTCATCGGCCTTGACCTTTGACCTATCCCAGCACGTGCCCCCTGGGTCACGAGTCTGATCATTACCATCTTTTCGTATCTGACTTTATTTCAGCACGTTGTCACGTTTTATTTCATATAAGGTCGGCGCTGCGGGCTTCTTCTGTTTTGCAACTTCCAAACACTATTTTGTAACGTGTGAACGTGTGGATGGTTAGTACGATGGCTATTGAAATGGGGAAATCGTGGGCATTTTTTAGTAAAGGTATGGTCTGTGAAGAAAGATAATGTTTGGAATTTAGTGTGTACGTGTGTCTTAGAAGTTAAGATGAGTCTGTTGCAAGTACTACAATTATTTATTAATGATAAGTCAAGTGTTTTCCAGTATTTTTCGTTCTGGTGTCTGTGTTTAGAGAGTGTCCAGAAAAAAGAATAAACCTAAAATATTGGACTTTAATTAAAGAAGAAAACTTCCCTTTTTTACAGCTGTGCGTAGTTTGGTGGTTCAGGGCTGTTTACACCATTCTAGTTCAAACTATTTTTACCTCAATCTTAAGTTAAAACTAAAAGTGATTATCAAAAAAATACAGTTAAAAATTAGAGCATTGGTCTCAGTAAGCTGATTGAACATTTATATTTACTCAATCTCCATGATCTCAAACTAGGAGTAGAATAAAATGGTGCGAACGGCCCACAGTGTCTAATTGAAGATGGAGTAGTTTGACTGGGACTCAACAAATGTTTCCAGCTAAGTATTCAGGTTCTTTAAGCGGATTGAAAAATCCGTATTCCTTTAAAGTGAATACGTAATGTTTTCTTTACAACGCACCAATAGTTAAAATACATTTTCGTAACGTGACTCGAAGTAGTTATGAAAATGAGCTTGAAATCAATAAATAAAAAAACTATATTGCAAAACAAATGGTTTTTATGGGAGGGCGAAATGCTACTTCAGAACCAACCAGCAGTCAGTGAAGTATTTAAGTAGACTTAAATCAAACCACTTTTCCAAAAGTGATAATTTTTAACGATTTGATAATTTTAGAAAGCTTACTAAACAACCACTTTACAAGTTTCTCTCCTTTCGCCGGTCAAGATAAATGTTTACAATTACGAATGTCTTTAAACCCCTTCTAACTTCGTACTTCAGTTTCAGACCACATAAAAATTAGTTTCACTCGATGTAGCTGTCAAAATAATTGATGTAATGATATTTATACCCAAAAACAATTATTTAATTTTTTAACATCAGTGATAAATACACATCGTTACTGATAACATAAACTTACTATCTGTGCAGTTATGGACGGATGATTCCTGAGTAGGGACACCTATGGAAGAAGGAGTAGTTCCCACCGCCGAAAGAGAGATGGGGTCACTTTCGTTTTTCAGTCCGGTTGGAATTGTTATAGCAGTTTATGGATCTAGCTGATTTTCTGAAGTCAAGCAGCTGATTGTAATCTTTTGACGTCAATTGAATAAGTTGTGTGTTATTGTTTTTATTGTTGTATCTTTGTCCATAAAGTTTAATCAGTTTTTGTTTGCAAACATTCTTATTCTGACCTTCTGCGTAGTGAGTAGAAGCGCGGACGACGGAGCCAGCTTAAAGTGTTCTATGCATCAGCGCTAATTTCTCTTCTGATTTCGGCGGTGGAACTAAAAAGAATTAACATTGGATGTCGCTACTTATACCCTGATTATCGAGAGAAGGTGAGCGGCGGAGCGAGCACGCGGCAGTAAAAACATTCCTATTCAAAACGCTATAGAAAAGTAAAAATCGCTGTTAAAAATTGGCATAGTTTATTGTTGTATCTTTGACCCTATTTTAATCTGCTTTTGTTTACAAACATTCTCATTTTGACCTTTTAGGTAGTGAATAGAAGCGCGAACGACGGAGCCAACTTGAACCAATTTATACAGACCCCTCTAAGTAGGGACATCCAATGTTACTTTGTTTAGTTCCGCCGCCGAAAAGCAGAGGAGAAATCAGCGCTGATCCAAGGAATGGTTCAAGCTGGCTCCGTAATCCGCGCTTCTACTCACTATCCAAAATGTCAAAACGAGAATGTTTGCAAACAAAAACTGGTAAACATTATGGTCAAAGATACACCAATATAGGATAAAAATATATAACTTTAGCTGCTTGACTTTGGGAATTCAGCTTAATCCGTAAACTCCTACAACAATTACAATTGGACTGAAATGAATTACAAACATTCTCATTTTAACCGTTTGGGCAGTGAATAGGAACGCAGACGACGGAACCACCTTGAACTGTTCATACATCAGCGCTAATTTCTCCTTTGATTTCGGCGGCGGAACTAAACGTCCCTATTTAGAGGGTTAATTTACATTGCTCTTGGAACGGCTAGCAAGGAGTAAGAAAATCTGTCATGTAAGCATGACTTGATAACTACATTAATAGTAAACCTTTTTTTACAAACCTTTAAAAGTCTTTTCTCATAACTCGTATGTTAACTCGGACTTTAAACAAAATTCTACATTTCCAGCCTTTCATCTACATATATTGTGTTTAATATATTAACTTATGCTTACATATTTATTTTTTATGCATTTTTTCAGTAGACTTTCTTACTTTACTTCATTACGTTAATTTAAAAAGGTTATTTTAATTCAATAGTTATCATATTTTTCAGTGGTGTTTGACGACTTATCTTGGGATTCGACACAGAATTCGAGTTATAAAAACACATTTTGAATTTGAACGTTGTCCAGTAATATTTCATAGTTTATCTTATTCAAATGTTACGGGCACATTCATTTCATAGAACGTACTCGACAGAAACATTAACGTAAGCTGCAATCAACTCTGCCAACGAACCCGTATCGAGAAAATAATTTGCTGTGATGTGAAATGTGTTAAACTCGCAGTCTGCAATCTGCGAGGATTTCCAGAACGCTTGTAATGCTGCTCGGTCGGCGCGCACATTGCATTTCCATTGGAATCTCACTTGCTCAAGTACACATAGTCTAGTAAGAATTGAACGGCAGGCATTTCTTATTTAAGTAGTTAACTGTTTATTAGAGCCTGAGTAAAAGGTGATTTGTTGGATTATAAGTGACTAATAAATTATGAGTAGTTTTAGAAGAGAGAAGTTCTTTTAGAAGTATGTAGACTTAAAGGAAAATGTAATATAATGAGGGTGGAAAAATTGTCAAAGGACAATAATGGATATACCAAAATTTAAACATTTTTCGACTGACAGGGACTGTCATTGGTCCGAAATAAGTTTAAACACTGTTTCACAGTAAACATAGCAACATAATTAATTTGTAACCGTTGCGTAAGTCAACGACCACATAATACAGTGGTCACTGGATTAAGTTCAGTGCCACTAAACCAACGACGTAAGACTACCGTTTATCATTATGGTAGAGAATATCGCTTACTAAAGACCCTACACAGCGTACGATAGCGTGTTCACGCTACCTTACACGTGCACGTGAGTCGTACACGACGGTAGCGTGTCCACGCTAGCGAGAGGTGCCGTACACGTGCACGCGAGTCGTACACGACGGTAGCGTGTCCCCACTAGCGAGAGGAACCGTACACGTGCACGTGAGTCGTACACAACGGTAGCGTGTTCACGCTAGTGAGAGTGCCGTACACGTGCACGTGAGTCGTACACGACGGTAGCGTGTCCACGCCAGCGAGAGGTGCCGTACACATGCACTAGAGTCGTACACGTCTGTAGCGTGTCCACGCCAGCTAGAGGAGCCGTACACGTGCACCTGAGTCGTACACGACGGTAGCGTGTTCACGCTAGTGAGAGTGCCGTACACGTGCACGTGAATCGTACACGACACGTGCTCGGAGAAAGCCGACTCTCCTATCGGACGTGGCGTTGACCTTCATTTTTACGGTTCGGTGATTGAATGAGCTCGCTAGATCGGAAAGCGATAGTTAATGAACTCGAGTTGTGGTCAGAACCAGCCTATCTCGATGAAGATGATAAAAAGTGATGACCCTTATTTTATAAAAACCTCAACTACTCAATCTCAATGCATTTAAGTTGTGTTAAATTTTGATTGAATGGCTACATTGGATGCAACGAGTACATTTATTTTGGAATACTAGTTTTCAGTAGCCAACCAAGGATGCAAGGACTGTTAAAAAATAATTGATTTTTTCATTTTAGAAACATCCATTCTTACCTCGACTCTGATAAGTATATTTATATAAAAAAAAACCGTAAAGAATCGTATGTCACCCTTTTGTTTTATCTGTTTATCCTTAATGGATTGCCAAACCGTTTATATAGAAGCCATAAAACTTTAAGAAGTTCTTTATTATCCCTCAATCAACGTTCCCGTCAAATTCCCGTTTTTTAAACTGAAAAAGGTTCCATCTCTTGCGCTTCTGAAGATTCTATTAAATCCTTTGAGAAGAGACTTTTGAATAAACTAAACTGAGAATAACTGTTTCCAACTAAATACAGTTCAAAACACAAATAACATCGACCAAGACTGATTCCTTCTGACCGATACAAAGGACGGGTGCAACCAACAGTAAAATATAAAATACTAAGACTACAGTTTACAAGCTTGAACGAAAGGGGAGTATCAATAATTTACTCGTTCTGGGCGCGATTCTCCAAGTTTACAAGTGAACCCTTTAGACTTTAATTTAGCTTACTCAAAACTCCTGTAGATCACTATACCCAACCTTATTCCTAAACAAAAATAAGTTATTACTTTTATAACAACCTCAACTACATCCTCCCTAGCAAGAAGGTACAGATTCAAATTCAAAATCATTTTATTTCTAAAAATTACAAAAATACAAATGTATTGAATCTAAGTGCAAATCGCACGCGTGGATTGTAAAAACTATTTATACAAAGGTCTATATTTGTTCCACAGAGGAGAATCAAACGGCTCTAACGATTTTGATAAACATTTTATGGTTTTTAGTGCTTAAGATGACAAACAAAATGAAACTACCCGCATATCTGTAAAGAGTCTGGTTCAGATGTTATGGAGGTTTAAGTGTAAAAAAATTCAAATTTTTGAAATTTCACAAAATCTGTAACTTTTAAAGAAAATATACTTGCAACCTTTAAATTTGACTTGAAAAACTAAATAATCTACTATTTTGAAACATTAGTCTACATCAAATGATTGCGGAGATAATTGTTATCTTAGTTTGGCGGTAAACGCAGTACGTTGTCCAATGTGATTCTTATGGTAAATATTTAAAAACCGATATCTCAGTTGTTTACGAACAGATTTTGATAAAATTCGGTATGTATTTGTGTGATAATTAATTGTTAATTTGTTTTATTTCATTGTATACGTTTTTTAATTTTAAATGACTTTAAGGGAGAAAGTATGTGTCAGTTTCCTGATACTGTTCATTTTCATTTTAAAACGATAAGTGGAATGGCTGTGAACCATCCCCGGGAATACATGGACTATCTCTTCTCTGATTGGTTCTTTCCCGTACAAATGTTATTTAGGGGAGGGGCTTTACTTTACACACTCACTGAATGAAGTGTAGAGATAGTAAATGTTGGCTCAGGTCAGCAATACGTCTGACGACTTCATGTGACCTTTGGGTAACTTATTTCTCATTTTCAAAAACAGTATGGGGAAATAAAAACATCAACAATTTGTTCCTGGAAAGAGCGAAAAGGGGGAAAATAAAATCATACCTCTTTTTTAAGCCAGCACATCCCACATCCCTCGTTCGGTGTTATTTCCTCTCCTACTGCTATGTCTTACACGGAATTTTTCCTAGTTTCCCCCGCTTTTTTCCAAATTTTCAATTAAAAAAGCGTTGATCAACCCCAGTGGGTTGAATGTTAGCTGGGGCAACCCGGAGTTCTGTATCAAATACCAATACCAATACGAAAAATTTTATTAAGTAAGGCTTTTGAGGAGCTGTTTTCGGCATTTTATTCTACCTGAACGGTTCTTCAAAGCAATGTACATTACGAAATGTAATTTTTGAATTTAAGATTAATATTTAATCTTTATTTGCTGTCCCGGAATGAGCGTAAAAAGTGTTAATCACTGAAAAAATTGTTTTTATAAACATAAGTTGGCGTGCAGGGTACGACTTTATGAATATTGAATATTACAATTATTGCAATATAACACAGTACAATAGTACAACATACTATAATAGTAATAAGTTTTTTCCAGTCTTTTTCTCACCCCGTATATTAAGGTGTGCGTATTTTTAAATAAAAAGCTCAAGATACCGTATATAAGGTACAACATTTTTGTGTTTAAACTAAAATGATACAGCTTTATTTTGATTATCCGACTAAAAACATAAAAAAACTCAAAATATTATAATCAATACTTTAAAAGTTGTAAATTCGCTAAAGTATCTAGGCCTTGCCTTGTGACCTCGAAACGTTTGGGTTGGATACTCATTAACTTTGACAGTAATTGCATGATTTGTGAAGACAGATGTTTTAAACGCTAAAAAGTAAGCTGGTGCCTGGCATTCAGTTCATCTACCACCGCTCCAGGATGCAGCCGATCTGCGGAGTTCCCTTGGTACAGTAATAATATTTTATTTTATTTATGTGGAATCGCGAATAACAATTTTACATTAAAGAACCTTTCGCAACAACGATATTTCTTCTATTCCATACATAACATATAATAATTTACTCTTTTCTATTGTTAATACAGTTTTATTTCTATAGCGTTCTAATTTTTTATACTTCGTTTGATTAATCTTGATATTTTCTTGGAAATCATTACATATAGTATAAAATAAAAGGTAATTTTTTTATATTAGTATTATTTTAAATTGATTCTGACATACAAAAATTGGACTTTGCCTTTCTTGTCATCTATGTTAACATTCATATTGAATTCTCATCCGACTTTGTAAAAACTATTGAAATTAAGAAATACTATATTTTAAAAGAATTATTATTTTTTAAATAATTGTAATTTTTGAGACGGGAGGTCCGCCGAAGACGCTCTTATTATATCTTGGAAGAAATATATGACGCTATAAAGCTCAGTGACCACGGCCCCCAGAATATTTTGTAAATTCAAAAACTGGCTGTTTAACAGCTTTATGATCCAGTTTTTCTGATCTTTAAAATGGAAATTCATTGTTGGTGATGGTGATTTTATATTTTGATTAGGATTTTTGCGGACATTTGCCATCACTGATTAGTAAAAAACAAGTTTTACGACGTTTCGGGATCTGTTACTAATCTTGTTATGTTCTAGGTTTTCTTCCACCTGAAGACGGGATCAGATTCCAGATCCCGAAACGTCGTGAAACTTGTTTTTTACTAATCAGTGATGGCAAATGTCCGCAAAAATCCTAATCAGAATACTTTAAAATGGCTTATCTTACAATAATATGTTTGGGACTTCCCAAATATTATGGGGTAAACAATTTCTAGTTTTATTCATTTTAAATGTATTTCAATCTGCTTTTGTACAATAATGTTAATTTATTTATAAATCAACATCAAACATGCTTAATAAAGTGTTATTTTTTATTTTCTTTTAACTTTGATAATTTAACTTGTAATTTTATATTTGTGTGGTAATTGTTTTTCAAAATAATTTATTGTATCCCCGATGAAATTAATATACCATAAAAAAATTTGGAACCATCCAATAGAAATAATAAAAAACAAACTGATAGTTTGTTGTTTTTACATAAAGCCGAAGAATATTTTTTGGACTAAGGTTTTGTTTTAAAATGTTGGTAAGGTAGCAGCAGCCAGCGACACTATCACATACAAATGTGACAATTAATAGCTTTAATCACCTGTACTTGCCTTTGCGTCAAGCGGTAAACGGTTTCACTCTACTAGACCAAATATCTGAGGCTAGACACTTGTAAAACGTTTAAACAGTTCAACATTTTGATTGTTTCATAAATTTCAACAATAAAGAGAATTTAATTATTTTCTGTTTGTACTGTTTTTGAACAAACAGTCCGAATAGTTTAGTTTTTTAACTTTTTTTGTCAAAAATTGACTCTGACTAAATATTATTGTTTGGCTGAAGGAGTCTATACTGGAAGTACCACGACAACGCTTTAGTTGATGAAAAACCTCGTTTTCACTTATTTTCATTGCCATGTAGCGAGTCTTGATAAAGAAACCGTAAAAACACCGCAAACCATAACATTTAGTTTTTTTTAGATAATAGTAATAATCTTTACCCGAAAAAATACAGTATTATAATATAATATATTGTATTTGTACAATAAAGCTCGCTTAATCAGTTCCATAATGACATAATATTAAGTGTAGGTTTGAAAATTCGCTTTAGATGCAGGTCTGCTACATCGGGGGTATTGTGTTGTGAAATAGTTAAAATCTATGAATGTCTAAGGTCGGAGCGACCATAATGGCGAAGTTGAAAAAAATGCTTGTCTTTAAAGAAAAAAAGACATTCGTATATGTAAAGGCGACTAAGAGTGTGTAGGTTATTCGTGGAAAACCTCTACATGAATAATTTATTTCTCCGAATTACAAAAGTGTTGGTCGTATCCCAATCCTAACACGCTCACCAACACACTTGGACAAAATGTTCAAGCATACATGGAGGCCGGAGCATTTAATCATCCAAGGTTATCGTTCGCTGCGGTACTGCATACTGCACACTGTACAGTTACCACGCGGTGACCACGTGACCGCCGTTAGTACCTGCGACCGCCACGCCGCCGGCGCCGGGCAGCAGCACTGTACTTCCTCCATCTCGCAACTTCCTCCAACGACCCAAGGTAATCGACGGGTGTGACGCACTCAGAAACCGCAGTGATGCAGCCACTCAGGAGTAACCTTGGAGGCGGTGATTAAATTTTAGCTGTTTCAAAGTTTACAGTTTGGGTGAATTGCGGCAATCGTTCAAAACAGCTTTAGTTTCATATACATTTAAGCATATACTACGGGGCCCCATGCGAAAATTGCGCATTTTAAAATTATTATTTTTGTTTCTTGAGAAACTCGCCTACGATAAGAAGAAGTAGGAGAAATATTTACTAAACAGGCGAACACTATGATGGATATTAAAACTTAAATACCAAAACTCACTTCAAAGCCTGCAAAAACTCTTCTGTTTAAAGGTCCTTTCATATGTGTTTTTGGTTTTTCAAGTTTTCTGCGCGTTAAAGCTTTGAACTCGCCGTTATTACTCAAGTTAACCTTTCAAGTGTAATTTAAAGGTATGACATAAACAAATAAAAGCTTAGCTGACTAACACACACACATTGTTCATCACCTTAGCATTAGGTATTTTAATTTGTCTTCTGGCACAACAGTAGTATACTGGAAGTTTTTGTTCGCGTATTCATGCCCTAACATCTTCTTTACGTTGCTTCAAGTAGATAGGTGGTGCAGTGTCCCTCTTATGTTCTATCAGTTTTTGTCTCTCGGCAGTTCTCTGTTCTTGACAAAGGTTACGTATGTTTTTCGCTAATCTCATCGACTCGGTTTTCTCTTGCCTTCCACTTCTTTCTGCACCATTAAGAATGATTTTCCTACTTCAATTAGTCTACAATTGCCAAAAGAGTGTCCCATTTACGAATTAGTTTTCATCAAATGAATCAAATCTTGTAGACTTTCTATTTTTGTTTACAATCTGACTTAGGTTAAAAATCGATATAAAGGTAATCAGCTGTTAAATTACAATCACATTTTAAAACCATGTTAACGCAAGTTGCTCAGCACTGGAGCGTTGAAAGCGCCCTCTAGAAATAAATCAAAGGCTTGGGGGTCGAAGCCGTAAAAGAAATGCCAATTTTAATTATCAGTCGCCGGTGTGCTAAATTATAAGCTTTAAAATGACACCTCAATCATCAAAATCGGTTAAGTAGGATGGCTGAAAAAGGGATCTAACAGAAAAAACCTTATTGTATTAAGTATATAGATGTTGACGTCAAAATAACCAAGGGTGATCTTCACACGGTTACCGCAGTCGGTAACAGAGCAGTTACGCGTCGGGTCCCAGGCCGTCCGAAAATACAGTGCCAAAATCAACATTAGTCATTCGACTGGACCTATACGATGACAACTTGAAATCCTGAAGTCTCCAGAGATATATCTAATGGATATATCAGTTGATTTTAAACTTGTTTATTCTAGACCCAGCTTTAGTTAGATTCAGGATTCTAAAAAAGGACTCTGACATAAGATTTAAAACAATACCATTTAAATTGAATACCATAAATGCATTACCGACAAATTTTTATTTTGAATTCATATTCATGTGAACGCACAAGGTAGTTCACAGAAGAAATAGGTTACACTAATGTAATAACCGCTGTTACCAAATGGACCACAAATAATTAAAATACCCCGTTGCAGCAGACCTGCATACTCAGCGAAGTTCAAATGCAAAACAACATTATTATTTCAATCCAACATAGGAGATTTGACATGTTTTGGTAAGCTCCATAAGAATAACATTGGGAATGAGTAGGCAGTTTTGCTGCTACAGGTATATTAAAACTGGGTGGTTACGATTCAATATTCAGTAGATCTGAACTAGAAGAAGCTATTCACCAAGTTTTATCAAGATATATTGATAAATAGCCGAGATTTAGAATTTTGCTTATTTCCAATAAGGTTAACATTGGGACAACGTACTGTGTTTACCACTTTCAATATCTCGGTAACCAATGTAAATAGAGCAGTGATTCAAAATACCAAATTATTTGTTTTTTTTTGAGCTGAATTCAATGGTTCCAACAAAAATTCGTTAAATTTTATTTTTCTATGTAAAAAACTCAAAAAACCCATTTTTGGGGGCGTTTAACCCCCTTTACCCCCCCCTTCCGGTGGTCCGATCGGGCTGGTTTAAGAACTCGTCTGAGGGATTACCACTTTACATGTCTGTACCAAATTTCATTAAAATCGGACCATTTTTACGGCCGCTATCGTGCTCACAGACACACATATATAGGTGTATATCTATATATCTATATATCTATACAGGGTGTACGGAAATTATGGTAAAATATTTTAGTATATGATAGTACAGGTAAAAATAAGAAAAAACGTTCATGTAATCATAGGGCAAAATTCAAAGCAATTTTGAAATATGTAATTAGAAACATGAAATATTTCAATAGACAGTAAGTAGAAAAATCTAATACAAAATAAAGAATTTCTTATACTCTAAAACTTGTACCCGTAGAATGTTTTTAAAGGAAAGCAGGTAATTCATCATTCTCGTCTAGATTAAGTCCTCATTTTTCTCAGCGCGAATTTAGGAAAAGTTAATTTATTCTACTTTTCTTCTAGTAATTGTTATAAATTGATAAATAAAAACCAAAACAAAAGTTCTAGTTCAGTATACAAATTTCAAACTCTCTTAAAAATTCCCTTACACAGGGCGATTTGAATTTGATGTCTCAACAATTTAGGGTGATAATATAGAGTAAATTGAGTCTTTAATTTGAGAAAATAGAATCGAGCTATCACAATACAAAAACATTTTTACTGTAAAACGTCACAGTTACCATAAAATAATTAATATGAAATACGAAACCATCTTATCTATATCAAAACTTTACCAATTTTAGAAAATGTTATAGAATTAAGTGTCAGCAAAGGAAAAAAATTCATGCAAGGAAAATTCAGTTTTTGTGTGTAAATAATTCAGTAAATCACAAATACGATATATTTGAGTTTAAAAAGTAATGCGTATTTAAACATCATTTACTTCATGTACAATAAAAACCTTTTTACACACAAATTTCGAATCACCCTGACTAGTATGATTGATACAACATAAAGAACAGAGTGTTTACAGCTACTGAACGATTGATTATACAATGACTTTCGAAAACCCTTCATGTCCATGGAAAATTGGCTTTACAAATAGATCCAACCCCCCAAGGATTACAAACGCTTCGGACCAGACTTTATCTCACGCATCAGCTGGCTTCTTTTAAACCATCAGATTTTATCGTCGTGTCCAACAGTAAATTCTTCTCAAACAAATAATTTTCCCGAAAAAAAGGAATGGTTGATGAATGGTCGGAGAATGGTTGATTCTCGCATAGTTTATATTCTCTATGAGAACAAATGGGAACTAATATATTCATCAAACAATAATATTGAGAACAGATTTTTTAGAAAAATATGGTTTTTTAACTGCAAACATTTACAAACTAACAACACTAATCAAATAAAAGGTTACTCAATTTTTATAAAGAAATATTTTGAACCATTACCTACGGAAACTAAAAAGAATAATAATTGCTTTAGGGATGATCTAAATTTGACTACATAAGGATTTTAATCAATACAAATTCATAACTCTATTAAAAACAAATTCCAAAACAAACTGTAACAACAATTGTTCAACGGGACCTATTCAACATCGCAATAATAAAAAAATAAAAAAAAACCTTTTATTAGATTTTTGACGTTGCATATTGTCAACAAACCAAAACCACCAGTCGGTAGTATTAAAAACATGTATTGTAACAGGTAATTCTTAATTTCAATTTCAGGTAACTGAATTTTCCTTGCATAATTTTTTTCCTTTGCTGACACTTAATTCTATAACATTTTCTAAAATTGGTAAACTTTTGATATAGATAAGATGGTTTTGTATTTCATATTAATTATTTTATGGTAACTGTAACGTTTTACAGTTAAAAATGTTTTTGTATTGTGATAGCTCGATTCTATTTTTTCAAAATTTAAGACTCAATTTACTCTGTACTATCACCCTGAATTGTTGAGACATCAAATTCAAATCGTCTGATTAATCCCTCATTTTTATTGTCGTCAAGCTGTTAAATCAATGCTAATTACTAATCCGAATACATCTTGGTAAAACTCAAAGTTCGCTTTGACTCAAACTTTTATCTGTATTTAATCGATTTTAGAGACTTGTATTTAGGCAGTTTTCAGTATTATATGTATTTTAAACAATCAAAAAAAGAATTGAATACTGTTTTAAAATTTCCACCAGTGTAATAAAATAAAAAGGTTTAACGCAAAAAATAATACGTATATAAGTTATTCCTTCGTTATTTTATATCATGAAAAAATACTAGAATTAGATTCACAAACGAAAAAGTCCTGACAATTGCCTTGCCACTACTTCAGTCGCTAAAAAAACATATATCTTGAAATTGCTAATACCTCTTTTAAATACAGTCAGCTTACGTCTTCAATTAAAGTATCATTGTTTGTGCTAACAGAATATTACTCTGATATTTTCATTATTTAAAAAGTTGGCTTCGTCTTAATTAGGTTTGTCTCTGCTGTTTAAAAACGTTCCAAGGCTGAAAAACTTAACTTATGTGATGGGGAGGCTGTGTAATCGTCTTGATAATGTGCAACAAATCTCCAAACCTGCTCCTTAACAGTTATACTCCCTCTAAATTAAAGGTGCTGATGTACTTTGCCACGAAGGATTCCTTGTTAAGCGGTTTGTTTATAGGAAATTTAGTAATAGGGTTTATTGTCATTAGTATATTCATTCAAATCCCGGGATGACAAGAAAACAGATAACACATTTTTTATCATCTTGTATATTTTGGTTGGACACCAAAGCTTCATGATTTGGTTATCTTATAGCTTATAATGTAAAAGTCGTATCATAGCTTATAATTTTCAAACTGGTCCATAGCATAGCTTATAATGAAAATGTGTTTAAGTGTTTCATAGCTTATAAAATTCCATTTATTTCATGGCTTATAATGATTTGACAAACTGCCTCGTAACTTGTAATGTATTTGCCAAAACATCTCAAAACCTACACTTGCATTATAACTCACAAAAACCACTTGGTCCCATGGCTTATATTCGCATTATTAGGAGCTATAACTCCAAATGCACATTTATGAATTGACAATTGGGACAGTTGGGGTTTCATAAGTTTTGAAACTTTTTACACATTTTCATTATAAGCTATAAAACAGTTGGAAAATGATACGCTATGATACTATTTACATATAATATGCTACGACACATGTTATTACATATTATTTAACGAACGCAGAAATGTCACTTAGCCTATAACGAATCTGACAAACTGTTTCACATAGCTATGTTCAGAAACCAGCCTTCCACAGTTATTAAAGCTTCTTTGTGTTCAGAACTGTCTTTGTAGTAAGTTTTAATTTATTTCTTTAGCTATAAAACTATTTGCAAATTATAAGCTATGAGACAATGTATGATTATAAATTATTTAATGAATGCAGGAATGTGTAATGATTTATAAGTGTTTCCTAGCTTATAATAAATTTGCATTAGGAGTTAAGGTTCCTAATGCCATTATAAGCTATGAGACAAAGTGGTTTTATAACTTATGGAACAAAATATACATTATAAGCTTTAAGTTGTGAGACTCCACATCATGTTTTAGCTATAACAATGCATGCCAAGAATCAATGTGGTAGTGCAATTTAATTCATCTTTCAAATTTTTACATTAAACTCTGCTTTAAAAATTGCATAATAATGATTATTTAAATGATGAATTACATTATAAGTATGCTCAATTTTATTCACTGCATTTAAAATAAATTGATAGTAACCATTTAAATAAAGGAATTCTACTTAACGAGAAGAATTACCATTCACAAGTTTTTCATAACAGGTACATTTAAATTGTTTTATATATTAAAAGATATATTCATCATAAATAATTAAACCGGAACTTGAAAAACATCAGATAATTTATAACTCAGGTTCTGGAATCCTATAAATAGAATTTACAGTGTTATCGTATAAAGTTGTGTGGACTGTCCTCGCGTAAAATTACCTATCCGTCTTGTGCCTTTCCAGAACAGTGTTACACTGTGTAACCCACCAACAGTGGAAGCGAGCAGCTTAACACCAGCAACTCACGTCGCTTTAAACTTTCCTCATGCATCAAAAACTTTAGGACACTAGTGCTATAGATGGGCTTAGGTGCATATTAAATCCGTTATTTAAACTTCCCATTTATTTAAATTCGAAGCTGATAAATTTACAAAATAGGAAACTCTCGTTTACACAACAAAACGCTAATGGAGTTTTAGCTCTAATATCTTGCACTAAATTGTAAATGTCTGGAAAATTAAAATATGCAAGATGAGTTCAGAACTATACTTGAGTAATATGTGTACATTTACAAGTAATATTTTACATATGGTACAACCAGAGTTTCTATGATAATAAAGTTAAATCTTTTAAAACACAAGAATATTTGAGTTAAGTTATGATTAAACATACAAAATCCATGTTCTTGTATAATATGATGTAAGTGGCCCTAATAAAAAAGTAGTACTAAATAAATTATTCGAAAGCTTAAAAGCATGCTCTTTAGTCAAACTTTTAAATTAATTGTGAGCGATGAGAAACAAGTTAGACAAACGCAATTGCAACAAGATAATTAATTTTTAAACACCATGCATCCCTAGAAAATAGAAATTATTACAAGCAATTATTGCTTGATAGCAATACTTTCCGTTTCCAAAATGAGCAGTGCTAATTTAAAATGGGCACATCGGTTAAGTGACGCACATATATTTATTTGCTAGAACGGAAAAGATTAAAATTGTAATAAGTAAAATAATTGTTAAACTAATTGGCTATTCCCCATCACAAATAAAGGCTAGTAAACAAATAATTGCACACATTCCTAACAAAAGGGATGCATTTTTATAAGGGTGTATTGTTATTCTACTTTTGTCATCCTTGGAATCCACAATCACACTCTTGTAAACAATTCTTATTCGTTTTGGATTATTTCAATTGGAAATTTTAATCATGCAGATTTATAGTTTCAAATTCTTTTTTTATGCAATTACTTGAAAGTTTTATTCCAAAATACATATTTTGAACTATATTACTCTGCTATTAGAGTATTGAATTGATGAAACAAATCAAATTATGAATGTTGATAGCCTAAAAACTAATCTTTTGACTATGTTTTGCTGTAGTCAATATATTACAAAAAAGAATTAAGTATAGTGAAATTGACTACAACAAAGAAATAGGTTTAGTGAAATTGACGACGAAGGCTTTTTCAAACCTAATTTAAGCTAAAATATATTTTACGTATCCTTCTAATATTTGAAAAAAACCGAAAACTGAGAAATTTAGACGACTACTGTCACTTTTCGTGCGGGGAGCCATACATAAAGGTTAACGCCGGAAATATTCAAGTGAACAAGGGTCGTGCTCAGGACATCCGGGCAGGACATCAAGGAAGCACTAAACATTTGGGGGTGAATTTGGATGATTTAATAACTGAAATACGTATGTTACATTTTCAGGAGTTACAATGATTAAATTCAGTATTAATATTGATATTTATGGAGTCTATTATGCCCCGTGATGTAATGTCGTTTTATATTGATAGTAAAAAAAAATTTCAAAAACTTTTGTTTATATTTCTAGATTGATAAGAAAATATCTAAGTAAATCATATACGCCATATGATTTACTTAGGGGTAGGGTTGAGTGTGAAAAATATGTTAAGATATGTCCTTTTAGATCATTCTGTAGAGGATTTATAAGAAAATGATGCTGTAAGAATACTAGCAATATTAAATTATGTTTATTCACATAATGGAAAGATTTAGATCGCTATTTTTTACATCAATCTTGAACATTGGATGTAGCATAAATGAAGAGTTTTAACACATGTATAATAAATCTTACCCTCTTTTTTACTGGCTGTTTTTGGGGACATAATATAATTATTACTTTCAATCGTATTTGAGTGATGTTTTACTTATAGATAAGCTCATAAGGAATTTAAATTCATGTGCAGGGTAGCACATGCTTAGTAACTTAGTTTAGTAATAACTCAGTTTTCTTTAGTAATCGGGAACAGAAACAATTCAGTTAAAATTTAATTTGTAGGGTCTACCTATAAAAGTAACTGAAATACAATACGAATACAGAAGTAACTTAAAGTATCAACATCTATGGGTGTTATCATCTAACCAATTTAAAATTGGAAATCGTATTAAATAACATTTGTTTTTAATGTAATTAGCATGATTATGGTCGTCCAAAAAAGAATTATCATATTCATCATAGTCGGGAAATATCGAATGGTAAGCAGTGCCTAAATCGTACACGTGCTACATTTCACCATAATGGTTATAGTTTAAGAACTATATTCTAAAATGAAGCTATTAGGATGATATAAAAACAAGGTTAAAGCCATTCAAATACAGCTTATCCTATTAACAAGTTTTTTTAAATAAAAATCTTATGTCATTTTACACGCAGATTTTGTTTAAAATATACTAAACTAATAACTGCTCAGAACTTACAATTTTTACACAATAAGAGGTAAGGTTTCTCGTAGTGGCTGTGCAGTTGGACAACCGGCGATAGGCGAGTATACCGAGTATACCTTTCGGTACATAACAATGCATATTTTTGACAATATCATCAGTATCCCGGATTTGCTTAAGAATAGCATTGGCAATGTACAATCTTCTAATCAGTTTGATGAAGTATTCATAAATCCAGTTCAAGACAGTTCAATGTTTTTACTACCAACAAACAGGGATGAAATTTTGGGTATTGTCAGTTTGCTATAGACCGGTAAAGCCCCTGGTTCAGATGGAATAAATGCATTAATTTTAAAAAAGATTATTATAGCCATAGTTGACATTTTAGTGCATCTCTTTAATCTAAGTATTGTAAAAGGTGAATTTCCGGATTGTTTGAAAGCTGCTGTAGTTATACCACTGTATAAACGAGGCGATAAACTGAATTTATCCAATTATCGCCCCATATCTCTACTCTCAACACTTTCTAAAATTTATGAGAAAATTATTAAGAAACGGTTAGTAAATTTTTTGAACAAAAGTTATTTTTTAGTGAAAACCAGTTTGGATTCAGAGAAGGCCTATCTACGGAAGATGCTCTTTTAAGGTTTTTAGATCCAGTATATGAGTCTTTAAATGACAACTTGAATTGTACAGCTACATTTATAGACATAACTAAAGCTTTTGACACAGTAGACCATAAAATACTTCTAGAAAAAATGTGGTGTGCTGGTGTTAGAGGAGTTTCCCTTGACTGGTTTTCTAGTTATTTATCTAATAGATCGCAGGTTACTAAGTTAGGAAGTGATACAATCAGTTGCAGAGGCTATCTTAAACATGGCGTTCCCCAAGGCTCAGTTTTGGGTCCAATCTTGTTTCTCATATATATAAATGATCTTTGTAATGCACAGTTTAATGGTAGGCTCACAGCATTTGCAGACGACACGACACTAACTTATTCAGGAGGTAGTTTAACAGAGATCAGAAATCTAATGCAGGAAGATTTAATAATGTTACGATATTGGTTTGATAAAAATTATTTAATTCTCAGTGAAAAAACTAAGTACATGGTTTTTGTTTACGAAAAGATCATCAATTTAATGAACCACTTTTTAATCACAATCCGAATTGCAATGGCCCTTGCAGCTGCCCTACTATAGGACATGTAAAAGAAATCAAATACCTTGGTCTTATAATAAACTGCAATCTTTCCTGGAAAGGATATGTTTTAAAATTACATAGAGAATTATTAAGTGCCTTACGCAAATTGTATTTACTAAGGAATCTTTGTCCCCAGAAAGTCCTTATTTACGTATATCATTCTTTGGTAAGCTCAAGATTAGGATACGGGTTGAGTTGCTGGGGTGGAGTCTATCCTACAACAATTAAACCTCTTGTCACCCTCCAAAAAATATAATTAGAGTCATTTCTAAAAAGAATAGATTTGAGCATTCCTGGCCATTGTTTAATAATCATAAAATTCTTCCGCTCAGACATTTATATGTTTACAAAATACTTGGTTTGTTTTACAAGAAAATTGGTAATGAACACTTAAATAGCGTTTCGAAATACAGTCTTCGAAACTTCAGTTCAGTGCCTGTACCACGTCCGAAACTTACATTGTACAGACAGTTTTTTAATTTTAACGCACGCCGTATTTACAACCTTACATCATGTTATAATTTTAATAAAAACTCCTATTCTGTGTATTGTAAGCACTTAAAAACTTGGTTACTAACTCAAGAAGACATTGATCATTTGTTTCAGATACTTGTTTGACACTATGTAAGATTGATTTTTGTTGGTAGATTATATTTGATTTTATTGATTAAGTGGGTATGACACCATTCTCTCTTACAGACAGAAATAATATTCTTAAAATAACAAAGATTTTTATGCATTCTTTTATTGTAAATCTGGGTACTTGTTTTTATCTATATGCATTCTTATTATATTTGTGACAAATTGTTTATTTTAATAAAACCAAATTGGTAGCCATTTTTTTCTTCTTTGAGTTAATGTAATGTGATGGAAGCCTCAAAACTGGCTCTGCCTATGAGGCTCCTAATTTATTCATTACAAAACTTTTTATCATATTTATTTTTAAATAATCTAAATGCAAAGGAATATTTTTTGTTAAACATTATTTCTTTGTTTTATGTTTATTTTGCATCTTTTCTGTATGTTCTGCAATTTAAGGTAATTTAATTTGCAAATTGTAATTAAGTTGTAATATTATTTGTTTATTTTGTGTTTATCTATGTATTTTTATGGTAATTCCTGTAGTTGTAAAAATTGTTTAAAATTGTAAAAAAACTGTATATGTTTTGTGATGAATAAAGCTTTATTTCATTCATTCATTCATTCATTTTGGAGGTGGTCAGAATCACGTGTTTCATGTAACCGGTCTGCCTCTATTGTTTCCACATCAGTACAATTTATCCGTGCCTAGATTTCTCATTCCTTTTAGACCATAAAAAGGTAAGAAAACAGATTTGTAAAAATTTAAAACAACAAAATAGTAATTTTTTTATCAATGATAAATATTTGCTTGAATAGACATCATACACTGACCGGCATTTGAGTATTCTGGATTTCTGCAATGCCTATGTTTTTTAGCCTAGAATCATCTTACTCTTCAATTCAGAAGTTAGATTTTTATTGAAATTTCACAACCAAATATGATTTGTTATCCTGTTTATCAGAGAGTTTATTAAAATATTAGAGTTGAGTGTGAAAATATGTAAAAAGGGGTGAACAATTTTGTGATCACAAATATTTTCATTCATGTTGATAATTATTTATTCCGTTTAGCGTACCAAAATAATTTTTCGTTTTTTGGTTAATGATCACTAATCATGGTTACATTGATAATCGTACCTCATTTTAACAATGCGATAATTCTAGAATAAGCAGTGCTATTTTAATATTTATTTCACATTTATTTCAAAATACATAAAATGCGGTCACATATTATGAAAACACTGTTTTTATTTTCAATAAATTATGTGTCTTGAAGATCTTAATTTTGATCCGTCCCAAACGGTATTTTGCTGTTTAATATTTTTAAGTTAATATTATATTCTATCAACCAAAATTTATAATTTAACGTAGTAGTTTGGAGCTTACAAAACCATATTGAAGAACAGCGTGGATAATTAAATAAAAATTAAACAAGTGTTGAGAGCGATTACCCATCCAAGAGTTGTGTTAATTATTTCGCTTATGAAAATTACTTCGCTTGAAACAGTCTACAGTACTAGATTACGTTATAGGTTATACGTGGTCAAAAACTCTTCCTCATGATTTCTTTAAAGGTAACATTATCTCTGAGAACTATTCCATATTTAGTGAGACATTGTAAGTGTTAAACTCGAAAACTATCAATAATTGATTGTCTAAAGACAGGACATTAATAATGGAACCACTAAATGAGATGTACAATATAGGGTGTCAAGCCTTACTGTCCGAAACGTTTTCAGGTTATTTAGCAGGTCAAAATGAACGAACAATGAATTTTAACAATATGTTGTATCTCGTTAGGAATATGTTGTATCTATAGCAATATGTTGTATCTAGTTACGCTTTCTGTCTGTCGGCTTGTACATCTTTTTTTACTAATTAATCACATTTAATCAGTTAATTAATCACATTTTACATTTTTATTAATTACATTTTACTAACTTTAACATTTAGTTGACTAATAGGAAACTATATGCATCAAAAGGTATGTGTATCAAGTTGAAAATATCAAAATGGCAGCCATTTTTATTTTTTAAGCCTAATATGTCAAAAATTATAAATATTAATAATAATTGAAACTTTAAAAAAGAAATTAAAATTATTTAAAAAATGAGTAGGCCTAGTTCGGTGGAGCTTCAGAATCCGTCCCCGCCACAATAATCAAAATTTAAAATCAATTGCTCGACGTTATTTCGATATTACAGTCAAAATCAAGTATTCATCTGGTGTGAATATTAGTTTATTGCATATATGTAAACGAAAAGATCAGCCTATCCGGGTTTTTATTATTTTTTTTATTACCTTAAGAAATTTTTATTTCTTACTAATACTCTGAGAATCCGATGGTAATATTTTGGGTGGTCACACCTGTGAAAGTGAAACGTATACGATACACACCACATTGACACACACTCTAACATAGTTACCATGTTGTAGGTATAACTAGTGATTTTCATATCAAACACACTTGACTACATATGTTTCAGGTTTGGATTATTCTAAGCCTTATAGCTTCCTGCATGGAAACTGGCATTGGAGAAGATATAAATACCATTATGAAAAATCTCAAACAGTCGATTCAGAGCGGCAGTGATCTGGACCGAAGTCTGGAGGCGTTCGAGAACTCACTACAGAACCAAAACCGAGAGGTGGCCAATAAATTTAACAATGATTATTTCAAAACTGAGATCAATTTGCTTATTAAATACGCTGGAGCTGGTCAGCCGCTTAACCAGGGATTAGGAATGTGGCTGAAAAGGTAAGCTTCAGAAAAATGACATGATTCAAAAGTATTTGAATGAGTTTCAAAACTTACGATTCGTGCTATGGCAAAAGAAGAAAAAAGTCAAAAGGTATCATCAAACTTAATTTTGCTTTATATTAATTAGGAACCAATGACAGTTAACTGAACGATGATTTTGTTTTTGCGAAGGTGTTATAATTAAATAGTATTGTTCTATGCGTTGACAGCACCATGTTTATTTTTATTTTACGCTGTAAAAAATATATACACAAAAACACATTTGTGACTCGAATCCAAGATTTAAAAAAGTCTAATCCACACACCCTCTTTGAGAAAAATGATTTTGTCTTTTTTCAGAAGACGTACAATTACTCGAGAAAATGGAATTTTCTTACCTAACTTGATAAATTCCTCAAACTTTGACTCTACTATCGTATTCTACATTAAATTTAAATTAACAGGAAATAGGTTTCCATGAACCTGGAGCTTCAAATAGCAATTTAAACTGATGATAACTTTAAGTTAACATTATTTTGCAAAAGGTAGAAAAACAAGCTTTGAAAAACTTTTCATCTAGAAAAGTACTAGAGGTAGCAAATGTTCTAAAACCTCATCTAAAACCTAAGCTTTCAAAATATATGGTAGAACTATTTATTAATTTACTTTCAGCAAAGGTTATGCCAGTTTAAAGTGCACGAAACAAGGTTTGACCAAAATTACTCAAAACAGAAAAACAGCTGGATCTTTTCCGTTAGTTCACCACCACTATTTTTTTGCTCATGATTCCGTTAATTTACCACCAATTCTATTGTAAATTGAAGTAGGTTTAGTTTGCAACATTTTACAGTATTTCCTATTCAAAAACCACAAGAAAAAAATTAGGAAATTAAATAAAGAAATGGAAAACTCACAAAATTTATTGATTGACGACGTCCCTCTTTACTGTGGTGGCTGAACTGTAAAATATGTTCCAGCATTTATTGAAACAGATTTTCCGGTCCGTATTTTTTACGCCACATGTACTCGCGTAAGTAGCTATTTAAGGGTATTTTCTGTTATATCCCCGCATTTACAAACTACTCTCCATAGGCAGAGAATTAATCGGGATAGAACTAATACTGCGAAATAATATTTTTACTCACCATTTAAACGTTTAATTGTTGGAAAAAGAGTATTATAACAACTTTCTAACATCAGTCTTGACACACAAACACAAAAACAATACACATATTAATTACGTTGTTACACTTTAAAGTTACTTTGGTGGCCAGAACTACTTAATGTCTTTGATGAGTTGGTTAGGTAAGGTTAGGTTATGTTAGGTCCTAACATCAAGTGATAACAAATACTACAACAGCTGGCGTTCAATGAACGTAAAAAAACGCACAGAACTCTCCTCACTGTTGCATTCACTTGCGACACTTAAAAATTCATTGTTGCCGCTCGCTAATCACTGTCCAGACTGGCCGCTGAGCGCGCGGTCCGGTTATCGCTGTGCGATAAGATAAGGCTTTCACAAATACTGCAGGTAAAGGAACCCCCAAATTCAATATTCCTAATTACTCAGAACGACTTTCTTTACTGTATTTTAGATTCTGAGTGGTGGTGAACTAACGGAAAACAAAAGAAAATAGTGGTGGTGAATTAACGGAAAAGATCCAAACAGCTTTTTGACACCTAAAATAAGATTGTGATAAAACATTCAATGAGATGTTACTTAGCAAGTATGTTGGGGGACGAATCGGGACACCCCTAACTCCATTTGAGGGGGGGGGGGGTAAATACCCCAAATTAGAGGTTTTCGGACTCAAAACTTTCAATAAGCCAATCATGCAATTTAGTATCTATATATTAAAAAAATTGGTATTTCTTTTCCGAGTCCGCTCGGCTCTTCTACTCAACCGATTTTCATGATTGAGGTCTTAAATTAAAGGTATGCACGCGCAGATTTGCCATCAGCCATCCGTATTCATTTATCTGCCGTATCACTCGAGTTATGCACAAAAACAACTTCCTCCCTGTACATTTCTTATGGGAGTTAAATATGGTTTTCCTTTTCCGAGTTCGTTTGGCTCTTCTACTCAACCGATTTTCATAATTGAGGTCTTCAATTAAAGGTATGCACGCACAGATTTGCCATCAAGCATCGGCATTCATTTATCTACTGTATTACTCGACCAAAAAACATAAATTTGATTATTTCCTGAATTTTGAATTCAATTGAAGATATATTTTCCGAGTTTTAGTTACATAATTCTATATGTTTTGGCCTAAGAACCTTCAGTGAAATACCATCATTCATTTCAGCTATTGATTATTAAGATCGGACGTACCTGAAGCACGCTGCTGAATTCCGAACAACACAGAAAAAAATTTATTTTTCTTTTCCGAGTCTGTTTGGCTCTTCTCTTCAACCGATTTTCATAATTGAGGTCTTAAATTAAAGGTATGCACGCACAGATTTGCCATCAAGTATCGGCATTCATTAATCTACTCTATTACTTGACCGAAAAACATAAATTTGATTATTTCCCGAATTTTGAATTCAATTTAAGATATATTTCCCCAGTTCTAATTACTTAATTCTATATATGTTTGAGTCTAAGAACCTGCAGTGAAATGTAAGCTTTCATTTGAGCTATTGATTATTCTGATCGGACGTATCTGAAGCACTCTGCTGAATTCCGAACAACACAAATCTTACAATATATAAATTAGGTTTTCCTTTTCTGAATCTGTTCATGGTCTGATCATAATGAAATATTGTACAGTCGTGTAAAGTGGTAATCAATCGGACAAATTCGTGAACCAGCCCCATTGTACTACCAAAAGGGGGGGTAAAGGGGGATAAACCCCCTAAAAGTGTTTTCTTTTTAAATTTTGTTCATAGAAAAACAAAATGTATTCAATTTATGTTGGCACCATTGAATTCAGCTCTAAAAAACAAACAATTTAGAATTTTGAATCACTGGTCTTTGTCCATTCGTTATCAAGATATTGAAAGTGGTAAACACAGTACGTTGTCACAATATTAACCTTATGGGAAATAAGTTAAATTTTATATCTTACTTATTTCTCAACATATCTTGATAAAACTTGGTTTGTGGCTTTATCTGGATGAGATCTAATGTATATTAGTCTAAAACCCTCGATATTTCCATTTTCGTGAAAGCAAACCTGCATACTCATTCCCCATGTTATTCTTATGGTGCTTACATAAATACCTCAAATCTCGCTATATGTTAGCTCGAACTATGTTCTTTTGCATGTGAAATTCGCTGAGAATGCAGGTGTGCAAAGGGCAAGGCCGTAGCCAATGGGGGGGGGGGGTTCAGGGGGTCAACACCCCCCCCCCCGAAAATGTTAAAATTGCGATAAAATGAAAGATTAGAAAGTTATTTTTTTCACTTCCTGTAGCCGCGGAGCCCAAACCCCCCCCCCCTCCAAAAAACGTTTCCTGGCTACGGCGTCGGCAACGAGGATATTTTAGCATGGTATATTGTTTGTTTGAAAAGTCGTATGTGCCGGGCTGTCCCGAAAACGAAAGTTCAGAATATCTCAATAAATTCCTACTTTTTCCTTCCTGGAACAAATTATTACCAATTTTGCCAATTATTACCAATTTATTTACCAATAAATCGTTGTATAATTGGTTTTCTGAAATTCCAACATAACCGGCCCAGCTACATGCACCTCTTTTTCAACTTAGGTAAGTGTCAGGCAAGTCACGTTGAAGTTGTGAAGCTGCATTGCATGTAACATTAATTTTGTAAATGAAGAATTATTTGATTTGAGTTGATTTTGTTTTAGCACCATAATTTACTGGTGCAAAGCAGCGTGGGTCCTCTAGTTTTATATTTAAGAAAATAAAAACACAAAACAATTTAAGCCCTCTCTTAGAGTAATAGCAAAGAAATTATCGATTTATAAAAAAAGATTTACTTAACACACTGCATTATCTTAAGGACTGTATTTTTCCTTCTATAGCGGCCACAATCAATTACCGCTAATGGTAAACGATTTCATTTTGATTTGGTAGTGATATTATTATCTCAATTCTGATTGGCAAGTTAGTTGGAAGAGGTGGATGAGGACGCTCGGATCTTCTTCTTTTAGGACATCTAATCCAAAATTAGGGATTTTCGGGCCTAAAGTGAGGAATAAAGTGAGGAAGTGAGGGAGGGCCCCATGAAGTTGAAACTCCCTCCATAACGTAATAATGTTGTGAGCGTACCTGATTGGTAAACTCTTATTGAACAATAATAAACACTGATATTCTATGTATCAAAAAGTCGTTTTGATATTTTCTTTGATGTTATTCAACAGTTTTATGTTCTTTAAACTGGCATAACTGTTGTTTAAACGTAGCTAATGAAATTTTGTATTATACCTTTGAAACGCTTGGTTTTGGAGCAGTTTTTACAGAATTTACCAGCCACTAGCATTTTTATAAATACGCAGACATTTTAAACTTGTTTTCTATAATTTTTTAGAAAATTATAAATTATGAGCTATAATGAATAATTTAAGTAGCAATTTTAATGGAAATCTACTTGTTCTTACTCGGAATTGAGTTTAGAATACGTTGGTGGTGTCAGAGTTTAAGAAATATATCATGTTACGTCAGAAAATTCAATTTTCTTGAGTAAATGTGCGTACCGAAATAAAATGCAAAATTGCATCGTATCAAATATAAAATAAAAGTTATAAAAATATACGTTTAAAAAAAAAAAACACTAAATCATTTTTCTCAAAGTGGGTGTGTGGAATTAAATTTTTTAAATTACGGATTTGAGTCACATTTGTGTTGTTCTATCACCGAAATTTACGCTAGGTCAAGATAACACTATATATATACATATATTATTTTAGTTAATATTATTAAGTTAAGAAACAAAGTACCCTTTTTTGATTTTTTTTTAAAGGGTACTTTGTTTCTTAACTTAATAATGTTAACTAAAATAATAATAACAGTAGCCCTATTAACCAACCTTTATATATATATATATATATATATATATAATATACGTATACAGTCTGAAAACTACATACGGGTAAAATTGCTTTTTCTTGAAGCGACTAAATGTTTGAGGTTCAAAAAGCACTAAACATTTTATCGCTAAAAACCTTGCATAAATCGTTGCCATTACGTATTTGCATGTGTAGTAACATTTTTTCACCTAAAAATTTCTATTAGGACTTACACTCAACTATTGATTCAGTCCGCAATTTTGTTTCGTCTTAGTATAAAGTGCTATGTTTCAGCGACTTGGACCAGCAAATCAGTCGTTTCGCCAAAGTCCTACCAAGGCTGGCGGTGTCGCCTGAGAAAAAGCAACGATTATGGACTCTTCAAAGCCTTGTGAGTTATGATATACTCGACTTTGGGCGTACAGTTACATCCCAAAAATTGAGTGAAGACGTAGATGCATTCCTGAATGAACTAATTGCATCATAGGAAACATTAATGCAAAAGGAAAATGGTTGGACCTAGAGGAGGTAAATACAAATAAAACATGTTATTAATTAATAAACAGCTTTATAAAACTGGAGAGCAATATTTAATTTCACAAGATTGCCTGGAAATACAAAAATAAGTGATAATTTTGTTGATCCCTTTTTTTATCGCCTAAGGCGAAAGATATTTTTATTTAATTTTATTACGACAAAATATAACTATTTTACCTTTCATTGTGACCCTGAATTGGAACATACAAATAATGAAATAAAATTACCTTATCAAATCGCCATTTTCTTTTAACACGGCTAGTTTCTTTTCTTAGAACTTCATCAGTTGTTTAGTATGTACCCACAATTAACAATGCATAATTACATCGTGTCAGTCAATTGATCCAATAAATGTCACAATCATTATGGCATTAAAAAAATGCCATAATGTCAAGTTTTATTTAACATTTTTGAACAATACGTCTTCTGTGACATTTATTTGATTAATTGACTTGCACAGTGTTATTATACATTGATAAATATGGCTGCACACTAAAGACCTGATGAATTTCTGAGGGACGAAACTAGTCGTCTTATAAAAAGTGATAGGATAAGGTAATTTTATTTTATTATTTAAAAATCCAACACTAATTTCATAAAATCCTCTAGATATCTCAATAATCCAAGTGATTGTAAAAATTATTAATCATCATCAAAGATTCCAGTATAAAGATTTAATTATCAGTATGAAGCTTAATTTTGTGACAAGTCAAGGTTTCTTTGTATATGTATCTCTCAAGTAGGTAAAACAACAAACTGCACTCTTGCTTGTTGTTTATCTATTTTGGTAGCATAAAGTGTAAATACACACTTGTTTTTTGCCAACCAACTAAACTTTGCTTACTTTAGCTGATTGTAATTCAAAACTCTTTTCATCGTGATATAGTATAAAAGTCATAAATAGAATATTTAATTGTCTCAAACGCAAGGTATTTAATTGGACAATGATACAATGTACCGATGATTTATTTGTGGATACTTTGTATTAATCGTACATATATATAGGATGTCCGGAAATTATGGCAAAATATTTAAGTATATTATTTAAGTATATAGTTTTATTCAGAACTCAGAACTCAGAACTCTTTATTAGCCATACAGATATTCATGACAAATACATTGGCTCGTCACAGAGATGTTAAAACAACAGGCTTCAAATAAAATTGTGTTACTGACCACCTGCTGTCCAAAAACTCCTTAATACTATAAAAACAGTTATTTGTCAAAAAGGATAAAACAGTCTTTTTGAAGGCTTTATCTTTCAGGTCACGCACTTCACAAGGCAGCTTATTATATAAAATACTTGATTTGACATTTATGGAGGAATCAGTTTTAAACAATCTACTTCTAGGCACATTTATTTCCACCTATACATTTATAGGTGAAAATAATAATAACGTTTTACTTACTTTCTTCTTATTTCTTACTTCTGAAGAGTCGTCCCGATTGACCACGTAGTGGCATGAGATCAGTCAATAGGAAAGGAAAACAGGTTAGGGATTTCCCTAGAAATACTCCGAGGCCTTACAACTCATCAAAAGTGTATAACACTGTTCGACAAGATATTCCTTACGTTTAATCTTAAATCTGTTTTTATTTTCAATTTGTTTTATTTCACTCGGAAGCTCTTGGAAAAGGTTTGCCCCTGCATAATCAGGTTTTGACTCAAAAAGCTCTAAGTTGTGCATTACAGAAATACTAATATTTATATTTTTTGTATTATAATTATGTGTTGGTTGTACATACCATCCAGCCATGCCATCTAGCGTACATTACAGTCTCATAGAGTATAGGCTGGGTATAGTTAATATGCCCAAGTTCTTAAAAGAGTCGGAGCAGTGATCTCTGGGGTTTAATTTACCCATTAACCTTACTGCTCGTTTTTGAAGCTTAAAAACGTTTTCCAAGTTAGTTTTAGAAGACATTCCCCAGAGAATTATAGAATACGTTAATTGGGATTCTATGCGGATGTAATACACCAGCAAACAAAGATTTATGCATCCCAACCACGACATGTACCTCAAGATAAATAAGCCAGCGGATATCCTGCTACAAAGGAGGGAGACACGAGCGTTCCAAGTTAGGGTTGCGTCATGCTCCACACCCAAGAACCTAGTTGACGAACAAGTTGTAACTGTTGGTCCCCAATGAAGACACTAGGAGTGGAGTTTAATCTCGAGTTTGTTTAGTTTGGATGAATATCGAGTTAGTCTTCCCTGTGTTGAGTGCTCCCTTTGAGTCTGAGAAAAACTGAGCCAGTTGATTAATGTGAAGGAACGCGGAAATTTCCAGTTGCTCGATATCTTTATGTGAAACAAAAATGTTGTGTCGTCTGCGTATGTGACAAGACTGCTTCCAGGGATATAATCAGAAATGTCATTGACGTATATGATGAACAGGATCGGGCCAATAATCGAGCCCTGCGGCACTCCGCAGGTGATATTTTGTACATCAGAGGTGAGACAAATTTTGATTACATTACTTCGAATAACTGAAATTTCAGTTATCTGTTTTCAATCAGAAAGGTAAGAACTGAGCCAGGACAAAGGGGTCCCTATGATACCAAGGGCTGCCAGTTTTTCGACTAGTATTTGCAAATCTACACAGTCGAAGGCCTTGGACGGGTCCGCAAAACATCCGAGGATACTGCAGCCCCCGTCCAAGGCCCCGACAGCGTCACTGATGAAACTAACAAGAGCTAACTTTGTATACTTATGAGGTTTGAAGCCAAATTTCTTTTCAAAAAACAGATTATTTGATTCCATATAGCTATAGATTTGATTTGCAATCACCTTCTCAAGAATCTTAGAAATAGATGAAGGGAGAGCAATCGGTCGATAGTTGGAGATAGCCGAATTATCTCCTTTTTTAAGATGGGTTTTGTTTAAGCTGACTTGAAAATGCTTGGGAAAATCTCAGATCTGAGAGACGAGTTGATGAGATGGATAAGAGGCAAGGCCAGCTCCTCCTTACAGAATTTAATGACTTTCATGGAAATACCATCTAAACCACAAGATGATTTAGCTTTGAAATTGGATACGATAGAGATAACCTGTTCAAGACTGACCTCCCTGAATTCAGAAAAGATTGAGTGTTTTCTGAGCTGAAAGCCTAACAGATAGGTAGAGTCAAGGTTCAAGTGAAACGTTTTAGGAACATTAGAGAAAAATTAATTCATTGAGTTGCTGATATCTACAGGATTCTGAGAAACATTCCCATTTACAAGGATTTGAAGATCACCATCAGATTTGACAGGCGTCCCCCTACTTTCGTTGATAATTTTCCAGGATTCCGCTGAAGCGTTATTTGAATTGCGGATGCTAATCTGGACAAAACCGGATTTGGCTGATTTTACTTTCGCTCTATACACTTTCTTTGAGACCAGGTAAGTTTCACGGTCTCATTGAGAATTGGAAGCACGCCAGTTTAAATAAATATTCTTCAGTTCTGATTTATGGCTAGTGATATCGTCAGTGATCCAGCTCTTCGGAGATTTAGATTTCAGCTTGACCTTCGAGAGATGGCAAGCAGTCTCAAAATTAAAGGTTAACGTCTTCATAATTTTTTGCCACTTTAGTTCATCACACTGCTCAGCTACGACATCATCCCATCGCTCAAGCCTTAGCCTAGTTTTTAGCTCGTTAAGGATGGATTTTTTAACTGTTCTTCAGGTACTAGGCAAAGATTTGTTGTTTTTGTCAAAATAAGTGTTAAGTGCAATCAGCTGTGCCGTATTATCAGAGATATGAGGTTCAATCACCGATGTCATAACAAGGGGGCAATTGGTTAAGAAGTTATTGATACATTTAGAGCTATTTTCAGTGATTCTGGTTGGCTGGTCTATCGCTATATTTAAGTCATAACTAATGCAAAAGTTTTCAATCTGATCAGTTTTAGGATCAGTATCATGAAAAGGTACATTAACGTCTCCACTAATCAAAATTCGTTCACCTAAGCCTAAAGAGTTCAGTTATCCTAAATATTCATCAAAAGATTCTTTAAAATTACCAAAATTACCATTCGGGCTTCTATGTATATGACAGAGAGAACAGTTTTCCTATTATCTATGTCCGTGGATCAAAATCAAAATCTGTTGAGATATGATTGCCTATACCAGATATTTTACTTACTTCAACAGAAATGTGTTTTTTTTATACCTACCCATCCCTTAGTTGAGGATTCTCTATAATAATATGATAAACACTCAAAATCTTTTAGACAAACAATTTTTTTGGCTAAATTTAGATATCAAGACAAAATTGGGAATTAAGTCATCGAAGAAATATTTCCAATGCATATTTTTACTTTCCAACACAATCAGCATTAAGATGGACAACTGCAACGTTATATTTGGAAATATTCTCTTTAGCATTGGCGTTAGGATTGGGCCTACTTTCCTTTACGTGAGACACTCCGTTTTTATGTAAAAAAAACTACGAGTCCTGGGCTCCCGTAATGGAGAGTCCTTACAATGTCTAAGATAGGTTTCAATTATTGCACAAATAGTTTCTTTGCCATCTACATTTAAGTGTAACCCATGTCTAGTAAAGGTTCTGTCAAGCAGGCTGTTGAATGCTATGAACGCAAGCTTATTCTCTAGGTAAAAACTCTTATTTAGCCTATTCGATTGTTAACTACCTGATTCAGATGAGGGTTGTCATGTCTATGCGGAGTCTCAAGCACCAATAGCTTCCCGTTCATCAGGGAGGGCGTGACCTCGTTCAGAGCAGATCGCAGCCGGGCCCAACCTCCCCCACTCACACATCCTTCGTGCCACCCAAAAGCACAAAGCAGTCATTTTCATGGGCCGATGCAGCCTGCTGCGCAGCCCTTCTCAGCAGGTAGTACAGCGGAGCCCCGGGGATGCACATTGGCAATCACATCCATAAACGCAACAAGTCTAGAGTTTAGGTCCACACCACAAGATCTTCCCTGACTATCCGAGTATAAATACAACCTATTTACTATAGGCCCTTATTTGGTAGCCGGTGCACAACAGCCATTCAGCCGAGCAACATCATCAGCACATGCATTTGCCAAGATATCTCTACATTGCCAAGAGTCACATTTACATTTCAATCATTCTTAATAAGACAGGTACCTCATGGAGGACGTTACCCTGAATATGAGTAAAGGATGAGTGTGATGATCGTGATGATAGTGGCGCGATCTTGTAGCCTTGTTACTGACTAAGGTTGGCACGTTCCTTGGTTCCTTAGACAGGATTGTTAATTAATAGCCCAACAACCAATGGCAGCTGGCTCCAGAAACAACCCTTCAAAAAGATACTAACTTTTCTCGGGATCGATCCTTGGTATATATATATATATAACTTAGTCTGTAAGAGATTTTCATTATATACCGGTTTGTTCGAAGCTTGGTTTGGGTCAGTTTGGTTGAAGTTCGATAGAGGTTCACATTGAGGACCATTCTCAAGGCCTCTGCTATAATAGGATTCACTTTGTAACATGTCTAACTTAAAACTATTCACAAATACATTTACATTAACATTATCATTGAAACTATTCAAATTGAGATTTCCGTTACAATTTGATATGTTGACATTGGACAAGGTATGTTTCGATTCTTTTATGTTAGCTTGAGCAGCATTCATGTGCGGCTCACTGTCAATACTTTCAACTTGATATGTTAGAATGTTAGTCATGCATTAACTCATCAGACATAGGCCTATGATTACTAACTACAACATTGTCATTAAGCCTAAAACTACATACACACTGTTATTGAGTTTGGTTTGTTCTGATACACTCTGCTTGGTTAGCGACAGTTTGGGTAAGATTCGGTTGCGGTTCGCTGCTAGTCTCTTCCTCTAAGCCTACATTAAAATGTGATTCATTTGACAGGTTATGCAGCTTAAAACTACCCACAGTGACAATTTCCTTAGAGCTATTTACATTGACGTTTCCATTAGAGTTTTTGACATTGACATTGGACTCTATTTCTGTTTCTATTTGCGAGCCTAGATTGGCCGTGTCAGATTCAGCACCTAGGCTAAGCCCCAACTGCTCCCTAAATGGCTTGAAAGAGGTTTCCCCCATTTTACTAGTCTTAGGCTTACTACATTTCATTACACTTGCGTTAGCATTGCAATTTTTAACCTCAAGCCTAAGTCCACCGCTACCGTCATGGTTGTCGGCCAAATGCCATTTCCTGGCATCTTTTGCAAAAGAGATGCAAGTGTTGCAAACCCAATCATCTTTATCAGTTATGATTGTAAAAATGGCATTTTTCAGTTTGCTACAATGGTATTTGGTATGATACCGAACTTTACAAACAACACATTGTATTGCACTTTTCCCATCTAGGCCTAGATTACATTTCCCACAATGATAGTCAGGCATTTTGCCAACTTAAAGCAATATGTTAATCAGCCAGTGGAAAAGATAAACGTACTTTAAAACATATTTATTACTTACAGTCCTGAGTTTTTATGCCTGCACAACAAATGAGCTTGCAGGTTTGGACAATGATAGAATAATTGAAAAAATAAATTGGAGCATCAGTCGGGCAATGAATGGGTTGACAGGAGTAAGAGAATAGTATTAAAGGAAGGTTTGTTGGATAATTTGACTGGTTCAGCTTTCCTCTTCAATGACCAAGATCGTGAATGGGCGAAGAACACATCAGTAGCAATTGTACGCAATATGAACAAGATGGCGAAAGCGCTAGAGAGGCATAGTCAGTCCGCTTGCCAAGCAGCAATGTTGAATACCTATGTGTATAAACATGGTCCTAAAGTTTTTCGTTTTCCGTCTTTGTGTCTGTTTGCGTTTTTACATTCCATCTCACGAACCTCTTATCGTGCAAACTTCGAACTTGGTGGATAAATGACTATTATTAAGAAACATTTTTGTTCTAAGAAGTATCAAATTTCTACTTTGTACCATTTCAAAATATCGATGATTTTTAGTTTTTAAAGCTACATACGGTTTTTAAAAACCGTAAATTTTAGAAAAACTATATGAGACATAAAATTTACAGGGTTTAATCCAATTAACGCTGGTATTAATATTATGATGAGTCAGGTCGACAGAGCACAAGACTGCCAAGACAGCTCTAGCCGGTGCCATTCACCTGGGTAAGGCTCGCAGCTGGAATGAGTTGTGCCGGCACGTTGACTCTTATCCATGGGGCAAGTGGTACCACCCTGACACAAGAAAACTCGGGGAATGGGGGCCAGCAGTACGGCTATGTTTGTACGAGTGGTCACGGCCATCGTCGATGGCCCAGGTCACCCTGTGAGGCGGGAGGAGAGAGTTGTGGGACAGGTTCCTGAAGTTCCCTTGTTCACGGAACAGGAGCTCGTGGTAGCATCGTCTGCCATGCACAACAACGAACTCCAGGCCCGGATGACATCCCGGTTGAGGCGGGGAGTCACCCACATCTGCAGCTGCGCATGTTCAACGCGTGTTTGGCGGCGAGTGTGCTTCCATCTCGCTGGAAGAGACATTCAGAAGGCTGGATAACTCTAGGTATCAGGACTTCTTGGGCCAGGAAAAGGGTCCTCTACGAGACAAGCGCTATACTAACTGCCCTCGACTCCCTGAGTATTACAAAAACTATTGTAAAGTCGTAA
Organism: Flexamia atlantica; assembly: GCA_035578135.1. Classification (NCBI taxonomy): domain Eukaryota; kingdom Metazoa; phylum Arthropoda; class Insecta; order Hemiptera; family Cicadellidae; genus Flexamia; species Flexamia atlantica. The sequence goes on along the minus strand of JAQJVK010000004.1, from coordinate 20,641,679 downwards.
AAAAGTTATACAAGCATCCAAGCGAACGGTGAATGACGGATTGATCCTGGGTGCGAAAGACAAAGGTCTGGCAATGTGGGAGGCTATGCACAGAAGAGGTATGCAGCACCTAAATACAAACATAACAAATTTAGTACAAGAAATTCAAAGAAGTATATTACAAAACGTGTTCAGGAATTTTATGGAGAAAGCACAATTTTGTATAATTGTCAATGACGGATTGTTTGAACACATAATGTCAGCAAAATGTGATCGAACTCAAATAATAGTGTAAAATAAAGCATTTAACAATACTCATTTGATCTTTAAATTTGTATTATTCAATCTTAAAAATCTGTTGTGTTAAAAAAAACACCCTGTATATGTTTATGTTAAGTTGGTTTAATTTCTTGGTATTGCACTCTACTGAGAATCTGATAGTAATATTTTGGATGATCATGCTAGAGTGTATTATACTTGCTTACTACAAGCAAGTGACACTCTAACACTCTAAAAGTGAACCGTATACGATACACATCACATTAGCACCTGCTTTGACGTACTTAGTTACCATAATGTATAGGTTTTTCTGGGTCGCCAAAAATTCATTTAGTTCCTATACCTAACACTCTTGATGACATATGTTTCAGTTATGGATTTTATTAGTTTACAAGCAAAAAAGCTAACACCGATTCTGATTTCATTAAAAAACCTTTTGATATTTCAATCCAAGTGGTTTGAAAAACTTCTTTTAAATTATTATAAATATTTCTCATGATAAAGCTTCAATTTGTGACAGGTGAAGGTTTCTTTGCATATTTCCCTCGTAGCTAGGTGAAATAACAAACTGCACCGTTGCTTGTTTATCTATTTTGGAAGCATAAAGTGCAAATAAACACTAGTTCTTTGTCAAATAACTAAACTTTGCTTACCTTAGTTGATAAATCAAAACTCTCTTCATCGTGATATTACAAAAGGGCCAACAATATTGGTTTTAATTTACAAAAATGCATGGTGCAAATAATGCTACAGTACCCTAATTATTTATTTGTGGATGCATTGTATTGATTGTATAAAGGTTTCAATTAATCATAGTAAAAGTGAGGAATAAAACTTTACTTTATTTTAATTTATTGATATAATTCTGAAACTGTTTGAGTCTATGGATGAGACAATTACTTTATCATAGATTAAATTTTAATTATAAGTAATTTTTCTTTTTCATTTAGTAAGTAACAAAGAATTAACGTATGAATCATAAAGACGTCGGTGGAGTTGAATATTTTTTCAGCTATACCGTATTTTCGTGTTGATATAACATATTTCTAGGTAAAGAATGGTCTAAATTGGAAAGAATGATTTATGTAAAAATTAATAAGACAATACCCTACACATTATTTTCACAAATAATGAAGATTTACATCTTGCAAAAACTTGTTTTAAGATTTTTTCAAGAGAATTGAAAAAACTATATCAATGCTTGTAGTAAATACAATTGAACACATAACCAATAGTTCATAGCAAACCAGTCTAAACAAAAACGCAGGCTACAGGAGAAGTAAGAGGCTCATAAGTGGAAGAAACCAGAGGCAGAAGGTCCAGGAACAGGTGTTTAGTTTTCTTGGTATTGGTACTTGTAAGTGAGGTTTTGTAGTTTTTCAATCCGGAATGTAGCTCAAGTGTGTATCTCCAGATTCCGAATTGTTGGGTTATAATCCGAGGCAAATAGCTCGGTCAAGTCCGACATAAAAGTAATTGTAATTTTAGCATTGGGTTTTCGGGTGGCGTGGGATAAGTTATTCCCTCCCAATATAAGATTAAACGGTCGGTAGTTCCTACGCAGTCGGGATTACGTTGTAGTATTGTAAATATTTGTTTTATGATCCTGAACTATAAAACACCGCTAAGTTATTAGTGGTAAAATATTCTAACGAAAAGATTGTAATTGCGTTAAAGTCCTTTTCTAGAACTCAATAACAATACGTAAGCTAAAAAGGTTTATGTTTTTTTATCGATCGCTCTAAGTTAATCTTTTGACTATAACAGACAGTTTACTGCGGAAACATACATTAAACTCAAACTGCCAAAACTGGAACATCACTAAAAACTGTATAATGCCATTTTACAGCCGCCGTTTTGGGACTTTACCGCCGAACTGAATAATACGAGGTGTTAACGGCGGCGCTGTTATTGTCCAAGTTGACTTTTATGAGGGCTCATTACGCTCAAGTATTTCCGGATCCTCAGCGCGAGTCAGGCAGGGTTCTCCGAGGTGTCGCCAATAGTGGGCTCATTACTCCAATAAAGGTTAATGCGGTAATGTCTGTCCGAGTAAGGGCCACTTTAACTCCCGATCTCAGAGGGCCTCGCCGCCGCGCCACAGTGAGCCGCCCTTGGTGGCAGTCCCTACACTGTGCCGCCTTGTGTGCCCTTCACTGGACTATGGATATACCCGATATATTGTGAGTACCTTGTTATTATGTATTTTCTTGATTATTTCTTTACAAATTTACTTGATACTGAGCTGTGAGGTGGATAGGTAATACTGATATTGATACGATGGGGAAATAGTTGTTACTTTGGTGATTTTATTTATTATTGAAGAGTTAAAATAAGTTTCACTCCTGTATGATTGGAAATTGGCCTAAATATGAAATCTTCATTTTGAAGATTCATAACAATTTTCGTGTTTTGAAATTAGACTGCGTTCTGTCAGTTGTTTGAAGTCCAAACTATTTCTTTAAGGTTATGATATTAATTTCTTGACTATCCAATGCTACTTTTTTTAGCAGGTTTTTAAGAAAATTGTTCTACGAGATGTTTATGCTAAATAGTATAAAGTTAGTGTTATTTATCCTTATAAATTTTATTAGGTACTTTGCATTAGTGACAAAATGACACGATTCGAGGTTTCCAACTATTAGCCATAAGTAATCACAAAACAAAAGAGGATTCTTTGAAAATGAGTGTTGATTTTAAGGTTGAATTAATAATTGACACCCTCCGAAATCAAATAACAAAAATGTTCAACCATAGACGTACGTAATATATTATTTAAAAAAAAAAACACAAATTCAAAATGTTGCAACAAAATAAAAGTTTACAAGGATATTTGATCCTAAAAGGGGGATAATATTATGTAGAAATGATTCAGAAAGTGACAATAAAAATAAATCGAAAAAGCCTTAATGCACTACCAGCGAGTACGTTTTTTTAAATACAACTTCAGCACTACCATGTTTTTCTTCACATACTGTCAAATTGAGAACAAATCGCAAAACTCACAAAACTCACTAATAACGTTAACGCTTGATATGAGTTTATATTTCAGTAATATAAATTTAAATATAAACTTTTAACCTAGGGTGAACAAGCCTGTTAATCTCAAGAATCAATTGCATACAAGATTAAAACAAATCTCTCCTAATTATTATCACTAAGGTACAGTACTCTTGGAAACTGTAATATTCCTTTGATACCAACAAATATCGTAACTTTCTTTCGAACCTAGCCTCACTTGTATCGGCTTTTATGGAATTGGGAATGGAATTTAAAAGCATGACTACGTTGAAATGGTCTGATTTTCAAAAAAATTGATTTTGTGTTATGAAACGGTTAAGGTCAAGGGATGTCTAAGGTCGTAACAAGTAATATTGCGAGGTTGGAAAAAATACTTCTTTTGAATTTAAAATAAAAACATTGATCCCTATTGGCCTATATATTTTCTATAGGAAAGTTTATAAGAATTCTAAAAATGAGAATGAAAACGATAACAACGTGGTATAATGTAATGGTAATAGTCTATTTAAAAGAGCAAACTAAAACATTTTGAAACAAATCTTACTTTGCTGTTTACTCACTGTAGGGGCTAAGAAACGCCCTGAAGTATGTGGTTTGACAATAAATATTTTTACGATAACCTGATACTTGATTAATACCATGACGTTACAATATATTTCCTCTGTATGTTTATTATTGATTATAATCCGTGTCATGATAAATTAGGGATTAATATAAAAAATCCCTACAAGGGATTAATATACAAAATCAATTAATATAAACTTTTAACGTTTCTACAAATTAAATTATTATAGCAGAAAGGAAAGGAAACGCCGAAACAGTGTTTCGTTGGCGAAATTTAAATTTAATTTGTTCTCAAATAAACATATAACTAGAGAACTTAACTGAAAAATAGTAACTTAATTTACTGTAAGGATTTATTTAACCTTTACTAGGGTAGTTTTTTACTTTTAATTTTATAATCCTTGAAAAAGTGTATAAATAAGAAACCTAACGACCGTTGGCCAACACGGGACGAGTTTAATACATATTATGTGGCAAAGGTCGTTGAACACACACTACTAAAAATAAGACTAAACTTCCAAATTCGACTTACAGCTAAGAGAATCGTTAATGTCTACAACGATATAATTTACTCTTAAGTGAAAGAAAATTGTTTTATGATAACAGTAAAAACATCATTGTTCCAATCAGCCTATCGTTTAGATTAGTAGTTTTTGCCTCAAAATTGATTTTAAATAAAATTGTAAATATTACTAAATTGTATTTTTTTACTTTTTGTTTGATATTTCTTAATAAATTCCATATTGTGTGTATTGCCAAAATACAAGCCCTAGTAATACCACGGTACCTGTCTTTTTAATTTTTACAGAGAAAACAACTATTCAAGTGAAGCTACAGCAACGCGTGAAACATTTTTTTATTACAGATCACTTTTTGTTTGAAATACAGAAAGGTTTAATATCGCGAACACAATAGAACTGTATCGGGTCCGTGCTGCCCGGATGTATTCATATTAACTCCCGGGGAAATATTTTCCCTCTCGCTTAAAAAAATCAATCGACGTAAAGTTTCAACTCCACTTTAACTATTGTTTCAAATTAATTAGGAGAAAACACATTACTAAAATCTAGCCCGATTGAGCTCATTAATCAGTTATCAAAAAGGTTTTCCTTTCAAACTAAATTTAAACTGGTTTAGGTAATGTTCTTTTACTTTTTGAAATGACATGCAATGGCAACTATTTTTTTTATTTACAACTGAACCTAAGCTATAAAACAATTAAACAACTAAAATGTGTTTATATTTATGATGGAACACTTCATTGCAAATTAAAAATTCAAAGGACCTTGTGTATACCCTCTTTGTGTAGCACCTGAGATTTGTCTGCAATTGACCTGGCACACACTATCATAACTTGTGGGGATTAAATTTATTAATAAAGTTAGGTTTAAGTTAAAAGGTGTGACACCGTCAATTCTTACCGTAAAGTGGTTAATATTGAAAAGTGTCATAGATATTTAATAGAACAAACCATCTCTAGTCCTTAATTAATCACTGTCATGTTTAATAATTAAAAAATACTATGCCAACTTTCATTGAGCTGCAAATAAGCTGAAAAGCATAGAAGCTGCACAAATCAAATCTTTGTGCTGGTAAGAAAAGGCTTAGAGTCCACAAAGAATATCAATACAGCTAAGAGAGTATCCAATACGATCCAAATCTTGATCTTGATCTTATCGATCGATCTTTTTTTTATCCAATTCTATGGTTCATAATGGTACAAAATTTATGATCATTACCGCAAAGAATCGACGTTTTCAACTCGATCTAGAATGTGAGACACACATTTTTCAGGAATGACTATGATGCATCTCAGTTCTAGTTTATTGAAGGGGTTGTTGAAAAATAAATATTTTTTTAGTAGGCAGTAAGGAAAGTTGTCAGGGCTGCAGAAATTAAGACCTTGACAGCGAGCACATCACAGAACAAATATCCTTTAGATTAAAACCAACCAATATGGTATACAGTGATTTGATTTTTTTATCCACGATCTGTTGGGATAAGTAGGGTGGACGAACATAGAAAGGTCATAACAGGCAAAAACGGTCATGTCTTTTCCTTGAAAGCTTTACAATTTAATGTTCACAATAATATACTGTATTAACAATAATGAATGATAAAGAGATAAGGTCTCGTTATGCGTATGAAGTTTGAATGCTTTGGTCTTTCATGTAAGAAATATCTGAATCAATAAATACCACTTCATACTTATTGTCCTTGCATCATTGTTGTAATAAGAAAATATACATAGCTCATAACATATTCTCAATATAAGCGTTTTACAATGGCTAATAAACTTTATCACCTGATATATTTTAAAGGTTTAAAATTTATTTATTGGATGCAATACACATCTCGACCGAATAAAAGTATCTCTATTGTGTATTATAAATCTGGTTTTATAGCCCGCAAGGGACAGTAATAACGATTGCATCAGAATGATCTGGAATGAATCCCATTTAGTTCACACAATAGCAGAAGGCGCAGTTACGGCAACTACGTAATTTTCTCATAAAAGGAGAGTTATAATGATATACTTCATCGATAAAGCATATTTAGATTTTATTAAATACAGGGTGTTCAAAAAATGTGGGGCAATAATTTACGTAGTGATTCCTTGGGTCAAAATAAGCAAAAAAGTTTATATAAACATAGGTCCAAAAGTGCTTCGTTTTCCGTCTGTGTGTCTGTTTATGATTTTTACATATTTAATCATATCTCACGAACCACTTAACGTATAAAATCAAACTTGGTGTATGGATAACCACTATTAAGAACTATTTCTGTAAGAAGTATCAAATTTCTACCTAGTACCATTTCAAAATGGCGGCTATTTTTCGTTTTCAAAGCTAAATATCTTAAAACTCCGTAGATTTGAGAAAAATTATACAAGAGACAAAAAAGTTGCAAAATTTAATCCAATTAATGCTGATATTAAGATTATGATAATCGAACTATTAATAACGGAGAAAGTTTAACTTTTCTGCATAAAAACATGGTTCCTTAGAACATTCTGTCTGAAAATTGCATGTTTTTATTCGGAAAATTTAAAATTTCTCAATTATTAGTTGTCCTATTGTTATAATCTTAATATCATCGTTAATTAGATAAAATTTCTCAACTTTTTTGTCTCTTGTATAATTTTTCTAAAATTTACGGTTTTTAAGATATTTAGCTTTGAAAACAAAAAATAGTCGCCATTTTGAAATGGTACAAAGTAGAAATTTGACACTTCTTACAAAAATATTTCTTAGGAGTGGTTATCCATATACCAAGTTTGATTTTTATACGTTAAGTGGTTCGTGAGATATGATTAAATATGTAAAAATCATAAACAGACACACAGACGGAAAACGAAGCATTTTAGGACCTATGTTTATATAAACTTTTTTGCTTATTTTCACCCAAGGAATCGCTATGTAAATTATTGCCCCACATTTTTTGAACACCCTGTATAGGTGATCAGATTAGATTAAGTTTCATTTAGGTTCTGTTGCTAAAAACTCCTCCTTTGTTCTGCTACCGGTGTATATAATTTTGGTTTATCCATGTCATAAAACTACTGATTAAAATCGATATATTGTATGCGCTATTTTAAATACCATTAACAATAATAAATTTCTTTTTGGCCTCTGCTGGGCCAATCATAAATAGATTTACTATTCTGAACTCAAACATCAACCGAGGACGAGGAACATCGAGCAAGTAACAAAACCAAGTGTAAACACATATCATGGTAGCCAGAAAACGTTATTGTGTTTTGAGGATATTGGAAAGCTGATAATAAATTTTCCCAACGGAAATAAAGTTCCTCTAATACAGTTTTTTGGCAGTTCACGTAGTAGGAAAACATCAAATATAATGTCCAAATAATATTGACACTACATAAATAGCCCAAGGCTTTTCATTAGGTAGGCTGTGTTACATCAGATCTGTGTTTTAACAGTTAGTTCCTAAGACAAGTCTTCCTCGGATCCTCAGACCATTCTCTGATCTTTCATTGATTAGATGTGATTTGAGACATTCTGAATCACATTTTGAGACATTCAACAAGTGGAAATGAACGTAGCAAATAGGCACTGAAACACTGTTATAAACGGTACGTTGAAAATTTTTAATGTAATCAGGAATATATAAATATATTTAAGACTTTTTTAATGCCTGGCTACTATTCACCCAAGATCAACTCACAGAAATATTGTGAAAGAAAAATTACCTCGTTATTTTCCATTACATCTATAAAACATACTGTTTTGAGAAATATTACTTGTCTTAAGTGTTGTATGGTAGGCGCAGGACGCAGTTTTGCTATTTCAGTGACAAATAAACCAGCGTTGGCGCTTTGGGTGTCCGCAATACTTAAAGTGGATCGATCCCAACCAACGCTTTCAAACATACATTTAACTTAAGTCATGATTACACAATCAAAAACTGTTTAGTCACACAACGTCCAAAATTCAGATACTATAATTTTTGTGGAGAAATTGGTAGCCCCTGCAGAATAATAAAACTAAAAACTATTAAAAATTCATTTGCTTTCCCTTTAAATTCAGACGTTAAGTATTAAAAGAGATCTGATCCAACAGGGGTGACACCAGATTAGATGTACTCCATAAGAGATGTACTGATAAGAGTTTCTTAATAACTTTTAGGCTTAGAGCCATGAAACCAAGCACAAAGTATACTTCACAGGCTCTAGATGCGTACTAAGAAAGGATTTTGTAATAATTTTTCTCAAAAGCCCTAAATATGATAATATATTATGAAATTCAAAATGGCGACCATTTTTAGCTTTCGAATCTTACTTTTTCAAAAACTACAACAATTTGGGCCATAAAACTTGGCTCAATCGATGCATAAAACTATAGGCTTTAGATGCAAGAAAAAGAAAGTGATTAAAAATACTTTTTCTCAGAAGGCTAAAATAGAGTATTTAAAAAAATCTAAACGGCGGCCATTTCAGTTTTAAAAACTATGAATTGGAGTACTGTAGAATATTATTAGGGTATAGAAAAGGTTCGTGATCCAATCTACTAAAAGAATAAAATGTAAAACTTTATTAAATGAGAAACTTTTTGGGGAAGAAGGTTTTTGGCCAAGACATTTACTGAATACTTTTTCTTACAGTTTTCTGTTTATTTTCAAAAACGTGCAAGATTGAGATTGATATTAAGTTGAAAATCCAAACTTAGTGTCTTTTAGCAAATTTCCCTAAAGGAATAAGCTATTACGGTAGTACTCAGAAGTAGTACGGTGGTACTGCTTCTGGTGGCCCCAAAACGAAAAGTTAACATGGTCTCGAGCTTAGGTCTTACCATGAGACCTACGGTAATAGCTTCTTTCCTATAAGGGAAATTCGCAAAAAACACAACACGTAGGAATAATTTATGTCTTCAAAAAATTGTAATGTAACGAATTAGGTTTAAAAAATCAAGTCTGCGAAAAATAATACCGGAAATGTTTTACACTGTGTCATCTAATTTACATGTGTGTTTATGAAAAGTCGTCCATAAATGTTGTTCAATCGTATACCTAGCTTTTCTTTAGAATCAAAGGGTTTTTGTTCTTCACTTTCTCGAAACGATGATCGGAACCAGAGGTCTGATCATCAACTGGATTATAAACTCTGAAAGTCATAGACTCTCATTTTTCACACGTTCCTTTTCCTTATCGCTGCCTCGAACTTTGCCCTCGCAATCCAGAAGGGCGTAATGAGGAGTGTTAGTCGTATGTCTATACATGACCGTACTAGAGTGTCCTCTAGAATAAACTCTTATTGCATCCTTGATTGCAGACAATGAGCAAGAATATATTACATTGCCTCGTTTGTTATAGCCTTGCTTTATAGTTCTTAGCAGGCTTTAAGATAACAGCAGCCGTCCCAGAGATTGTTTTATTGTACAGTTTGCACAATTTAGGCCTAAACTTTAGAATCCGTCTCGATATTTTTCGATTTAATATACTGTAAATAATAAATTTTCATTAAAAACATATTTTTTATGATATTAATCTTATTCAAATTGAAATAATTTATTATGAAAAAATTTAGGTTACTGTTTTAACCGTTTATTAAAATGTCGGTTTCAGTTAATTCTTTTGGTACTTTGGTATTATACGGAGGCCACCTTATACAGCGCGCTGCGGCGGTTATGTTCGGTTAGGTTATCATAAATATGTTAGTAGGACTTTCCTCGGTTTTTTACGAATCGAAGGATACCAGATTAGTCATACCTTCACTCGCCAAATCCCCTCCAAGTAGGCCTAGATCAGCTTGTTGACCGGAGTGTTGATCACTTGCCTACAGGATTTGGCGGGCGAAAGTATGACTCATCCGGTATTGTTTGATCTGTAACGTAACGAGGAAAGTCCTACTAACATATGTATGATAACCTAACCTAACATAACCGCCGCAGCGCGCTGTATAAGGGTGGCGATCGGGTGTTTCCGCTAGCGGCGGTGACGCTTTACCTCGCCGACATCGCTGCCTTCTAGGAGGCAGAACATAAAGACCGCTCATAATAATTATGTCAAATTTGGACGGTGATTTCTCTCCAATTATGCAGTTATTTTTGGTACTAGTTAAAAAAACTCTCTAAAAATAGTGGCCTCCGTATAATACCAAAGTACCCCCTACCCTACAACAATTACAATTACCCAAATTGCCCTAAGTACTACCCTATTACAATTAGAGCAACTGATAAACATTAAGTCAGTCACTCATTCAAGGATTGCAAAACTTTGCTTCCTTAACTAATTCAGTTTCATGTAGTATATTAAAATGATTCTAGGAATGAAACGTGATCGAAATGATGGATATTTAACAGTGCAATCATCGTGGAAGTAGGTATGTATAGTAAATAATTCGAAAATGGTAAAGCCATAATTTAACTCGATTGCTGGTAAATCACGAAGCTAGCATTTAATCAGCAGCATGCGTTACCTGGCTTAACAAATCCAGTTTTTAATTTTGTCTACGATATAATAGACGGTAGGACGTGTTCGACTCGTACCTAGGCAATTTTATGCGTCGTTGTTATTGATGTTTTGTTCAAAGTGTATTATCTCAATTTTTAGATCTTTACGTTTTATTTTGATAGAATTATTATTTATTTACTAAACTATCATGCAGATGAGCATCTATGCTTTAATCTTTTAGATGATAATATCGAAATGTCGTTTTGGTTAACATAATTGCGATTGAAAACATCTAAAACTGTCGATTTTAACTTCGGTTTAACGGTGGAGACGGATTCTGAAGTTTTGCCCATTTTAGTACTAGTGCATGGAGTTAAGGATAAACTAGGGGAGCAAGAGTGTCGGTGACCTTGAGAGGTCGAGATACAGTGATCCCGGATACACTTTCGCTTTTCTTCGTTCCTTCCTGGGACCTCCAAGCAGTGCCTCCACAACAATAAACCAAATTTCCCCAGATGGGAAGTTTAATTTTTTTAGCATTTTGTCTAGGTAAAATATCGCCTAGGGTTCTAGAAAAAAGATTGTTTGACTTGAGTAACAACAAACAGCTGTAGAAAATAACGACGGGCTATACAAACTTATTTTAGAAAACATTTTCTTAAAAGTAACCATCTATTATTTTTGGGTTTCTTATAAACTCTGAAATTATTCTGTGTGTAGGTATTATCAACAGAGTGTGCTACTGTAGTCATTATGTATATTAGATTTAAATTTAATAACATTTGAAAATAATATAGTATTAGAATCCGGGACACCTAGAATTTTTAGATGTTTTACTTTGCTAGAAAAAATTGCAACTTAAGAAATTCACATCATCATACAGCAAATTTTACATATTAATAGACCAATTTACTTACTATAGTTATAAACTAAAAGAAACCAAACCGTTTTGAAAACATCTTAGTTAAAATAATAAAGAGGGAAGATCTGAAAACACAAATATACTGATACTGCCTGAACTACTGGTCTGATGTTACTAGTCTGAACTAGTTCATACTTTAAAACGATTATAGAACTTTAACAGACCATAATTTATCAAACTTATTTCTTCAATTACTTAACTAAGCTCTTGACTAATTTTGTATATAGACGAAAATAGACATCACAGTTGCAGTGAATCTGATGACTGGGCAAATAAAACGTAATTTTCTCCTTGTTAAAAGAAACATCAATCTTATTTCATCTTAAAACAGCGTGGTTTGAAAATATTGGAGATATTTAAAAAATCTCTGATAAAGTTTTTACATTTTGGTAGTATGTACATATACACAACAGTTAGTGCAAGCTAAAATAAAGACTACGAGTTTAAACTTACACCTATGACAAGTGTTCGAGTCAATTGATAGTAGAAAAATTATACTTGCTCAACTCCCGTCAAATGAATGAGTGAATGAATGAATAAAAAAACATAGTTTATATAATAAAAAAAAACTTAAGCTACTTTACAGTACAATAAAAGTAATTATTCCTTCCTAACTAAAAATATTTTTATATAGGCAACTTGAACTAAAAGCTTTTCATTATGTAGCTTTATTTATTTGTTGGCCTAAGGGAACCATCAGACATAGGCAGGTGCTGCCTGTGCGTCCACTGTTGAGTTGCATTGAGAAAAAGTTAAGACCGTAATTTATGATGGAAAAAGCAGTGAAGGAACAAAATTTACTAACAAGGAAAAACATGTATGTAACTGAAAATTAAAAGAGTTTTACTTTTCATGCATTAATTAGAAGATATTCTGGAATAAAAAACAACCAGGGAACAACAGTTCTCTACAAATACAGAATTAACAGCATGGCAAGTACTGAACATCGATTATGATTTTTCTAAATGACAAAAAGCGGGTTTTGGGCGTGGGCGCACTTTCGCCTGACGGGGCGCCCGGGGCGCATTCCCGCGAGAGTGAAAGTCCTCTCCCGCCTAGCGCCCATCGCCCATCGTCCCCCCCCCTCCCCCCACTCCGCCTCGGAGGCGATATGGGATTTAACAAGATTAAAGCTATCGGACTGTTAGACTTTTATATTTTGAAGGAATGGAAGCCCCAGCAATGTCACATAGGGACGTCTCCCTAGGGATATTGTGAAGCTTACCGAAGGAAGGGATTGTCAGGATGGGAGAGGAGTGATATGGTCAGTCAGCCTCGCCCTGAAGGAAGAGAGATACATATCTAACCAATCCTCCAGGCTCTTCTTGGGACGAATCTCCCTTTAACCCAAGACCTCCCAAACATTCCCGGGCAAGGACCTCCTCCTGGGAGCTTTCCTCGTGAAGAGTCTCACCCAGGTCGGTTCGCCACCCCCAGATTAGTAAAAGGTTCGTCGGAAAGGGTCCCTCATGAACAAGCCAGGGCAATCCAGAACACCCTCCAGGGTTCAGACCTAATTGGGTGTCCAAGCTCAGCCACGAATCAAACTTCGCAGAGAGATAGGAGGAACATAGGTGATCGGAAGCCGGTCAATTTAGACATCCAATAGACCAGTAAAATTACAGCTTCCAGTTATTACTTTACTCATTGTCGAACTCTGCACTGGTTGCGTCAACGATTGATGATTACTTGGCACATTACATTTGAAAATAAATAGGAGACAGTTGATTTGTTACATGTCACAGAGCCGTCTGGAGTCGGGTAAATAGTCAAGAGGCGATATGGGCTTTAACAAGCCCATGTTAATCTTGATTAAATATTTGAAGTATTTTATACGGTTTTTTTCTCTATATGAAATTTACTCCAACATCTATGATTGGTAATAGAGTTTCAACTTGAGCTGCTGTTAAAGATCCTATTAAATAACTTATCACCAAGCAGAAGAAACGGCAGTAGTGGCGGTTTGTAATTTTAGTAAAAGAATATTTATGGAATTTTTAAGACGGTTTAACGCATAATGGGATATAGCTGACATGGAACTATTATATAGCCTACAGTATCTCTAAATGAGTATTGATGTATCAGGATATCGGTTTTGAGTAAAGCTACAATTAATTATCCTGTGGCTTGGCATATGATTTAAATGGCTATGATCATAAGCTTTAAATTTACAACAAATACATCGTAAACAGATATTGTGCAGCATATTTGTGTGCCCGAAAATAGAAATTCACTTTAAATTAACTTCATCATGTAGGATTGTCGTAGCTCAGTCAAAGCAGGCATGCAAATTAATGAGGTTAAAACCTATCAAGCAACTTTTTGTCGTAGGTAAATAGGAGCTTGCCTATGAATATTTAGTTCCCTTGGCACAGTTGGAATTTTGAGGTTGAGGCACTCTGTTCCCAAAAACAGATCTAAAAGCATTTTTCCTGTGAATTCGTATACTTTAACTTTTTAAACTAGCAAGGTTTGAGAATATTTAGTAGCCTACTCTTTTTTATCTTCGAATACAAATGGATAAAAGACAAAAATCTTTAATTTAAAGACTATAATTCTTATAAGCAATCACTAATCTTATTATAACAATATCTTATTTTTTCAATTTGATAATATTTTCATCATCCCTGCTTGGTGGTGAAGTTGATTGATGTAAAATTGAAATATAATTTCAATTTTTTTTACTCTATTTTTCCTTAGATAATATGAAATTTTTTTGTTTTTGACTAAAATTATGCAATTTAATTAAAAAACTAATCACACAAGTTTTAATCAGATGATAAACGTTATAGTTTATATTTTATGAAAGTTCATTTTTTTTAGTTATTATTCTATACTGCAAGTAGGATACTCATGTTTACTGTGCTCAATGTGAGTATTTTGCTTCACGGAACACATGACAGTCGTCGAATCTTAAGTTTAGTTCTGATAAAACCATCTGAATTGTATACTAATTAATGATTTATAGGCTACTGAATCCATTCTTTGGCTATAAGAGTTTTGGTGGGAAAAGCGGTAAAGCTTTTGTCTTTTGTATATGATTGGGTGTTGTTTTGTTAGGAACATTTTTGTTTATTCAAAATTTTGTACTTTTAAGTAGCATTGAGAACTTTTAAGTACTTTATTTCCTAGGATTGATTTATAAAAAAAATTGAAGCCGTAAATTTATTTGTGCTTTCCAAAGTCAGTTTGAATTTCAGAAATTTGATCAGAAAATCAGATCACAATTTCCTAATAGTATACGTTACTGGAAAAAATATTGTTTATTTTTTTTCAGAATACTAAATATGATCAAATCAACGTCATGGGTTATCCGACGATTGAATACGATAACTACTTCATGAAAGAAAAGTCCAGAGATAAGCATCCGGGTCTAACTAATAGCAGGAGCATTTGAAAGCAATCAAAAGTCAATAACCAAATAACTGTTGTGGGCCTTTTCTATACTCAAATCCACGATCAGCTTTCTGTTCAGGCCTCATGGGAAATGGCTTCTAATTCCTTTGCTGAGTGGATTTGTTTACTACATCGTATCACGTGATGGTAAAATCATCAACTGATTATTATTATTTCGTATGGGTAGTACTCAACCTAAATTGTCATATGAAACACATGGCTTATGAAAATTCCACACTGAAAGATGAATGTGGAATTGAGTGTAGTATACCCCCGTATTTTCAAAGTTAGTTTATAGCCTCAAAAATCTTAATTTCAATCATTATCACGGACAGCATTAATTAAAAAAGTGATGATGATTGAAATATATTAAACCTTAGAATTTGTTTTATCGATTTAACAGTTGTAATACCCGATGCAACGTTATCAGGTAGACAGAGCCTTTAAATCAATGACTCGAGTAGCTACAACGTAGCATGTTTTACCTATTTTTATTCAATCCAACCCGACCTAACCTACCAAACAGCTACCCTTTTAACCATCTTAATAATAAACTGCCATGTTATGTTTCCCGAATATCAACATAGATAAATAAAAAAACTTACATGATTTTACATCCTTAGTAAACGTATTGTTCAACTTATCAATGTTTTTACCAGTTTGCAAACATTTAACAATACCTTCCTTTGTCCTTCTTATAACTGTCTAATCTTCGTTCAAATACTTAGAGGCATTAGAGAAATAATTAGGAAATGCGGGGCTGTATTAGAAAAGTCCAAAGACCCGATGTTTTTATCACTGCACTGCCAGGAGCAGACGAGACGAGAAGGTTTTAAAACGGTAAAATGAGAAGAGTGGCCAATTCGTCACCCGGAGACTCAACAATGGACGTCAAGGCCAGACAGTCCGAGAGGTGAAGGTTTGGATGGACGGTGGCATCTCCTGCGAAGGAAGGAGACGGGAGGGATCTTTTCCGTTAATTCACCACCACTATTTTTTTGCTCATGATTCCGTTAATTCGCCACCAATTATATTTTAAATTGAAGTAGGTTTAGTTTACAACATTTTACAGTATTTCCTATTTAAAAACCACAAGAAAAAAACTAGGAAATTAAATAACGAAATTGAAAACTCACACAATTTATTGATTGACGACGTCCCTCTTTACTGTGGTGGCTGAACTGTGTAATATGTTCCAGCATTTATTCAAACAGATTTTCCGGTCCGTATTTTTTACTTCACATGTACTCGCGTAAGTAGCTATTTAAGGGTATTTTCTGTTATATCCCCGCATTTACAAACTACTCTCCATAGGCTGAGAATTAATCGGAATGGAACTAATACTGCGAAATAATATTTTTACTCACCATTTAAACGTTTAACTGTTGGGAAAAGAGTATTATAACAACTTTCTAACATCAGTCTTGACACACAAACACAAAAACAATACACATATTAATTACGTTGTTACACTTTAAAGTTACTTTGGTGGCCAGAACTACTTAATGTTTTTGATGAGTTGGTAAGGTTAGGTTAGGTTGTGTTAGGTCCTAACATCAAGTGATAACAAATACTACAACAGCTGGCGTTCAATGAACGTAAAAAAACGCACAGAACTCTCCTCACTGTTGCATTTACTTGCAACACTTAAAAATTCATTGTAGCCGCTCGCTAATCACTGGCCGCTGAGCGCGCGGTCCGGTTATCGCTGTGCTATAAGATAAGGCTTTCACAAATAGTGCAGGTAAAGGAAACCCCAAATTCAATATTCCTGATTACTCAGAACGACTTCCTTTACTGTATTTCAGATTCTGAGTGGTGGTGAACTAACGGAAAACAAAAGAAAATAGTGGTGGTGAATTAACGGAAAAGATCCGACGGGAGAAGATAAGGGGATAAAAGAAGAAGGGAAGAAGAAAAAAGAGGGGGGGAAAAGTGGATGACAATAATAACGGGAAATTTGGTTGGACATGAATTACAGCAACAGTGATAATTTTTTTTTTTACTGGTATGGTGAGGAAATTTCACTTTTAATACTGACTCAAATATCTTGGGTGTTTTTCTTAGAAATTGCTTAGAACAAAAAGGGCTTTATTCCCTAGTTTCTGATTACATGTTTATAGCAAATGGTGAACATAATAGAATAGGGGGTTAAAAGGCTTCCTGAAATCAGGATGATGATAAACTACCCTCAGGATGATGTAATTACACTTTTTAATGATCAAATAACTAACTAAACAACTTAGCAAGATACGTCTTGTTCTATGAATTGGATATGAATAACAGACGTGTTAAAGCACTAAAAATATATTTAACACTTAATCTGCTCTCACATACAATTCGGTTAATGTTCTTAAAAGGTGAAAATGTTAATTGATTTGGATTGGTGAGACCCAACTATCTAGAATAATTAATTTAAGAAATGAAATAATAAAGTTTAACTTTTAATTTAGCTCTGTTTAATGTAAGTCGTTAATTAAAGACTTTTAATTATTGATTCACGAGGTAAGGCGCTAACCATCCTGATGGTAGAAACATTTAATTTGTCAGAATAGATTATGCTCTTAAAATAAACTCATATAAAAAAAATTATAAGAAAAAAATTGACTTATAGAGTGATTTTACATCAATATTATCGAGAGAAAAATAAAACTAATTTGCTTTATAATTTAATACGAATAGTAATACCAATATCATGGTTTGAAAATTCTAGCTAAGGAGAACAAAAATTAGAAGAAATATTACTGAAATGAAATTAGAATAATTTATTTTAAAATCAGGCCCAACATTGTTCTTTCTACACTTAACCTGCTTACTTATTTGCATTTGCGTGAGGTAAAGGTATTATAAATAACTTAAATATTCACAAGTTGTTTAATCATCATGAACATATGAAAAGTGAAAGTAAATTTATTAATGATTACA
Organism: Flexamia atlantica; assembly: GCA_035578135.1. Classification (NCBI taxonomy): domain Eukaryota; kingdom Metazoa; phylum Arthropoda; class Insecta; order Hemiptera; family Cicadellidae; genus Flexamia; species Flexamia atlantica. The sequence goes on along the minus strand of JAQJVK010000004.1, from coordinate 20,623,678 downwards.
AATGATCACCTCTTCCCATGATTCATCTCCTCTGGGTAACCCGAGTCTCCCGACGTCTACAATCAGGTCAAAGGCAACCAGTATACAAATTTCTTCTGGTAAACTGACGCATATTTATAAAATTCCCTGTCGTGATATGACTATGACTAAGTGGCAATACGATTCATCAAGTACAAATTAAAATAATAAACGCGCACAACTTTGCACTAAATTTCTAACGGGACACAATCGAGACAGTAAATTAAAACAAAAAAGCAACAATCAACAAATACCTATGAGTATTACACTGTACTTTTGGTTGTATTAGTGGGTAGTTTGGCGGTTTGTATTGACAAAAGAAAAACGTCGACGACACCCTCTATTATATAATCGAAAGTATAGTTTCGACTATATCCGATGGATCGAATTCCTTTCGATAGTATCGAGAGGAATTCGGGATGTTGCGAGAACATTCCGATACATTTCACACGGCACAATGGTTACCGCGGCGCCGCGAGACCTGCTGGTGGTCTGCCTTGACACGGTTACCTACGGAGCTGAGTAAGTGGGGTCAAAGTGGCGAGACATCCCAGCCCCCCGCCAAAATGTAACGTCTGAACAGCTGATACATCCCAGCCTCCTGCCAAAATGTAACGTCTGAACTGCTGATACATCCCGGCCTCCCGCCAAAATGTAGCGTCTGAACAGCTGATACATCCCAGCCCCCCGCCAAAAAGTAACGTTTTAACAGCTGATACATCCCAGCCTCCCGCCAAAATGTAACGTCCTCGCCTTCCGCCAAAATGTAACGTCTGAATTGCTGATACATCCCAGCCTCCCGCCAAAATGTAACGTTTTAACTGCTGATACATCCCAGCCTACCGCCAAAATGTAACGTCTGAACAGCTAATACATCCCGGCCTCCCGCCAAAATGTAACGTTTTAACAGCTGATACATCCCCGCCTCCCGCCAAAATGTAATGTCCTCGCCTCCCGCCAAAATCTAACGTCTGAACAGCTGATACGTCCCAGCCTCCCGCCAAAATGTAGCGTCTGGATAGCTGATACATCCCAGCCTCCTACCAAAATGTAACGTCTGAACTGCTGATACATCCCGGCCTCCCGCCAAAATGTAGCGTCTGAACAGCTGATACATACCAGCCTCCCGCCAAAATGTAGCGTCTGAACAGCTGATACATCCCGGCCTCCCGCCAAAATGTAGCGTCTGAACAGCTGATACATACCAGCCTTCCGCCAAAATGTAGCGTCTGAACAGCTGATACATCCCAGCCCCCCGCCAAAAAGTAACGTTTTAACAGCTGATTCAACCCAGCCTCCCGCCAAAATGTAACGTCCTCGCCTTCCGCCAAAATGTAACGTCTGAACTGCTGAAACATCCCGGCCTCCCGCCAAAATGTAGCGTCTGAACAGCTGATACATACCAGCCTCCCGCCAAAATGTAACGTCCTCGCCTTCCGCCAAAATGTAACGTCTGAACTGCTGATACATCCCCGCCTCCCGCCAAAATGTAACGTTTTAACAGCTGACACATCCCAGCCTACCGCCAAAATGTAACGTCTGAATAGCTAATACATCCCGGCCTCCCGCCAAAATGTAACGTTTTAACAGCTGATACATCCCCGCCTCCCGCCAAAATGTAATGTCCTCGCCTCCCGCCAAAATCTAACGTCTGAACAGCTGATACGTCCCAGCCTCCCGCCAAAATGTAACGTCTGAACAGCTGATACATTCCAGCCTCCCACCAAAGGTAGTGTCTGAACAGCTTATAAAGGCGTAACATCCAGCGTCAATCTAAAAGCAACGTCTGAACATCTAATAGAGGCAAGACATACAGCTTCAGGCTGAAATTAACGTCTAAACAGCTGATACAGGCGAGACATCCAGCCTCAAACCGAAATTAACATCTGAACAGCCGACAGAGACGAGACATCTAGCTAATACATCATCCGCCTCCCATAAAAAATACCGTCTGAAAGCTGGTACTGTGTGTATTGGAAATGGGCAGGTGAGACATCCCAGTTTACCGGTAAAAAGTGACCGCCGAACAGCTGATACAACCCATCTCCCGCTAAAAAAATTCTGAACAGGTGATTATTCCCAGCCTCCCGCTAAAAAGTAACGTCTGAACAGCTGATACCTAGGCTTTTAGAACTGAGTAATTCGAGCATCCGGCCAAATTAACGTCTGAACAGCTGATACCATGGCTGTGAGAGGCAAGACACCCCAGTCTCCCTCCAAAATCTAACGTATGAACAGCTGATACTATGGCTGTGAGGCAAGACATTCCAGCCTAATTTGTGGCGAGCAACGTCTGAAGAGCTGATACAGTGACTGATTGGCGAGATATCCCAGCCTCCCACCAAAACTAATGTCTGAACCGCTGATACTATGGCTTTGAGAGGCAAGATACCCCAGTCTCCCCCCAAAATCTAACGTCTGAACAGCTGATACCGAGGCAGTGAGAGACAAGAATCCCAGCCTCATGCCAAGAAGTAATGGCTGAACAGCTGATAACGTGACTGTGATTGGCGAAATATTTTAGCCTCCCGCCAAAATGTGACGTCTGAACAGCTGATACCGAAGCAGTGAGAGACGAGAATCCCAGCTTCCCGCCAAATGTAATGTCTAAACAGTGGATTCCGTGGAGGTGTATTGGAAATAGAGATGAGAGATATTTAAGACTCTCACAATTTATCGTCAGAACAGGTGATAAGTAAGAGCAATGAAGCATCTGAATCTGCTAGCCTCGTGATAACAGCTAATAGGTCATAGGGCTGTCTAAATAGATTCTATGTTGCAAGACAACCCCAGAGTTCCGCGAAACTCAAGATGAGTGTCGTGTCTAACAGGTCAAATTTTTAAGGTTTCTAAGAAGAGCCAGAGGATAAAAGTATCCAATATAATAAACAAGGATTAAATTAGGTCTCATGGTGAACATCTTGGCCTTTAAATGGTAGGTGGCCTTTAAATATATAATAATTAATGAGCTATTTAAATTCCGGTTCCGGTTGATCATCATCATAAAGGTAAAAGAATGTAAACTAAGAGGAGGGGGTTATTTCTTTCAGTCCCCTGTCTAAAAATACAATGCATAATTTAATGAAGAACCAGTTGAACCTATTTGACTCTGTAAGTAGAATGAATTTGTCTTGTAGGATTCATATTCTTTAGCTAAGTTTGCTTTTATTCCCATGTTAAACAGCTCAAACATTGGGTTGCTGCATTGGTAAAGACAGAGTTGTGAGCAGTTTCTTATTTCCGTAAAACTTTTCTGCCAGTCTAAAATTGATTGAACGTGGCTGAGAGGCAAGGCATCCTTACCAACCTAAATAGTTTTATTTTTGTTGTTGAATACGTTAAATGAACAAGAAGGGTTTGTTATTATTACAAATTATTCTTTTAAATATGTTTACTAGACAAATATAATTTTTGACCAAAGTACGGAACCATTCATGCAAAGATAGAGTAAGTTTGTGCACCTTATCAAAGTTAAAGTGAATTTTAAATCAAATTAATTTCATAATACAGTACACAACACTTTAAAAAATCGCTAAAACCATTTGCGTTTTACTACGGTGATTTCAAACTGTAATTCAATTATTAAAACTGTCACTCCTGTAGCATGAAGGCAGTTATAGATGAACGCCTTTTAGTTCAAAGTACAAGGCTACAAAATTGATGGACTGCGAGACGATGTAGCAGACAGAAATGCCACAAAAGGAAAGGGATATCCTTGGAAACTAATAAGCCTGTGGAATCACGAGGTAGATTCTGTAGGAAATTATTCTATTTAAATCTTTTTAATGAAAACTGTTTACTTTTCCTTTATTTTATTACAAACGTTTTTGTTGAAGACAAATATGTTTTTTTTATTTCACCATGAGTAGGCATAATTAATACTTTGGAATCCATGAAGGCTTGTGCTAGTTTACCTCATTAATTACGAAATCTAACCTGAATAAACATTGTTTTAATTTGTGAGTATTTGCATGTGTTTTCTCGTTTAAATGATGCCGTTTTCAAATTTATACTCTAACATTATTCGTATAAAGTCAGCATACCAGAGCTGTAAGTAGCGATTGCATCTCCAAACAAATTTGTATGCATTTATCAGTTGAAGTAGTAGACCATGATTAGTTGTAAAACAAATTTCATATACACTCTAAGATTGTTTATTTTTACATTTATGCAGATTTTTTCAGTTAAATCTTAACTTATTTTATATAATAATTCATTTACCAAAACATATTGATTCAAAAAAAACAACAATATAGTACGTTTTGTGGTAAGTATATATAATGATCAATTGGTGAAGAGTTTGCACAACTGATCTGATAAAAGTTCACCGAAATTCATTTCGAAACAGAAACACGTCAAGCCAGAAAATAATTCTTAATGATTAGAAGCAAGCGTTTTTTGTTTATATACAATACAACTTCCGCGCAATAGGAGTTTTATATTCCCTCAAACTTACATAGTTATTATATTATCATTGCAATTGCTGAATATATATTATCCTAAATCCCACGCCCACTTTTCTCAACCCTTTCACCCTCACCCCTCCTTATCAGACTTTTATCAATCTTACCAACCCTTAGACCGTTCAAAGTGAGAAGAAACTAAAATCGCAACATAAAGATTCAAAGATTAAACTTTTTTTCTTTTAAATACAAGAGTACGGTTGGCATTTCCAGGAGCTGGAACACATTCCCAAGATAAAAAATCACTATAAACATTTTTCTCAGTGAACAAATATGTAAACTTATTCTAACTCTAACTAACAATGTTTGAGTGGCTAACTGCTAATCAGAGGTTGATGCAAACACTAAACAAGAGGAAGATAAATACCTGGTTGATGATGGTTTATGGTGCTGTTAGTAGGGTTATTTTAGAGTTAAGGTCAGCCTTGTAAAATTCGATCGTATGGTTGAATCAGTTTGGTAAAACCCAGGATCGCATGATGTCAGTAAACGTCGGGAGGGAAAAATTTCTAATCTGGAGTGGCAGCCGGGTGAATAAATGTACACCTGAAACAGGAAACTTCTTAATGATTTATCAAGTCTAACTCTAGTTATGAAAAGATTCATAGGCCCTAAAGAAGCCTCTAACACAGTTTTCCCTACTGCTTAAATCCCACCCCGCTCCCCAACCCGTTCACCCTCACCCCCTTATTACACCCTTATCAAACTTATCAACCCTTAGCCACACGACGGTGGATTGGTGAATTACCGGATCGTCGTGCAAAGAAACTAAAATTGCTACACGGGGAATACTGAATGCAGTAACAACACACAACTTTCACACCCACTTAAATCCTCCTCGCTTCCCCCAATCTTTACACCTCCCATTCTTACGGCTTAGCTGTAGCCAGTTTTTGGTGACCCAAGATTTAAAGTTGTCATAGTTTGATTAATTACTAACAGAGGGTGCTTCTGTTAACCCATAATTTTGGCTATTTACTCTGACATTTTGTATTCTATATTTCATAAATCAATAACTAATTGACTTTTGTTTGTTTTGTGTCACAAAATGATATTTTACCTCCTTCTAATACCTAAATTAATTGGTGACATCAGTACACTCTACTGGTGATTCACTATAACTAGGAGTTCTTGTAATCCTGGATCACTCAAAACCTGCTACACATTTGATAATGCGATGGAATGTCTGCTGCAGATTCATAGTCAATGCCCCAACCCTTCTTATCACACTAATCACTCTTAACTATACTTAGCCGCCACGCCGGTGGATTGGTGGATCGGCGTGAAAATAAACTGAAATTGCTACACGGTGCTTAAAGAATCGAGTAACAACAATCCATTTTCACACCCACCTAAATCCTCCCCACTTCCCCCAACCTTTCTTATCACTAGGATCTTATCACTCTTATCAACCCTTAGCCGCCACGCCGGTGGATTTGTGAATCAGCGGACTGCATGCAAAGCAACTAGAATTGCTCCACGGGCCTAAATAATCCAGTAACAACACACCATTTTCACACCCACTTCTCCAACCCTTCCACCCTCTCTCTTATCACACCTTTATCACTCTTTTTAACCCTTATCACTCTTATCACCCCTCAATCGCCGCCGGTGGATCGGCGCGTGGATGGTGGATGGTGGATTTCACCGCTGGATATAGGCCACATTTAAAAGCGTGAACACATAATTTTCACAACCTCTTCTCCCAACCCTTCCACCCTTACTCTTATCACCATACCAACCCTTATCACTCTTATCACCCCTTACCCGCCGCCGGTGGATCGGCGCGTGGATGGTGGATGGTGGATTTCACCGCTGGATATAGGCCGCATTTAAAAGCGTGAACACATAATTTTCACAACCTCTTCTCCCAACCCTTCCACCCTTACTCTTATCACCATACCAACCCTTATCACTCTTATCACCCCTTACCCGCCGCCGGTGGATCGGCGCGTGGATGGTGGATGGTGGATTTCACCGCTGGATGTAGGCCGCATATAAAAGCGCCGGAGCGTCGCGGCCGCTGCCATTACAGTGGTGAACGGCTCAGAAGATGGCCGTACAGTGTACCTTAGTGTTATGTGCGATACTGTGTACACTACTGCCCCTCGGTGAGTCTCTCCTTCAATTAGTGGTTAATTAGTGTAATTACCTTTAATTAGACTAGTTAGGGGTTGGTTAGGGGTCGTGAGGGAAAGTCGGGTGGTCGGGTTAGGTTCGGAAGTCGGTTGGAGTGGTCCGATTTTATTGTTTCATTACTCGTTAGCAGTTAGAGTTTTGGGTTTTGTTTTATTTAATAATTACCTTCAATGAAGCTGGTTAAGGGTTGTAGGGTTAGGGAAAGTCGGGTGGTTAGTTTAGATTTGAGTTTTAAGTTGTGGGGAGGAGTGTATCGTTTGTTGTTTTGTTACTATTTATCAGTAAGAGCTTTAGGTTTAGCTTCATTATTCATGTAATACTGTTAAAAGAATTGACTGAAATTAAAAATGCTGCCTTTTTGACGTCCCACATCTAAAAGTTTAGCTATCGCTCAAGTACAGACTTTTAATTAAAAACGTATGGTAGTAAAATATTTAATTTAACTTTATTATTACTCCATGAACCAAATCATTAAATTAAAATATTACTTGACATTTAAAGGACTAGGATAATCGTAATGTCATTTAACCATAAAAGAGTTCATACTCTGGGCTGATTTATGTTTGTATTTGTTTCCTTTTATTAAATTTACTTATTTATTATATTGTTAGTTGTTAGAGGTTTTATTTTGTATCAGGAAACTCAGCTCCTTTTATTAAGGAGGAATAACTTTTGTTCTTGTCAATTAAGAATTAGGGGTTTGAAATCTAGTGAAAGATGTTAGGTTAGTTCATTATTAGATTAGGTTTGGGAGTTTAATTTATGGTATTTATCATAAAAAAGTAGTTTTACTGAACTTTTATTGGTGTACCATATTCTTTTTAAGTAAAATGTTAGTTTATTGGTTTTTTAAGCTTGATTTAAAGAGACTCAAACGAACGGATCTAAGACTGAACTTTTATTACACTTTCTATTTACTACTACACGCTACTATTCTTGAAATGATTTATTCATGTCTATCTAGAAAATTATTAAAATACATTTGTCAGTTTGAATCTGATCTTTTATCCCTTAATCTCTTATAGACTGAAATCGTGTCTGGATAATCTTAACATGTAGGTCAATCCACTTTTTTAGTCCACCTAAGGAGTACATAATTTTGATTAAAGAACTTTAACAACCAACCCAAAATAAATTATATGTCAACAAATTGTTTACTCTTACAAAATCAGGATAGCCTGTTAACAATTTTTACTAAGAAAAATTACAACATGTCTTTATTGACTTATAACGTAAAATAAGTTGGAGTGACATCCAAAAGTATTAAATATAATTCCGATTTAAATTGATATATGATTTTTCGTCACGATAACAAACGGGTTTTCGTCTGAGGAAAAGTGAAGTTGAAGAAGGCTGGGACGGGTTTCGTTGTGGTTCGTTAAGAATGCTCTGTTGCGCAACTCATTCACATTTGGATGTCGCAGAATATTGCAGGCAATAATGAAACGAAATAGGATATTCAATACTCAGTTGATCCCTTCCTGCTTTCCTGTTGCTTGTTAAATACGTTTTTTTAATAATTTTCCTTTAAATTGTGAACTAAAAGGTATTTTAAAGCCAAGTATGAATGAGGGTTGAGTGTAGGATGACTGTGGCACGATCTTGTAGTCTTGTTACTGACTAAGGCCGCCATTTTTCTAGACAAGACTGTTAATTAATATCCCAACAGCTCATGGCAACTAGGGGACTTGCAGATTTACGTGGGATCCGAACCTCATTCCGCCTACTTCACGTACGAATTGGTCTAATTATAAAGATGGTGTTATGTGCAGTTCGCGCATTATATCTCCGGCTATGGCAGAGTCAGCTGGTTGCAAGGCGCGGGGGAGAGAGGGGATACTTTTCTGAAAACACTGTTCTGCAGTCCTGCTATTTATGTCAAACGCCGTGTTTACCAAAATCATAGGTTTAAAATATCATATGATACGGTTAGTAGCGTACTAGCCATTGCTGGAGATATAATACGCGAACTTTACGAATGTAGTATTCACTAGTGCGGACGTTAATCCACACTAAGGAACACCGCATCCAAAAGCTATCACTCACAACTATCCACAATTCGTGACCTCCAAGTAGTTGGATCACAGGACCGCCACCGACCTAGACTGCAAAGTTACAAAACTTATTTGCCGTTATTGACCCCTTGAAGCTAATGATGTTGAATCATAGCATGTTGAAAACAGTAAACAAGATCCAATTAGAAGCTGCGACGTAGATTACTCTTAGAATAGGTCCTAAAGCTTTGAAGATAGGATGTTGGCTTTAGGAATTTCAAACGAACACTTCTGTTTCAAAATATTTAGAACCGTCCACATTAAAATAATAGTAACAAAACCTAGTGGACGAAGTTGTAGCAACAATGGTCTATTTGACATGGCTCGTAAAGCTCAAACTTCCATTGATATAGGATGTCAAATATAGGAATTACTACGAACAACGTTTTGACTTTTCCTTTATTCCCATTTATTTTGTGAGACTAATTAATTGCGATGAATCGTAGTTAGAAAATACAAACAACACTGTTTGAAAATTAAATGTGAAGAATCTCGCTAATACAGTAACTACATTAAGATTGTTGATCGCAAGGATTCAGCGAATCCCTTTTTACTATTAATATTTATTTATATCAGATGACCGGTCAAGTAAAATTATATTACAATTGATCTCTTGGCAACTGTTTTCGACGAAAAAGCTTGCCAATATCTCATATCTTACTGACTATGCACCTGGTAGTTGATTCTAGAAAATGACAGCTACTTACATTTTTATCACACCTCACATGATTTCGTTTCGGACTTAAATTATCCTCCCAATACAGAGTAAACTGGAAAAAACGGTTATATTAAGTTTTTTTTATACTTTTCTTGAGGTGGTGACCTACCCAGGTAGGCATTTTAAGCCAAGTATGAATGGCATATGAGTGAAGGATGATTGTGGCGCGATCTTGTAGTCTTGTTACTGACTAAGGCTGACATGTTCCTTAGACAGGACTGTTAATTAATAGCCCAACAGCCAATGGCAACTAAGGGACCTACATTTTAATGTGGGATCCGAACCACAATTTTGCCTGGTTTACAAATTACGATCT